>CM061747.1:171826851-172344351 GCA_030979885.1 Lolium multiflorum | reverse complement strand
CCGATGAGTGCATGAGACTTTATTCTGAGCTCGCCACTGAGAAGATCCGGATTCGCATTCTCGACGATATCGCCATGAAATCGTTCACTGCGAGTAATGAGATCCAGCGGCGGAGCCTCGGCCAGGCGGAGACCATGGACAAACTCGCCGGACTGATCCTGAACCTCACGGTTAGGACGGACAAACTAGAGGCCGAGCTGTCACAGGAGAAGGCTCTCAACTCCGAGCTGAAGCGTCAAGCAGGCTCAAGGTAGATCTTGACCAGGTCACTGTGTACCACTAGCTGCAATCCTTGATGACTGTTGTGTCACCTGGCTTCCGAGTTTCTGAAGGTTAATTTTCGAAATTTTGTTCGTAAAATTGGCCTGTGGAAATGTAAACAAACTAGTACTCTTACTTTATTATATTAGTACTTGTGTCAATGTAGTAGTTGTGTCTGAGTCGAGTCAATGTTGAGTCGTTGAGTGGGAGTGGTGTTTTGGAACATGGGAGCATATGCTACCTATATTTTAAATTGCATCTTACACATATTTTAAATCTCAAAAAAATTGAAACAAAAAATCCGCACGTACATCTTCATGTGCTACGCGCTCACAAAGTCGTTTCATAAAAAATGAACTTATCATGTGACGTGTGTAAAAAAGACAAAATTCAGTGCTTAAAACAATGCTTTTCACAGGATAAGTTTTCTCTTTTTTACATAGGTCATAAAAAATATTATTTTTTCGTGAAACTTGACGCACACACATATATTATGGAGATGTACATGTAGAATTTTTTGTCAAATTTTTTCACACTTTGAAATATATTTTGTTGGTAGAGGGAGCATACGCACCCGGGAGCCGAATTGAGGGAGCAGTCGTTGAGTCACCTAGTATCTATAATATCTAAATAGGAACAAGAAATCCAAAATTTTCAAATTCTGGCAAAAATTAGAACTTCTCAGGAAAATCTATTTTTTATAGGAAATCAAAAACACTGAAACGAGTATACTGTTTTAATTTGAGCCATTTATGTGCAGATTTGCATAAAAAGACTGACATTTTCCCTAAACTTTGTATATTGTGAAGTCAAGCATGAAGAGAAGTGGTTTTGGGTTTCAAACATCCTTTTCATTTTCTTGTCTTAAACTTGTTTAAATCTTGGTCAAACCTAAGATTTGACCAAAAGATTCAAACATGCATAAATTCAAAAAAATCAGAAAAATGAAAAAACAAAAGCATATAGTCTTCTTATGTCATATAGTAAGCATTCAAGTTGATAAACAAGGTCTAGACATATTCAAACCAGAAAAATCATGTATATATCTACCCCTAACCCTAAACTCTGTCTTATGAAGAGAAGTGGTTTTGGGTTTCAAACATGGAAATTTGAAGAACCTCCCAAAAGCTTCATTTTAGATTGTGACTAAGAAGGATCCAGGCTTACCTTTTCACTTTCATGTTCTAAACTTGTTTAAATCCTAGTCAAACCTAGGATTTCACAAAGATTCAAATATATGGGTATAAAATACAAAAAAATAGAAAAATGAAAAACGAAAGCACATAGTCTTCTTATGTCATATAGTAAGCATTAAAGTTGATAAACAAGGTCTAGACATATTCAAACTAGACAAATCATGTATCTCCCCCTAACCCCTAAACTTTGTATTATGAAGTCAAGCATGAAGAGAAGTGGTTTTGGGTTTCAAACATGGAAATTTCAAAAACCTCTTAAAAATTCATTTTAGAGTGACTAAGAAGGATGCAAGCTTCCCTTTTCATTTGCATGTCTTAAACTTGTTTAAATCTGGGTCAAACCTAAGATTTGACCAAAAGATTCAAACGGGCATAAAATTCAAAAAAATCAGAAAAATGAAAAACAAAAGCATATAGTCTTCTTGTGTCATATAGTAAGCATTCAAGTTGATAAACAAGGTCTAGACATATTCAAACCAGAAAATCATGTATATATCTACCCCTAACCCTAAACTCTGTATTATGAAGTCAATCATGAAGAGAAGTGGTTTTGGGTTTCAAACATGGATATTTCAAGAACCTCCCAAAAGCTTCATTTTAGAGTGTGACTAAGAAGGATCCAGGCTTACCTTTTCATTTTCATGTACTAAACTTGTTTAAATCCTGGTCAAACCTAGGATTTCACAAAGATTCAAATATATGTGTATAAAATATAAAAAATAGAAAAATGAAAACCAAAGCACATAGTCTACTTATGTCACATAGTAAGCATTCAAGTTGATAAACAAGGTCTAGACATATTCAAACCAGAAAATCATGTATATATCTACCCTAACCCTAAACTCTGTCTTATGAAGTTAATCATGAAGAGAAGTGGTTTTGGGTTTCAAACATTGGAATTCCAAGAACCTCCCAAAAGCTTCATTTTAGAGTGTGACTAAGAAGGATCCAAGCTTACCTTTTCATTTTCATGTTCTAAACTTGTTTAAATCCTGGTCAAAACTAGGATTTCACAAAGATTAAATATATGGGTATAAAATTCAAAAAAATAGAAAAATGAAAAACCAAAGCACATAGTATTCTTATGTCATATAGTAAGCATTAAAGTTGATAAACAAGGTCTAGACATATTCAACCTAGACAAATCATGTATCTACCCCCTAACCCCTAAACTCTGTCTTATGAAGTCCAACATGAAGAGAAGTGGTTTTGGGTTTCAAACATGGAAATTTCAAAAACCTCTTACAAAATTCAGTTTAGAGTGACTAATTAAGAAGGATGCATTCTCCCCTTTTCATTTTCATGTCTTAAACTTGTTTAAATCTTGGTCAAACCTAAGATTTGACCAAAAGATTCAAACGGGCATAAAAAAATCAGAAAAATGAAAACCAAAGCACATAATTTTCTTATGTCATATAGTAAGCATTCAAGTTGATAAACAAGGTCTAGACATATTCAAACCAGAAAATCATGTATATATCTACCCCTAACCCTAAACTCTGTCTTATGAAGTCAATCATGAAGAGAAGTGGTTTTGGGTTTCAAACATGGAAATTTCAAGAACCTCCCAAAAGCTTCATTTTAGAGTGACTAAGAAGGATCCAGGCTTACCTTTTCATTTTCATGTTTTAAACTTGTTTAAATCCTGGTCAAACCTAGGATTTGATAAAGATTCGAATATATGGGCAAAAAATTCAAAAAAATAGAAAAATGAAAAACCAAAGCACATAGTCTTCTTGTGTCATATAGTAAGCATTAAAGTTGACAAAAAAGGTCTAGATATATGCAAACTAGACAAATCATGTATCTACCCCTAACCCCTAAACTCTGTCTTATGAAGTCAAGCATGAAGAGAAGTTGTTTTGGGTTTCAAACATGGAAATTTCAAGAACATCCCAAAAGCTTCATTTTAGAGTGACTAAGAAGGATCCATGATTACCTTTTCATTTTCATGTTTTAAACTTGTTTAATCTTGGTCAAACCTAGGATTTGACCAAGATTCAAATGGGCACAAAATTTAAAAAATCAGAAAAATGAAAAACCAAAGTACATAGTCTTCTTATGTCATGTAGTAAGCATTCAAGTTGATAAAATGGTTCATGCCGGCGTCTTAGCTGCTAAAAAAAATTATACACCAATTGATTTGACGAATTGATGATTTACTCTAGTCTGCTTCTAGACCATGCAGCTAGCGAGTATTCATATGTACTGCATGGAGCCCCCAACTTTTGACTTCCCGTGTCGGAAAAGGCCTGTCTAATAATGTGGGGCAGTGAGGTATCCCGAAGTATCTAGAGGGTTCCAGTGTTTCAGGCTTTCAGCATCGCCAGTCCAAGGGAAGGATGGGTGACGAATCCGTGCATTCACAGCCGTTTAGATCTGAAGAGTCCTTGTATGATGAGCGGTAGATAGCACCTCTAAGCTGCAAATCAACAGCTTCAATTACTTCAAATGAGCATTGGCCGGAAGGCTGTCGTGGATGTGACCACGGCAGATGCTACAGGGGGTAGCACTTCGTTGATGCGAGGGGAAGGGAACATCGCCATCTACGGGTCGAGGTGCAAGAGACGCAAGGGTTTACCCAGGTTCAGCCCCTCCGGAGAGTAAAAGGCCTACGTCCTGCTAGATCTTTATTGCTCAGTGGAGAATTACAATGGGGGGGCTCAGCCGGCGGCTACGCCAGGAGCTTACAAGGGGAGATTGAATCTCAGATGACGTGTCCTCTAGGGTTTAAGCTCGGGGGTTTATATAGGCACCCCCGATCTAGGGTTACATGGAGATAACTCCGAATCGTATCAGTTGCTACTAATCCGGGATTCGCTAACCCTCTTGCAAGTAATCTTCTTATCCAGTCGCACAGGTTTCCTTCTTGAGATCACGGCCCAGTCACCTTAGGGCCCAGTCGCTCGGGCGACTGGCGATCCGCCTGGGCCTCCGTCTTCATGGCGAGTGGGACTGGCGACCCCCCCTATGGGCATATCCCCATCAGTAGTCCCCGAGCGCGGTGGTGATGAAGCGCGGATCTAGAGCAAGTCTTGGAAAGGCACAGTGATGGATCAAGATGAATCGCCACCGGGCTCAAGATGGAGTCGCGAGCTTGGTGCCGGTCTCAATCGCCATGGTTTGGTCAGCCAGTCGGCGTATGACAGTCGGCGTCAGCCAGTCGTCGTCTGCCAGTCGACGCGCATTCACCATAGAGACACGTGGAAGAGCCAACGGCTAGATTTCACGTTGACCGAGGCATGAACCGTTTGCATGTTGTTGACCGTTGGGCCTGACGTGACTGCTAACGGCTAGTTTAACGGCTATTCAGCCGGAGCCGGAGCAAATCTTGACCGTTGATTGCGGGGCGGCGATTCCGGGACGAATTAACGAACGGATTCCATCCTTAATCTGGGCGAGTGCGGGCGGTATAAAGGGCGCCCCTAGGATTAGGGTTCACCACTCCTCCGCCTTCTTCTCTCATTTTCCCCTCATCTCAACCTCACTCCAAGCCCGCACGCATCCATGGCGACGAAAGGCTGGGGCAAGTCGAAGGTTACGCGGGAGTCTCTGCTCCCGTACGTCGCCTCCGGGGTCATCCCGGAGTTCAATCGAGAGCGGTGGCGAGTTCCGCCGGCGGACGAGGTGGAACCCCTCCCACGGCCTGGGGAGTTCGTGATCTTCTCGAGCTTCCTCGACCGCGGGTTCGCTCTCCCCACTTCCGAATTCCTCCAGCAGTTGTTAGCCTTCTACAGCATCAAGGTCTCCGACCTCGGGCCGCACAGCGTCCAACAGATTTCGCTGTTCGTGGCGTTATGCGAGTGCTACCTGGGCTGCCCGCCCTATTTCCCCCTGTGGGTATCAGTCTTCCACGGGCGGGCGACTCGGGCCAGCAAGGGCAGCGAGGCGCTCATCCCGAACGGCGGAATCACCTTTCAGGTGAAGTCCGGGGAGAGCTTCATCGACATGGCGCTCCCCAAGAAGGCGCAGTCGCAGTGGCGCCGCTTCTGGTTTTACGCCAAGGAGTACACTCCTCCTGGTGAGGTCTGCATTCCTCAGTTCAGCCCCGAGCCCAGTATCCCGCGACGCCTCAACGTCCGGTCGCTGCCACGCGAGCAGGAGGAGGTGGTGAAGGAGATGCGCCAGGCGATCCAGGCGCTGAAGGATAATGGCCTGACGGCGGTCAATGTGTATAACTGCTGGCTTGGCCGGCGGCTAATCCCCCTGCGGTGCCGAGCTCACCCCATGTGGGAATACCGGGGGCAAAACGACTGCACCCGGTCGACGGCGACTGAGTGGGACGAGAGCGAGTACCGGAAGGCGCTCGCCAAGATCACCACGGCCACCTTTACCTCCTTCGAGGACGGCCTGCAGCCCTACTCCGAAGATACCCCGGCGCCTCAGGTAATCGCTCCGCTCGGCGACTCTGTCTGGCCTGGCCGCGTTTCTTCTCTTCTGACTTGCTTCCTTGATCCGAATGCAGCGCTGGCAGAAGATCGCCGACCACCTTCCCCCCCTCGCCGGGAAGGAGCCTCCGGAAATGACCGAAGGCGAAGAAGAAGAGGTCGACGACGAGGAGGAGCGCACCGAGTCGGACTCCGAGGCGCGGGACTTCATCAGACTCCCGCGCGGGGCGAAGAGGGGTGCCGGGTCCTCGTCCCAGGGCGCGGTTGAAGAGGAGGCGACCTCTCGCCCGGAGGGCGAGGCGGAGCTTTCCAAGGAGGGGGCCGAGCCGCTGTCGAAGCGACTGCGCCCCACTCTCCTAGAAGGCTCCATGAGGCTTCAGCGCCCCTTGAAGGACGCAATCGATGCGGGAGCTCGGGCCGGTCCAGGCGTAAAAGCAATCCCCACGGTGAAGTAGGTGCTCCTTGTCAAGCTTGTCCTCCTTGCGGCGGGATTGGGTGTCGACTCACCTTGCTTCCCTGTAGGTCTAAGAAGAAGACCTTGGTGAGACCGGCCGTGGCTGGGGTGGCGGCCACGAGGGCGGCTGAGGCGAAGAAGAAGGCCGCGGAGAAGAAAGGGGCGCCATCCGGCCTTGGGGGCACGGGGTCGGCTCCGGAAGGGCCCGTCACCGCGAGCCAAGCTGAGAAGGTGAGCGCCCGCCGCGCCGAGCCCACTGCCGAGGCTTTCCTCTACCCAGCATGGTTCACGGGGGCACGGCGAGTGCAGCGATGGGATCGGACGTCGTTCCACCCGTGGTGGAGGAGAGGTCGGCGGACGTCGGGTCGACCGAGGGGCAGAAGGCGCCCGAGTTGAAGAGAGACATCGTCGAGGAGGGCGGCCTCTCGGAGCCGCTGAAGGAGCGCCGATCCAAGGCCGCTAGGGACCGAACCCCGCCCAGTGACGCCGATACGCGGGCGGGCGAGGTGCCGTCGGCTGAGGCGGTGATGCAGGGGACGGGGCGACCGAGTCGCGCCATCCGCCGCCTTCTTCCTTGACCTTCACTGAGCTCCACACGGCGCTTGGTGAAGCACACGTGGTGAGTGTCTCTGAACTCGTAGCCTAGTCACCCCCAGTCCCCGAGGGTCGACTTGGTCTGAAAGGGCGAGTCGAGTCTCCTTTTGCCCGTCTGGTTTTCCTTTGTCGACCTTGGCATTGATTTTGGATTTTTGCAGGCGGAGGTTAAGCGATTGACCGCGCTCGTGGAGGAGGCGGCGCAAAAGAACCGGAAGTTGATTGCTCTGGGCAGTAAGTCATGCCCACTTGTCTTCCTTTCTAGGTATGACTGGCCCCAACCGAACTTTCGTTCTCACCGTCTTCTTTTTCTTGTAGCAGAGGCGCAGGCAAAGGCTCTTGCCGAGGCTCGGGAAGGATTCGTCAAGGAATCTTACTTCCGCGAAGCCGAGTTCCGGGCGCAGCAGGCCGAAGAGGCCCGGAAAAGGGCGAAAGCGGAGGTGGCGGAATTGACGAAGGTCCTGGAGCAGAAGGGCCGGGAGCTGGAAGACGTCATCGCTGAGTACAAGGGAAAGCTGGAGGCCGCGACTGATGCGCGGGATTCCGCGCGTGGGGCTGCCGCGTCTCTGCGGGAGGAGGTTGCGGCCTTGAAGCAACAGCACGCCAAGGAGTTGGCTGCGGAAAAGGAGGCGTCCGAAGGCATCGTCCTGGCGGTACAGGCCGAGAAGACCAGCTTCGAGGCTTTCGTCCGAGAGATGTCGCGGCAGATTCTTGGTAAGTTCCTGTTTTGCGCTTGCTGTTTTTTGCCGGGGGTCGAGTCCGAGCATGGCGGTCGGCCGGGCAGTCCCCGAGCTTGGCGAGTCGGCCTCGGGGGCCAGTCCCCGAGCATGGCGAGTCGGCTTCGGGGGCCAGTCCCCGAGCATGGCGAGTCGGCTTCGGGGGCCAGTCCCCGAGCGTGGCGAGTCGGCCTCGGGGGCCAGTCCCCGAGCGTGGCGAGTCGGCCTCCCCGAGCATGGCGAGTCGGCTTCGGGGCCAGTCCCCGAGCATGGCGAGTCGGCGGGGCCAGTCCCCGAGCGTGGCGAGTCGGCGTCGAAAGGAGTTCTTATTTTCTCTTCCTTGTTTCGGTGGTTGTAGGTACGTGCGACTTCGTGGAGACGGCGACTCTGCGGGAATGCCTGTCGACTGCAACCACGCATCGCCTGTGCGGGGGAGATATTGGCTGCGCTCCAGTACCTGAGTCCGCGGGAGGTGATTCCACGGGACACGCCGTCCGTCTTCAGGGCCGTGTCCAATATTCCGGCCGTTGTTGACTGGCTTCGCCGCTCCTCCTGCCGTGTTGGCATTACCATGGCTCTGAGCATGGTGCTGGCGCACTACTCCGAGGGGTTCGACGTGGAGGAGGTCACCGCTGGCTTCCCCTCGGAGACTGGCGAGTTCGACGTTGCTGAGGTGCTGCGCTTGATGGACGCGGTGCGCCCCTTTGCCGACCGAGTACTGGCGACTGCGGACTTGGAGACTCACATCTCCAGCCAGGCGGCGCCTGGGGACGCGGAGAAGGAGCCGGGCCCAGTGGACTACCCCGCGGAGCGCCTCTTCCATGCCGCGGCCGCCGGCTCATTGTCTACGTATCCGGTCGTTCTGTATACGCCGAAGTTTCGTCACGGCGATGACGGCGCCGAACCTGTCGTAGAAGGGGCTCCGGGGCCGTCCTCGTAGGCTTCTGGGTCCCTGTGTAAGAAGTAACTTGAATTCCCGCGAGCGGGTGTCAGTTGTAAATAAAGTGATAATCTTTGCTTAATTATAATTCGGTAGTTGCATTTGTATTTGTGTTGTTTTTGTGGCGGCGATGCTTTGGAGTTTGTTCCGACTACCCATGGCCTTCAGGCCAGTCGCCTTGCGACCCCGATGAAGGCTATCGACTTGACTGTTTTCCTTTTCGAGCTGGGCGTCCCCAGTCGCAGTACGTAGTCGTTATAGTACGAATAGCGGCCTCATGGGTGGAGTAGCGGTAAGTTGTAGTTTGCGCTGTTCATATGTAGCGCGCCACTCGTCGTGGCTCGGTGAGCCAGTCGCTAGGCGACTCCAAAGGGGGTCATTGCGGGCGTATTTTCCTTGGCGAGCCGCGGGTCCGTTTTGCGGGGTCCCTAGTCGAAGTACTTAGCCGCGCAATTCGCCAGCCTAAGGTAGAGGAGGGCATTGGTGTGCTGTATAGCGTAGCACGAGGCGGTCGCCGTGGCCCGTGGGGCTGGCCGAGCGTGCGGCCCTGCTGTGGGTTCCAGTCGCCGTTTTCACCCGACGGCGTAAGGGATGGTGGATGGCCGGACCTGGTGTTGCGTCCGGTCACGCCGCCACGCCCTTGTTAGCCCGGCTACTTGGCCGATCGTGGACTTCGCTCTTCCAGCAGCGGCGACCGAAGGTCTCTCAGTACCGAGTCGCTTATCGCGGCGACTGGGCCGGTATGTACCAAGATGAGAGATGGAGATATGTAACCGATGAAGGAGAGACAGTCGGAATTGGAGATCAATGCGGTCGGCGATTTTTATTAACCTCTGAATTTGCGGGCTACATTTTGTCCTTAGGTGTAAAACCGTCGGAGGAGGTTGACGTTCCAGGGGCGCTCCACTTCTTTGGTGAGCGGTTCGCCTTTGTCGTCCTTGCGGACGTCGATGAGGTAGTAGGAGTCGTTGCCGAGTACACGACTGACGGCGAATGGTCCTTCCCAGGGCGGGGACAGCTTGTGCATGCCTTTCCTGTCTTGGATTAGCCGGAGTACCAGGTCGCCGATTTGGAAGGAGCGACTCCGAACACGGCGACTATGGTAGCGACGGAGATCCTGCTGGTAGATGGCGGTTCTGGAGAGTGCGAGATCTCTGGCCTCATCAAGGAGGTCGATGTCATCCTGGCGAGCTCGCTCGTTGTCTGCCTCGGCGTAGTTGGCGACCCGAGGTGAGTCGTAGGCGATGTCCGTAGGCATAACGGCTTCGGCGCCATACACCAGGAAGAAGGGCGTGATGCCAGTTGACCTGTTTGGCGTTGTGCGGATACCCCACAGCACTGACGAGAGCTCCTCTGCCCAGCAACCGGCTGCGCGCTCCAGGGGCACGACCAGGCGTGGTTTGAGCCCGTGAAGGATGCTCTGGTTTGCTCTTTCTGCTTGGCCGTTCGACTCGGGGTGGGCGACTGAGGCGAGGTCGAGTCGGATGCCCTTCTCTTCACAGAAGTCGGCCATCTCCCCTTTGGCGAAGTTGGTGCCATTGTCGGTTATGATGCTGTGCGGGTAGCCATATCGATAGATAAGCTCGCGTAGGAACTTTGTGGCTGTCTTCCCATCGCACTTCTTTATGGGTTTTGCTTCTACCCATTTGGTGAACTTGTCCACCGCAACCAGGAGGTGAGTATATCCGCCGGGGGCCGTTTTGAACTTCCCCACCATGTCCATGCCCCAGACGGCGAAGGGCCAAGTGAGGGGAATGGTCTTTAATGCCGACCCTGGCATGTGCGACTGGCTTGCGTACTTTTGGCACCCGGCGCACGAACGGACGAGCGCGACCGCATCTTCGTGGGCTGTTGGCCAGTAGAAGCCGTGACGAAAAGCCTTGGCGACGATTGAACGCGCGCCTGCGTGGTGGCCGCAGTCCCCTGCGTGGATGTCGCGCAGAATGTTACGCCCTTCTGCGGTGGCGACGCACCGTTGGAATACTCCCGAGACACTGCGCTTGTATAGTTCGTTGTTGATGATGGTGAAGGACTTGCACCTGCGCACGATGGCTCGTGCTTTGGCTTCGTCCATCGGCAGTGTCTGGCGCTCGAGGTAGCTTAAGTATGGCTCGGTCCAATCGATGCTGTCGGCGGCGAGTGCGACTAAGGCGGAGTCGGGAGCAGGTGGCTCGGCGATGTCCAGCTCGCGGGGTGCGCGCACCGAGGGGTGGCTGAGGATGTCCAGGACGACGCCCGGGGGGGTTGGAGTCGCTTGGACCCGATTCTGGCTAGCGCATCGGCTTCTTCATTCTTGCGCCTGTCGACCCATTCGACGATGTGGCCGGCGAAGCTAGCGCCGGCTTGGTCGACGGCGCGCTTGTATGCGATCATGTTGGCGTCGGTGGCGTCGCAGGTGCCGGAAGTCTGGCTGGCGACTAGGTCGGAATCGCCGAGGCAGCGCAGCCGTGTTGCGCCCATCTCTTTTGCGACTCGCATACCATGTAGGAGCGCCTCGTACTCGGCCATGTTGTTGGTGCAGGGCTCGAATCTGAGTTGCAAGACGTACTTCACTGTGTCGCCCTTTGGTGATGTGAGGACGACTCCCGCGCCTGCCCCTTCGAGATTTTTAGAACCGTCGAAGTGCAGTGTCCAGTGTTTAAGGTCCGCGGGGGAGCTTGGCTGCTGGGCCTCTTCCCAGTCGGCGAGGAAGTCGGCGAGTGCCTGAGATTTGATGGCATGGCGCGACTCGTAGGTGATGTTGTGGACGCCGAGCTCGACTGCCCACTTGGCGATCCGGCCGGTTGCGTCACGGTTGCGGATGATGTCGGCGAGTGGCGTTGAGGCGACTACCTTGATGGGGTGCTCGTGGAAGTAAGGGGCCAGTCGCCTCTGGGCCCTGAGGACTGCGTACACCAGCTTTTGGTAGTGCGGGTACCGCTGCTTGGATTCGATTAGAGCTTCGCTGATGTAGTAGACCGGGCGTTGTACCAGTTGCTCCCTTCCCTCTTCCTTCCGTTCGACAACCATGACCGCGCTTATAGCGCGGTTCGAGGCGGCGACGTATAGGAGCATAGTCTCGTCTGGCAGCGGGGCCGCGAGGATAGGGGCATTCGAAAGGGCGTGCTGGAGTTCTTCCAGGGCCCGCTGCGCCTCATCTGTCCACCTGAATGATTCCGACTTCTTGAGCAAGCGGTAGAGTGGCATGGCCTTGTCGCCGAGCCGGGGTATGAAGCGACTGAGGGCGGCGACTCGGCCGGCGAGTTTCTGCGCGTCGACTAAGCAGGTCGGCTGCTTGGTGCGCATGACCGCCAGTGTCTTCTCGGGGTTGGGCTCGATGCCTCGTTTGGAGACGACGTAGCCTAACAGCTGTCCGGACGGAACCCCGAATGTGCATTTTAGAGGGTTGAGCTTGATCTTGTACCGCCGTAAGTTGGCGAATGTTTCGGCGAGGTCATTGATGAGGTCGGTCTGGTGGGTCGATTTGACCACCACGTCGTCGATGTAGACATGCACATTGCGGCCGATCTGGCTTTCCAGGCAGCTGTTCATGCACCGCTGGTACGTTGCCCCGGCGTTCTTGAGGCCGAAGGTCATGGACGTGTAGCAGTAGGCGCCCATGGGCGTGATGAATGCTGTCTTCTCTTGGTCTTCCTTGGCCATCTTTATTTGATTGTACCCGGAGTACGCATCAAGGAAGCATAGTGACTCGGACCCGGCGACCGCATCGATAATTTGGTCGATTCGCGGTAGGACGAATGGGTCCTTGGGGCATGCGCTGTTGAGGCTTGTGTAGTCGATACACATTCGCCACGTCTTGTTTTTCTTTAGCACCAGGACTGGGTTTGCCAGCCATTTTGGGTGTTTGATTTCGATGATGAAGCCGGCGGCGAGTAGCCGGTTTACTTCTTCGGCGATTGCGCGTCGCCGTTCTTCTCCTACAGGGCGCATTGCCTGCCTAACGGGTCGTGCGGAGGCATCGACGTGTAATTTGTGCTCAGCAAGTTCTCTCGGGACACCTGGCATGTCAGACGGTTTCCATGCAAAGATATCTCGATTCTCACGGAGGAACTTGATGAGCGCGCTTTCCTATTGGGCGGACAGGCCCGTCCCAATGGTAACTTGCCTACTTGGATCGTTTTCTACAAGATCTACTTGGCGAGTGCCTGTTGCAGGCTTGAAGGTTGCTGCGGACGAGTCGAGCTCGGTTGGCTTCTCCAGGATGGCGGGGTCGTTGCGATCTACTGGGTACTTGGCGAGTTCGGCGGAGTTGTCTTGTTCGTCGGCGATGACGGCGTCGGCGAGCTTGGCGCTGACGTCCTCGCATTCCAGTGCCATCTCCGGATCCCCGTGGACGGTGATGACGCCTCGAGGCCCTGGCATCTTCATCATGTTGTATGCGTAGTGAGGGGTCGCCATGAAGCGGGCGAACGCCTGTCGGCCGAGTACGCAGTGGTAGGAGCTGCGGAAGTTCACCACCTCGAACGTTATCCGCTCGGTGCGGTAGTTCACGGGCGTGCCGAAGGTGACTGGCAATGTCACCTTGCCGATTGGGAAGGCCTTCCGCCCAGGGACGATGCCATGGAACGTAACCTTGGTGCTCTCAAGGCGTGAGTCTGGTAAACCAAGCCGCTGGAAGGTTTCGTAGTACATAATGTTGATGGAGCTTCCCCCGTCCATCAGGGTTTTTGGTAGCCAATAGTCGGCGACCTTGGGCCTGACGACTAGCGCCACTCGCCCGGGGTACTCGATGCGGGGGGCGTGATCTTCGCGGCTCCAGGTGATGCTTTGCTCGGACCAGTTGAGCCACCGGGGCACGTCAGAAAGTATGACTGCGTGTACCGCCACTGCCCTTGCGAGGACCTTCCTGTCCCGCCGGTCGCCGACCCCAGTGAAGGTGTGGAGCGAGCCGGCGCTGCGACCGAAGCCTTCCCCCTTGTGCTGGTCTTGGTCTTTTGCGCGGTCCTTGTGCTGATCACCGCCGTTGTTTTCCTTGGCGCGGCGGGCCTTTTCTATTTGCTTCAGGGAGTAGCAATTTCCCGTCGTGTGATTGGCGGGCTTGCCCTCCTTGCTGTGATAGATGCATGGTGCGTCGAGGAGGCTGCGGGCGTCGAAGCGCTTGGGCTGAGGCCGATCCTCTCGTGGTGCGCGAGTGTCGCGCCGGAACGACTTTGGCTCGCGCTGCTCGTAATCGGTGGTGGCGACCAGCTCGTTGTGTCCTCCCTCTCCGCGGCGCTTGCCGTTGTTGGGTCGGCCGGCAAAGCGATAGTCGCCGCGCCGGGGCTCCGTGTGCACAGGGCGGCGATTGCGTCGCTGACCGTACTCGTCGTCCGAGTCGACTGTAGGGTCTTCGTCGGCGTAGCGGGTGGCGATGTCGAAGAGCTCGGAGATTGAGATATTATCCCTGCTGACGCGACGGAGCTTGGCGCTTAGTGGTTCGTACCGGCAGCAGCGTCGGAAGCAATAGATTGCCGTGTCCGTGCTGATGCCGCTGGAGGTTGTCCACATATCTTGCCAGCGTTGCACCCACCGGCGGGTCGACTCGCGCGGGCCTTGGACGCAACGATCCAGGTCTTCTATGGTTGTGGCACGTGTGTACGCGCTGGCGAAGTGCTGGATGAACGCGGTGCGGGCTTCTTCCCAGGAGTCAATGCTGTTGACGGTAAGGGTGTTGAACCAGTGGCGATTGACGCCGTCCATCATGAGGGGCAGGTAGCGTGCTGCGAGTAGCTCGGAGTGGCCCTGGATACCCATTGCCATGGCGTACGAGTCGATCCAGACCGTAGGGTCGATATGCGTGTCGTACTTCTCGATGTCGCGGGGTCCTTTGAACCCCACAGGGTACGGCTCGCCTCTGATCATTGGCCCGAAGCAAGCGGGGCCGATTCGAGTGAACGCGCTCTGGCGCGGGGCTTCATCGGCGTGGCGGTCGTTCAACCGATTACGCGCCCGCCATTCTTGGTCGTTGACGATGTGGGTTCGGGCGTCGACTGGCTGTCCATTGGCGGCGATCATCACCCGCGCGGGGCGCGGCTCGACTCGGTTGTTAGACGAGTGGGCCGCGCGCGGTGCTGGCGGCGGGCCGTTGTTGGCGTTGACGACTGCGCGGTTTGCCGCGTCCGACGACGCTGCGCGACTGGCGGATGTGCGCGAGTAGAGTCGCCCTTGCGAATCGGCTGCGGCGTGCTGTTGCTCCAATGCCTTGGCGACCAAGGCCTTGGCATGCTGGACAAGGATTGCTCCATCTCCCGTTTCAGGGATTCTTGCGAGGACGGCCTGAGCAGCCGCAACGTTGTCAGCTGGAGACGAATGCAACGGTAGGCCGTTGGCGTCAACTTCTGCTTGAGGAACTTCGGGTGGTGGCGGTGGAGGTGGCGGAGGTGCTCCGCGCGCCGCTTGGTCGGCGGCAGCCCGACTTCCTTCCGGGACGTCAGGGTTCTGGATTCGGGCGACCCGGATTTCTCCGTCTGGGTCGTCGAAGTTAAGGCGCGCGCTGGGGAAGTCGTTTGCGCGGGCGCGCTCCATGCGCCGGCGGTTTCGCTGCTGACGATAGTGGGATACGGCTCTCACTTCGTCTTGCTCGAGACGAAATTTCTGCCTTTCGGCGAGCTCCTTTTTCCTCTGCTCTTCGAGGGCCGCCCGGTGGGCCTCGATCTCCGTTGCGGTGGCGGTTGCAGGGAGGGGGGTGGTGAAGGCGTCGACTGGAAGTTCCTCCCCGCCCCCTGCCATGAAGACTGCGGTCGGGTAGCGGTAGCGTGGGGCCTCGACGGAGTCCGAGTCGGAGTCGCTGCCGAAGAGGGAGAGGATGGAGTCGTCCTCGAAGCCACCTTCGAAGTCGCTCGGGTGGGAGACCAAGGAGATAGAGTCCTTGTCCGACGCCGCGGCAACAGAGTGGGCCGTCGGGGGCGCAGCGGTGGACCCGGCGATCGATGTTATAGCGATGATGTCGGAGAAGTCGGTGTCGATCGCGGCGATGATGGAGTCGATGGCTGGGACGATGTCGGCGGAGTCGGCGGCTGTTGGGGCAACAGCGGAGTTGGCGATCGGCGCCACGACCGCCGACTCAGCATCGTCTTCCAGGGCCGTTTCATCCTCTACGTAAACCTCGCCGGTGACCGGGCGAGTAGCAGTGAGGAGCTGTCCCGGCGCGAAGGGGTCGTGCGACCGACCGGGGCGAGGCTCAGCGGGGTCGCTGACGCCAGCGAGCCCAACGAAGAGGTTGATGGAGCCGATCGGCACCATCCAGGCGTGCTTGAGAGGCGACGAGGCGGGCCGGTAGGTGCTTGGCTGGATGTGGAAGAAATTGCCGGTGGCGATCATCCTGCCGGAAGCAACCGGCCGCCGCACTGGCGAGTAGGGCCTCGCCGTAGCTCGGAGGCTTGATGTCCCATGCCCCACGGTGGGCGCCACTGTCGTGGATGTGACCACGGCAGATGCTACAGGGGGTAGCACTTCGTTGATGCGAGGGGAAGGGAACATCGCCATCTACGGGTCGAGGTGCAAGAGACGCAAGGGTTTACCCAGGTTCAGCCCCTCCGGAGAGTAAAAGGCCTACGTCCTGCTAGATCTTTATTGCTCAGTGGAGAATTACAATGGGGGGGCTCAGCCGGCGGCTACGCCAAGAGCTTACAGGGGAGATCGAATCTCAGATGACGTGTCCTCTAGGGTTTAAGCTCGGGGGTTTATATAGGCACCCCCGATCTAGGGTTACATGGAGATAACTCCGAATCGTATCAGTTGCTACTAATCCGGGATTCGCTAACCCTCTTGCAAGTAATCTTCTTATCCAGTCGCACAGGTTTCCTTCTTGAGATCACGGCCCAGTCACCTTAGGGCCCAGTCGCTCGGGCGACTGGCGATCCGCCTGGGCCTCCGTCTTCATGGCGAGTGGGACTGACGACCCCCCCCCCCAATGGGCATATCCCCATCACTGAGAGTGAAAAAATTCAATTTCAAAAACTCATGTATAGAATAGAAAAAAAATAAAAAACATGTAGATAGAATAGAGGTATAGATAGATTAGCCCAAAAAAGAAGAGGACGGGGAAATTTCGAACGCTCGCCTTTAACTCAGCACAGCAGACACCTCCCTCGCGCACCTAAACTTTCGAACGCGCGCCCAATATTTCGAACGCTCGCCTTTAACTCAGCACCCAGCCCACCTTGTTCTTCTCTAGACACCTCCTTCGGCGCCCTGTTCTTCTCTAGACACACCCTCGGTGAACCAGGCCGCGCACCAAAACTTCCCCACGCTGTCTATCAGCCGCGTCAGCCGGCGACTGCTGGTGGCGCCGTTCTTCTCCAGCCGCACCGGCAGGCGCGGTCAGCTGGTAGATCCTCACGGTATGCATGCTATCTTCAGGCCTGGGCAAGTACGATTCATTATAGCTCAATCGAAGTCAGTCGCCGTCGCCCAGCCCTTATAAGTTCGTTAGTTCGTTCGAATCGATCGGTTGATATTGTTTTCCTCTCGATGTGTTTGTTTGACATTGTTTTCCGCTTTACCTATTTGCTCGAATTCGTTCGTACTGTACACTGTACTGCTCACCATTGCCCAATGTTTGTAGTCGTCGCTTGGTGCCAGTCCTCTATGGACCTGTTTGTAATCTTATTACTTCTGGGTTCTTTGCACTGCTAATACATCGGTGGATTTACGGCCAAAAAGAAGAAAGAATTTGTTGGTATTATATTGCTTTCGATTGATCTGTTCGCCCCCAAGCTTTTACAGAAGCCGCAAGAGATTCAAGGATGAAATGGCTCTCCTTGTTTGCAGTGGCGGATCTACAGGGTATGCCGTATATGCCACGGCATACCCTGCGTCCAAGCCGTGCAAGATCTTTGATAGTTTAATGAGCTGAGCAATTAATCAAGATGAGTGATGTATATGTATACATGCGGTGCTAATACATGTGGCGTGCAGCCATGCGAACACTGAGCTAGTGCATGTAACCGATTGATTAGACATCCGATTGATTAATGCATTGGCTTTAGCCAACAGTCTACTTGCATGTTTTTCAAGATGTGCGATTTTGTCTCGCGTGTAAGCCTACAAGGCCAGCTATGGCCATGCACCATGACCTGATTAGATATCATGATTAATCAAAGGAAATATCTTGCTACTGTATATACGATTAATCAACTGATAATTAATCTTTGGTAGTCAAGTATATGATTAATTATATATATTTAGTGAGAATTCAGTTCAAAATTAGAGCACCCCGTCAACGGTGCATTTTTCAACAATTTACATTTTGATTATATGCAAAATCTGTTTTATTTAATCATTTTGACATACTCCCTTCAATCCAAATTAATTGACTCAACTTTGTCTAGATACTGATGTATCTTAGACAAGTTTGTTGAGTAGATACATTTATATCTAGACAAATTTGAGTTAATTAGTATGAATCCGAGAAAGTATTTTATTTAATTATTTTTATTAGGACAAAAGAAATTCAATAGAAACTCCAAAATTTTGTTGTGTCATACCCTTTCCTAAAATCCTAGGTCCGCCACTGCTTGTTTGTAAGGCAAAGAGGAAATCATATCATGGCTTATCATCATGGGTATAACCTTTTTAGCTAGATTTTGCTGTTTGGGATCTATGATCCTTTTAGTTGCTGCTCTCCAGTAACATTTTCCCTCTTTTTTATTACAGTGAAAAATACACAGCGAGGAAACCACTGTCCAGCCTAAAAAAAATAGACCTCAGTTGGTTTGCTGAAATCGGCTCAAATAACGTGGCATTTAGTTATATAGTTTTATATTCGACCTGTTTGCTCAGATATGTTGGTTTACGTTCATACGCAACCTGTTGGGCAAGTATGGACACAGCTTCAGTGACTTTCAGGTCAAAATTCCAGCGGTTGAGTGATTTTTGGTTGGATCCATTCCTGTGCGTTCGATCGGCTTTTGATGGCTGTTATTGAGACAAAGTCATGGCTGGACTTTTGACGCAGCTCCAGTGACGTTCATATCCGAAATACCCTGTTATGCATTTCTCTCACGACCCCAGAATCATTCTGCCGTGAGAACATAACCGAACTGAATATCCAGATTACAATCATCCATTACAAGTACCGAATAAATAGTCTTACAATAAAGGGGTCACATGACCAAGTCTTACATAAACGCCACAGTGGGCAAATTCACACAAACATAGCAGCGGATACACGTCATCATCGTCGGGCCCAAGTCATGCCTTTAGACCTACAGGCAGCTGACTTGGAGATCGTCCTAGGTCGCATAGTCGTCCTGGTAGCCTCCATCATCTTCATAGTCCTCCTCATAGTCTGGCCAAGTAAATAGCCAGGGACAAAGCCGTGAGTACATTTGGAATTGTACTCGCAAACCATCACAAGGGGTGCTATCATAAACTTATCTAAGGAGACGAGAGAGGAACGATAGTTTCTCTCGTGGATATAGCATGCATCAGTTTCTCTTGTGGATATAGCATGCATCAGTTTCTCTTGTGGATATAGCATACCGGCATCTCAAGTGATGCGGACACTATGGTGATCCTGTGACATCTCTATATCTTTATTGAAGAAGAGATAGCATTTCACCATCTCAAGTGATGGGATGCTGGGGAAGTCCTATGACATCTCTATATCTTTATTGAAGAAGAGATAGCACTTCACCATCTCAAGTGATGGGATGCTGGGGAAGTCCTATGACATCTCTATATCTTTATTGAAGAAGAGATAGCACTTCACCATCTCAAGTGATGGGATGCTGGGGAAGTCCTATGACATCTCTATATCTTTATTGAAGAAGAGATAGCACTTCACCATCTCAAGTGATGGGATGCTGGGGAAGTCCTATGACATCTCTATATCTTTATTGAAGAAGAGTTCCTTTTCATGAAACATTAGTAGAGGTTCCCACATCATTTTATTATCCGGCGACCATCTCCATATGGTCGACACTCACACCATTCCGGTACCTTTCCGGTACATCCAACACAACACATTCTTTGCAAAACACTTGTCAAAACAAAACTCAAAGCTCAGGTTAAGGTTGGCCTGTTCAACTTGTCCATGACCGCGGACGCGGCTATTCGAATAGTTTTGACTCTGCAGAGTGTGCGCACTTTCACCACAAGAACCAACAAATCCGCCGGGATCAACCCCGGTTCGTCATACAAAAGTATGCGAGTCTCGGATAGTCAGTCAAAGTCTTTCGCTCTCCTCCATTGACATGAGATCCTTCCCTGCGGGCTTACCCCTTCCCGGCACCCCGGCGGCATACCTTCTCATGAGCGTATCCCCGGCGCCACGACGGAAGACCCTCAGTAATCGTCCGGCTATAGACAACTACAGTGTATTGCCTCCTTCAGAGCGCAACCCGGCGTCAGAGGTCATCCTGACCCTCCTAGAGAGTTATGAAGGGGTCCCACGTCAACTTTGTCGAACTACGGACTAAGCCCGTGCCCACTTTGGGTGATGTGGTTGCGCTGTAAAGTTGGTTCGGCGAACACTTATACGCAGTGCTCGTTTTTCCCATCCCACCTTAACCTTCCTTAATTCATCATCCACACAACTCATTTCCAACACCTTTACCAAACACTTTTGCTTTCACAAACCTTACACTTGAGTAAGCTTCCCTCACTCAAGGTTTTCTCAAAACATTTACAACAAGGTAATCCTTGAGGGGTTCCCATCCTAAAGTTTCATGAGAGGATAAACTACTCTTGAATATGTGGCCGAAATGACAACCATAGCTCATCAAGTGTGTTTGGATGAGTGGCTAGGGAGAACTCACACTTGCTTGGTGTGAGCATGTGTGGGTCGAACATAATTGTGTTGAGTTTCAGATTTTATAGTGCTACATTACTACTTTAGAGTGGTATAGACTTTACCCAATTAATTCTTGTTAGGCATACCCATCTCCTTTTGGGGATACACCAAGATAGTGGCATTGATAACTCTTATCCTATCATGGTAGTGATGGTGTCGGCTATCTTCTATACGGAATGAGAAGTGAACAAGATAAATGGACTATGTGCCCAAACTAGAATGACACGGCCATGATGCCATGCATTCCAATAACACAAGATCATAGTGGAGTATCACCACTAGGGAGTACCCCACTTGGCATCACACATACATAGATGACAATAGACGAAGAACAACACACATGGAGATCAAGGTGCTTTGGGTGCCAACAAATGACAACCAACTAGACACCAATTCAGAGTTCAAAGATGGCTTGCCTTGGTTGGCTTGTCCCTGGTCTTCCTCAAGATCTTCTTCAAAGTCCTCCCCTTCAACTTCACCCTCGTTCGTATCTAGCGTCGCAAAAGTAAACGGTACACATAATCAATACACAAACAAGGGAACCAAAGGTAACTTGGTAAAATATGCAAAACATGCAGGGGAGTTGTTTGGCAGTAAACAAAGATGGGTGGTTTAAATTTAAATCAAATAGGGGTAATGGTTTAAATAACATAATCCCAATTTAAACCTATCATTGCATGTAACACACATACACTTATAACCAGAGACAAAATTTTGTGAACAGAGACCAATGATATTTTTCCTAGATGCACAGTAACAATATAAGACTAACACAATTGGATTCATCCCAAAATATTAATTTTTCAATTTTTAGAATTAAAAATACTAACCAGAATACAGTGATCATGTTTAATACCTCAGAAATTGTACAAAAATCCTAAAAATACAAGACCAGTGGCATTTGAAAGATAATTTTATACTGGTTCTAATGCAATTGGATTCATGTCAATCAGAGTTACCAAACTATTTTTATTAACGAAACAGTGCACCAGTAGATTTCCATTTTTAATTCCTGTTTAACAAATTTTCAAAAATTAAAAAGGGCGGGAACGCCCTGGGCCGTGCAGTGCTGCGCAGATGGGCCGGCCCAGTGGGGCTCTCCAGTGGCCGCGGGAAAAAAAGAAAAGGAAAAAGGCCGGGGGCCCGTGGCGGGCCAGGCCGGCCGACGTGGCCATGCACGCGGACGTGGCCGTGCATGCGCCATGCGGCCGCCCGATCTGGATCCGACGGCCCAGATCTGGCGCGTCGTCGACGTCTGCGGCGCTCGCCGGCGCGGAAGGAGAAAGGGAGCGGCGGCGGGCTTACCGGCGGCTGGCGGTGGCGTGGCTTGGTGCAGACGTGTCGGGGGAGTAGGCGTGCGTAGTGTGCGTGTGTCGGCGGCGTCCAGGGGCTGCTGCTCCTCCTCGCTCGGCGTCGTCTGCGTCACGGACGGCGTCGGAGCGTCGCGAGCGTCGGCGTCCTGCGGTGCTCCTGGGGAGAAGAAAAGAGGGGCAGGGTCAGGAGATGCAGGGGGTGGCGTGGGTGAAGGAGAGAGCGGCGTTGGCGCCGTGGTGGTGACCTCCTGCGCGTCACCCTCGCGGTGACCGTGGCGGGCGTCTCGGCGTCGACAACGGCGGCTCGGCTGCCGCTCGAGCAGCCAGGGAGGGGAACGGACAGCCTTGCGGCGTGGCGAGTGAGGGAACTGAGGGGGAGAGAGGGGCGCTCGGTGAGCTTTTATAGGCAGAGAGGGGGCACGGTAGTGGAGTGGGCGGCGTCGTCGGCCAACGGGCGCCCAAGGGCTGGCGTCACCAGCTGGGCCCGCGGTGACGTCGCCCTGGTGGGTCAGCAGGGGAGGGAAACGAGGGGGCGCACGGCAGGCGAGGCGTGATGGCGCGTCGAGCGAGGCGTCGAGCCATCATGTCGCTCGGCCAGCGTGGCGTGCGTGCGTTTAGTGGCTAGGGTTTTGCGCGGGAGGGGTTTCTGGTGGCGTCTTGGGCCAGGGAGAGGGGGACGGTGCGGGGTAGGGTTGGGCCAGGGCAGAGAGAGAGGGGTGGTGTCGTCCACGGCCCAAAACAGAGAAGAAAAAGAGAGGGAAGAGATGAGGGAAAAAGAGAGGGGGAAGTTCCCCCTCTTGTCTCTCGGCCAAACCAAAGAGAAAAGAGAGAGAGAGAGAGAAACAGGGGCAGGGGTGAAAAGAGAGGGGGCAATGCCATATGCATGTGCCAAAGTGCATGAGCACATGAGGAGAAAAATTGGGAGAAAAATAAAATAAGGTGATGGTGGTGTTGGTGATGTAACCCTAGGTGGTCTGGTGGTGGTGTAGAGAAGAGGGGAAAGTGTTCCCTCTTATCCAGAGGTGATGCTCACATGCTAGGGTTAGGGTTTTTAGGGGTGAGGTGCACCAGAGGTGGTACTAAATAAATTACAGGTTCCATTTTGAGCATTTTAAGAAGTGGTGTGCTTGTTTAATTCATGGTGTGGTGACATACATATCATACCAAAAAGGAAAGTTGAGTTAGGTTAATCAAGAATCTATCCTACACTCAATCACAAGTGCTTAATAAAAGTTTTTGTTGCCCCAAATTTTTAACTTGTTTGTAAAATATGCAGGTTCTGAAAAATGGGGTGTTACAGACCTTCCCCCCTTAAAAGAATCTCGTCCCGAGATTTCGAGGCTAGGAGTTTGAATAGGTAGGGGAATTCCTTCCTAAGATAGTCCTCTCGCTCCCAAGTGGCTTCGTCTTCTGAATGATTACTCCATTGTACTTTGAAGAACTTGATCTTCCTTCGACGGGTCAATCTCACAGCTTCCTCCAAAATACGAATAGGGTTCTCCCGGTAGGTTAGGTCTTGGTTTAAATCGATAGCACGGTAGTCAATATTCTTGAAGACCTCTGGCTTGTCTGGCACTTGCAGACACTTTCGAAGTTGAGAGATGTGGAAAACGTCGTGGAATTCTGATAATTCCGGGGGTAATTCCAATTGATAAGAAACCTCTCCTCTTCGGCCTATTATCTTGAAGGGGCCAATGTACCTTGGAGCTAGCTTGCCTTTGACATGGAAACGCTTCATTCCTTTGAGAGGGGTAACTCGGAGATAGGCAAAATCTCCGATACTAAAGGTTACTTCTCGACGCTTGGTGTTGGCGTAGCTCTTCTGTCGGGACTGGGCTGCTTTCAAACGGTCGCGGATGAGTTGAACTTGTTCTTCCGCTTGCCGAAGTACATCGGGTCCAAATACTTGACTTTCTCCGGTCTCGGACCAGTTGAGAGGGGTTCGGCACTTTCTTCCATATAGGGCCTCAAAAGGTGCCATTTGAAGACTAGCTTGGTAGCTATTATTGTAAGAGAACTCGGCGAAGGGTAGGCAATCTTCCCATTTGGTTCCATAAGCAAGAACACAAGCGCGGAGCATATCTTCAAGAATCTGATTTACTCGCTCAGTTTGTCCTCCGGTCTGGGGGTGATACGCTGTGCTGAAGGATAATTTGGTGCCCATGGCTTCTTGAAGCTTTTGCCAAAAGCGGGCAGTAAACTGAGGGCCTCGATCAGAAACGATGATCTTAGGAGTTCCATGTAAGCTGACTATACGGGAGATGTAGAGATCTGCCAACTTACCCACACGGTCGGTGGTGTTGACGGGCAAGAAGTGCGCGACTTTTGTAAGTCGATCCACGATTACCCATATAGAGTCGTGTCCTCGGTTGGATCGGGGAAGTCCGGTAATAAAGTCCATTCCGATTTCGTCCCATTTCCACTCAGGAATCTTCAAAGGTTGGAGAAGTCCAGCCGGGCGTTGATGTTCTGCTTTAACCTTCTGGCAAACGTCACATCGGGCAATAAAGAATGCGATGTCTCGTTTCATACCATGCCACCAAAAGGTATCTTTCAAGTCTTGGTACATCTTTGTTCCTCCAGGGTGAATAGAGTAGGGGGTGTTGTGGGCCTCTTCCATAATCAGGTTCTTAAGATTAGGGAGGTTTGGAACGCAAAGACGTCCGTTGTACCACAAAATCCCTTCAGGGTCAATGGAAAATCCAGCCACTTTTTCTTTACCCATACGACGCTTGATTCCTTCAATACTTTCATGACCAACTTGTGCTTCTTTAACTTGGTCGTGAAGGGTAGGTCGGACTTCCATTGCGGCTAGGAATCCGTGACTAACCAGTTCTAATCCGAACTCCTCGAACTCTTGGTATAGCAGGGGTTGTTTGGTCTTAAGGCAGGCATTGAGAGAGCAAGGTTCTCGGCTGAGTGCGTCAGCGACTACATTTGCTTTTCCTGGGTGATAGTGGATGCTGAGATCATAATCTTTTATCAACTCAATCCACCTTCTCTGACGCATGTTCAATTCCCTTTGGGTGAAGATATATTTGAGGCTTTTATGGTCGGTGTAGATATCACACCGATTACCGATGAGGTAATGGCGCCAAGTTTTGAGGGCATGAACTACAGCGGCTAACTCAAGATCATGAGTTGGGTAGTTTGCTTCATGGGGTTTGAGCTGTCGGGAGAGGTAGGAGATAACTTTGCCTTCTTGCATTAGGACACTTCCAAGACCAAGCTTGGAGGCGTCACAATAAATTACAAAGTCTTTAGTAACATCAGGCATGGTTAGGATTGGGGTAGAGACAAGCCGTCTTTTTAGTTCTTGAAAACTTTCCTCGCACTTGTCCGTCCATTCAAACTTCTTATTCTTCTTAAGCAAGAGAGTCAAGGGTTTTGCTATGCTTGAGAATCCCTCTACGAACTTGCGATAGTATCCAGCTAACCCGAGGAAGGATCTTACCTCGGTTTGGTTGGTAGGGGGTTGGCGATCCATGATGGATTTGATTAGGGAGGGATCGACAGACAGTCCTCCAGCTGATAAAACGTGACCAAGGAATCCAACTTCTTTGAGCCAGAACTGGCATTTGCTGAATTTGGCATAAAGTCGGTGTTTCCTAAGGGTTCCCAAAACAAGCCTCAGATGCTCCTCATGCTCTTCTTCTGTCTTGGAATAAACAAGAATGTCATCAATGAACACCACGACAAACTTGTCGAGGTACTCCATGAAGACTTTATTCATAAGGTTCATGAAATAGGCGGGGGCGTTTGTGAGTCCAAAGGACATTACGGTGTACTCATACAGTCCGTAACGGGTAGTGAAAGCAGTCTTGGGAATGTCCGATTCTCGAACCTTGAGTTGATGGTATCCAGTGCGGAGATCTATTTTGGAGAAGACTTTGGCTCCATTCATCTGATCGAACAGATCATCAATCTTGGGTAGAGGATATTTATTCTTGATTGTAACATCGTTGAGTCTACGGTAATCCACACACAGGCGAATGGTACCGTCTCGCTTGTCCACGAAGATCACGGGCGATCCCCAGGGCGAAGCACTAGGTCGGATCAGACCTTTACTCAACATGTCATCCAATTGTTTCTTTAATTCAACCAATTCTTGGGGGTTCATCCGGTAAGGGCGCTGAGCTATAGGTGAAGTACCCGGAATTAACTCAATAATGAATTCAATATCTTGGTCAGGGGGCATACCAGGCAACTCTTCCGGAAACACATCCGGATATTCACAGGCGATTGGAACTTGATTTAGAGTTGGTCCAACGATACTTTTCTTGCAGAAGGATTTGGATGAGTGTGTAGTGGCGGTATATTTTACTGGCAAGCCTTGATCATTAGATAAGGTAATGGATTTTTGGGCACAATCTATGTGTCCTTTGTATTTAGTCATCCAATTCATCCCAAGTATCACTTCTAAACCTTGGGCTCCCAATACTATAAGATCGGCGTGGAAGGGTACTCCTTGTATAACTATGGGAACATTTTTGCATGATAAGTGGGTTTTAGCGGTTGATCCGGGAATTTGGACTAGCATGGGTCGTCGCATGTTAGTCGGCGTCATCCCACTTTTCTTAACGAATGGTTCGGTGACGAAGGAATGTGATGCTCCGGAATCAAATAAAACTCGAGCAGGGGTGGAGTGGACTAGGAACATACCCATCACGATGTCCGGAGCCTCCTCAGCTTCCTCGGCGTTGACGTGGTTCAGATGTCCTCTAGCTGCATTGGCCTGCTTCTTGACTGCAGGCTTCTTTCCAGGAGTAGCTCTGGCTTGAGCTTGGTTAGACCTGGGTGCATTGGGGCGCCGAGCTGCATTCATCTTAGTGGGGCACTCACGAGAAAAGTGCCCAGGCTTCCCACAAGTGAAACAACCATCTCCAGGAGTACGAGCTGGGGGATTGGGGCGGGGGTTGTTGTTGTAACCTCCTCCTCCGGAACGGTACTGTGGAGCTGGACGGTTGGAGTTTTGATTGTTGGAGCGGTAGACAGGGGCGGATGCTGGGGTCCTCTGAGGTGGGTTGGCAGGCCTTGATGGAGGCGGACTGCGGTACTTGGGGTTGCTAGGTCCACCTTGCTGCTGCTGCATCTTGCGCTTTCTGGTTTCATAGGCAGCCTTGCGCTTGGACTCCACCATAATGGCGGCATCCACGAGTGCCTCCAAGTCAGCGTAAGGTACAGCCACGAGGATGCTCTGGATTTCTTCATGCAGGCCATTCATGAAACGGTCGCGCTTCTTCTCGTCAGTATCAGTATCCTGAGGTGCATACCTTGCCAAGGTGTTGAACTTCTCCAGATAATCCACAACACTTGAGTTATTCTACTTCAGATTGAAGAACTCATCGCGCTTCATCTTGATCAGTCCTGTAGGAATGTGAGCCTTGCGGAACTTGGTGGTGAATTCCTCCCAAGTGATGACATGATCCTCGACTTGCATGGCCTTGACATTCTCCCACCATGCTCTTGCGGGTCCAGAAAGGAAGTGAGTGGCAAGAAGAACTTTCTCTTGTTCTCCCACAGCGGCGACTTCAAGGTTGTTCTCGATGGTGCGGAGCCAGTCGTCCGCGTCGAGGGGAGCGGTGCACTTGGAGAACACGGGTGGGTTAGTGTTCTGGAAATCCCTAAGGCGTGATCTTGGGGCTTCCTCGCCGTGTCCTTCTCCTTCTTCATTGTTACGGTTTCCCGCAGCGGCTTGAGCAATCTGCCGAAGGGCAGCAAGGTTGGCTTCACTTTCTTGGCGGGAACGTTGGCGATCTTCCAACAGAAGGCGGAGAATCTGAGTCATGTCGGGATCCGGGGGTGGTGGTGGTGGGGGCGGAGCGTTTGTGTTGCGGCGGGTATCAACCATCTAAGGAAACAAGAAATGAAATAACGGAACATTTTTATGGAGCAAGGTCTTTCCAAGGGGGTTGGGAAGGTGTATGCATGCATAAAAGAAAGAAATAACTTTTCAAGACTAAAGCAAACACAAGAACATCAAAGAGGCAATCATCATTCATCAGCCATACTACCAAAAGAGGTTATAGTTCACAACCAACATATGGTCACATCAGGACCAACAAAGTACGTCGCAACATGCGGGACAGCCTAACATATAACAAGTCTCGGGGGTGCACATCTAGAAATCATCAAGAGGGGCGGAGAGTCCATCAAACGGGGGCTCCTCGGGGTCCTCCTCCTCATCCGGCGTGGCCTTCACGGTGTCAAGGGGCTCGGGATCCTCGGGCTCGTCGTTGATGAAGGCGAGGTCATCCTCGTCCTCATCTCCATCGCGCCCATCCCCGATGAGTCCCTCTTCCTCCAAGAAGTCCTCGTCGTCGCTAACAAGGGCGGTGTCCTCCTTGCGGATATCCTCGCCGTGGTCCGGAAGAGCCTCAAGCTTGTCCTCGGCGTCACGGAGGGCGGTCTTGAGGTGCATGACCTTGACCTTGAGCATGTAGTTGGCCTCACGGACGCGGAGTGTCTTCTTCTGCTGGCGACGATACTTGAGCCTTGCCAGCTTCAGATCCAGCTTGAGTCCTTCCTGCTCATGCTTCAGCACCTCATTCTCCATCCTGTTGGTGTCAAGGCTGAGCTGAGTCTTGTACAGCAAGTTCTCCATCTGGGACACCTGGCGCCCAAGGAGGCAAGTGTAGGGGATCATAGTGGGAATCCCCTCCTCGTTGCGACGTCCCAAGAGAGCATGCGGAAGCCCCTTGGCCTCCAACTCGACACGGTGGTGGAAGACTAGGCGAGAGAGGGCTGATTGGAGCACCCTCACAAGTCCATCCTCCCACGTGCGGTCAAAGACCTGAACCTCAATCTCCTCAAGTGGCTTCACATGGGAGCCACGGAGTGTGCAGACCACCAACCAGGACATCTCGCCGTCCTTGGTGCTCTCCAGCTGTCCTCCCTTCACCTCGGGAAGCAGGCGTCCAACGGCCCGCGACACCTCAACGAGGGCAGTCTCAAACAGGTAGGGAGGCTGATTGTAGCCCAGCTGGAGGCTCTCGGTGAACATAGGTGGATCCATCTACACAACATTTTAAGTTCTTAGTTAGTAACATGATCAAAGTGTGCAAAATTTTAAGTGCATAAGGTAAAATCATTAAAGATTAATGCAAGTAATATTTAATCTAAAAGAATTAGGGGAGAGACTAGGCATTATTTCAGCATATAGTCATCTCGTTTTTGATATAGAAAAATAGTTTTTGTACTACCTTAGCGTCCATGCTAACTAGGGTCTCCTATGGTCAGGATGGCTCTGATACCAGCTCTGTGGGGACCCCGGAATACATATCCGAAATACCCTGTTATGCATTTCTCTCACGACCCCAGAATCATTCTGCCGTGAGAACATAACCGAACTGAATATCCAGATTACAATCATCCATTACAAGTACCGAATAAATAGTCTTACAATAAAGGGGTCACATGACCAAGTCTTACATAAACGCCACAGTGGGCAAATTCACACAAACATAGCAGCGGATACACGTCATCATCGTCGGGCCCAAGTCATGCCTTTAGACCTACAGGCAGCTGACTTGGAGATCGTCCTAGGTCGCATAGTCGTCCTGGTAGCCTCCATCATCTTCATAGTCCTCCTCATAGTCTGGCCAAGTAAATAGCCAGGGACAAAGCCGTGAGTACATTTGGAATTGTACTCGCAAACCATCACAAGGGGTGCTATCATAAACTTATCTAAGGAGACGAGAGAGGAACGATAGTTTCTCTCGTGGATATAGCATGCATCAGTTTCTCTTGTGGATATAGCATGCATCAGTTTCTCTTGTGGATATAGCATACCGGCATCTCAAGTGATGCGGACACTATGGTGATCCTGTGACATCTCTATATCTTTATTGAAGAAGAGATAGCATTTCACCATCTCAAGTGATGGGATGCTGGGGAAGTCCTATGACATCTCTATATCTTTATTGAAGAAGAGATAGCACTTCACCATCTCAAGTGATGGGATGCTGGGGAAGTCCTATGACATCTCTATATCTTTATTGAAGAAGAGATAGCACTTCACCATCTCAAGTGATGGGATGCTGGGGAAGTCCTATGACATCTCTATATCTTTATTGAAGAAGAGATAGCACTTCACCATCTCAAGTGATGGGATGCTGGGGAAGTCCTATGACATCTCTATATCTTTATTGAAGAAGAGTTCCTTTTCATGAAACATTAGTAGAGGTTCCCACATCATTTTATTATCCGGCGACCATCTCCATATGGTCGACACTCACACCATTCCGGTACCTTTCCGGTACATCCAACACAACACATTCTTTGCAAAACACTTGTCAAAACAAAACTCAAAGCTCAGGTTAAGGTTGGCCTGTTCAACTTGTCCATGACCGCGGACGCGGCTATTCGAATAGTTTTGACTCTGCAGAGTGTGCGCACTTTCACCACAAGAACCAACAAATCCGCCGGGATCAACCCCGGTTCGTCATACAAAAGTATGCGAGTCTCGGATAGTCAGTCAAAGTCTTTCGCTCTCCTCCATTGACATGAGATCCTTCCCTGCGGGCTTACCCCTTCCCGGCACCCCGGCGGCATACCTTCTCATGAGCGTATCCCCGGCGCCACGACGGAAGACCCTCAGTAATCGTCCGGCTATAGACAACTACAGTGTATTGCCTCCTTCAGAGCGCAACCCGGCGTCAGAGGTCATCCTGACCCTCCTAGAGAGTTATGAAGGGGTCCCACGTCAACTTTGTCGAACTACGGACTAAGCCCGTGCCCACTTTGGGTGATGTGGCTGCGCTGTAAAGTTGGTTCGGCGAACACTTATACGCAGTGCTCGTTTTTCCCATCCCACCTTAACCTTCCTTAATTCATCATCCACACAACTCATTTCCAACACCTTTACCAAACACTTTTGCTTTCACAAACCTTACACTTGAGTAAGCTTCCCTCACTCAAGGTTTTCTCAAAACATTTACAACAAGGTAATCCTTGAGGGGTTCCCATCCTAAAGTTTCATGAGAGGATAAACTACTCTTGAGTATGTGGCCGAAATGACAACCATAGCTCATCCAGTGTGTTTGGATGAGTGGCAAGGGAGAACTCACACTTGCTTGGTGTGAGCATGTGTGGGTCGAACATAATTGTGTTGAGTTTCAGATTTTATAGTGCTACATTACTACTTTAGAGTGGTATAGACTTTACCCAATTAATTCTTGTTAGGCATACCCATCTCCTTTTGGGGATACACCAAGATAGTGGCATTGATAACTCTTATCCTATCATGGTAGTGATGGTGTCGGCTATCTTCTATACGGAATGAGAAGTGAACAAGATAAATGGACTATGTGCCCAAACTAGAATGACACGGCCATGATGCCATGCATTCCAATAACACAAGATCATAGTGGAGTATCACCACTAGGGAGTACCCCACTTGGCATCACACATACATAGATGACAATAGACGAAGAACAACACACATGGAGATCAAGGTGCTTTGGGTGCCAACAAATGACAACCAACTAGACACCAATTCAGAGTTCAAAGATGGCTTGCCTTGGTTGGCTTGTCCCTGGTCTTCCTCAAGATCTTCTTCAAAGTCCTCCCCTTCAACTTCACCCTCGTTCGTATCTAGCGTCGCAAAAGTAAACGGTACACATAATCAATACACAAACAAGGGAACCAAAGGTAACTTGGTAAAATATGCAAAACATGCAGGGGAGTTGTTTGGCAGTAAACAAAGATGGGTGGTTTAAATTTAAATCAAATAGGGGTAATGGTTTAAATAACATAATCCCAATTTAAACCTATCATTGCATGTAACACACATACACTTATAACCAGAGACAAAATTTTGTGAACAGAGACCAATGATATTTTTCCTAGATGCACAGTAACAATATAAGACTAACACAATTGGATTCATCCAAAAATATTAATTTTTCAATTTTTAGAATTAAAAATACTAACCAGAATACAGTGATCATGTTTAATACCTCAGAAATTGTACAAAAATCCTAAAAATACAAGACCAGTGGCATTTGAAAGATAATTTTATACTGGTTCTAATGCAATTGGATTCATGTCAATCAGAGTTACCAAACTATTTTTATTAACGAAACAGTGCACCAGTAGATTTCCATTTTTAATTCCTGTTTAACAAATTTTCAAAAATTAAAAAGGGCGGGAACGCCCTGGGCCGTGCAGTGCTGCGCAGATGGGCCGGCCCAGTGGGGCTCTCCAGTGGCCGCGGGAAAAAAAGAAAAAGAAAAAGGCCGGGGGCCCGTGGCGGGCCAGGCCGGCCGACGTGGCCATGCACGCGGACGTGGCCGTGCATGCGCCATGCGGCCGCCCGATCTGGATCCGACGGCCCAGATCTGGCGCGTCGTCGACGTCTGCGGCGCTCGCCGGCGCAGAAGGAGAAAGGGAGCGGCGGCGGGCTTACCGGCGGCTGGCGGTGGCGTGGCTCGGTGCAGACGTGTCGGGGGAGTAGGCGTGCGTAGTGTGCGTGTGTCGGCGGCGTCCAGGGACTTCTCCTCGCTCGGCGTCGTCTGCGTCACGGACGGCGTCGGAGCGTCGCGAGCGTCGGCGTCCTGCGGTGCTCCTGGGAAGAAGAAGAGAGGGGCAGGGTCAGGAGATGCAGGGGGTGGCGTGGGTGAAGGAGATCAGAGGGGAGTGGCGTTGGCGCCGTGGTGGTGACCTCCTGCGCGTCACCCTCGCGGTGACCGCGGTGGGCGTCTCGGCGTCGACAACGGCGGCTCGGCTGCCGCTCGAGCAGCCAGGGAGGGGAACGGACAGCCTTGCGGCGTGGCGAGTGGGGAACTGAGGGGGAGAGAGGGGCGCTCGGTGAGCTTTTATAGGCAGAGAGGGGGCACGGTAGTGGAGTGGGCGGCGTCGTCGGCCAACGGGCGCCCAAGGGCTGGCGTCACCAGCTGGGCCCGCGGTGACGTCGCCCTGGTGGGTCAGCAGGGGAGGGAAACGAGGGGGCGCACGGCAGGCGAGGCGTGATGGCGCGTCGAGCGAGGCGTCGAGCCATCATGTCGCTCGGCCAGCGTGGCGTGCGTGCGTTTAGTGGCTAGGGTTTTGCGCGGGAGGGGTTTCTGGTGGCGTCTTGGGCCAGGGAGAGGGGACGGTGCGGGGTAGGGTTGGGCCAGGGCAGAGAGAGAGGGGTGGTGTCGTCCACGGCCCAAAACAGAGAAGAAAAAGAGAGGGAAGAGATGAGGGAAAAAGAGAGGGGGAAGTTCCCCCTCTTGTCTCTCGGCCAAACCAAAGAGAAAAGAGAGAGAGAGAGAGAGAAACAGGGGCAGGGGTGAAAAGAGAGGGGGCAATGCCATATGCATGTGCCAAAGTGCATGAGCACATGAGGAGAAAAATTGGGGAGAAAAATAAAATAAGGTGATGGTGGTGTTGGTGATGTAACCCTAGGTGGTCTGGTGGTGGTGTAGAGAAGAGGGGAAAGTGTTCCCTCTTATCCAGAGGTGATGCTCACATGCTAGGGTTAGGGTTTTTAGGGGTGAGGTGCACCAGAGGTGGTACTAAATAAATTACAGGTTCCATTTTGAGCATTTTAAGAAGTGGTGTGCTTGTTTAATTCATGGTGTGGTGACATACATATCATACCAAAAAGGAAAGTTGAGTTAGGTTAATCAAGAATCTATCCTACACTCAATCACAAGTGCTTAATAAAAGTTTTTGTTGCCCCAAATTTTTAACTTGTTTGTAAAATATGCAGGTTCTGAAAAATGGGGTGTTACAGCAGCTCCAGTGACGTTCAGCTAGGTCAAAAGCCCAGCGTTGACTTTGGTTCAATATCAGCCATCCAAAGCCAATCGAACACACATGAATGTATCCAACCAAAAATCACTCTACAATAAGTCGTTTCCAGACAAAAACAATGTTTATTCCCAAACTATTTTTTTTGAATCCGACCAATCTTTCCCGGAATGCAGAAGAAATATATAAGATTTACTGGAATGTTGTTCTTTTTACTGGACAGTTTGAATTTTAAGTTTAAAGTTGGTTGTAAAACATAAAATGAGGTTTATTGATAAACAATATGGCTGAATCTGATGAAACTCCCCCAGAATGCATAACCCGACATATAAGATTTACTGGATTTTTGTTTCAAAAACTTCTAGGCAGTACGAATTTTAAGTTTAAAATTTTCTCGTGAAACTTAAAATGGGTAAATTTTGGATCCATTCTCGTGCGTTCGATTGGCTTTTGATGGCTGTTATTGAAACAAGTGTTAATTGGTTCTATGCCACTCCTCAATTCACAAGTTGTGTTTATGCCATTACAAAAACTGAAGTTGTGTTTATGCCACTCTCAATTCTCAATATCCCCTTCTATATATGCCATTTTCAATACTCCACTATAATAAATATAGCATATCTATGATAGTACTCTATGATACCACCCACTATGCACCCATGTTCCAAACACCACTCCCGCTGACTGTACCTTATTGTATCGAGCGATAAGCTTGATGAGCAACCCAAACAAACAAACAAAAAGACTGTACCTTATTGTACTTGCTCTTACCCGTATCTTCTCTTTCTCTTTCATCGCGAGTGCAGCTAATTCAGTTAGTCTTCCAATGAATATTAATATTTTGTCTCAATGATGTCATGTTTCGACTAACAATTAGCACTTTTGAATTCTTAGATTGCTTTTTCACACGATGCACTTCTTTTAATTTATTTTACCACATTTCAATGTGAACCTTGACCAAATAAATAGGACAACAATATCACGATCATATAATACATAAGCAGCATTGTTAGAATCGTGTTGGAAAATACTTTCTAATGATACCAGTTTTATATCAATTTTTTTATATACTTCATCCTGAAAAATATGTTTCAACTTCATCAAAACTTGCATGTATCTGCAAACTAAACTCATCTAAATACATGTATATCTACATAAAATTGAAACATCATTTTTAAATAGAGAGATATAGATTAATATTTTTTCGAAGATAAAATACGAAAAACAAGGGTGCATTGTTTATTGAAATGGAGTGAGTAGTATATATAAAATCATTTTAGTTGCCAATGATCATGTTGAGGGCCTCTATTTCTTGTTTTGCTCAGGCCCTCCGTATTCTCAGGTACGGCCCTGGTGGTCTATGAACCTGTATGTAATCTTATTACTTTTGGCTTCTTTGCACTGCTAATAGATCGGCGGAATTACGGCAAAAAAGAAGAAAGAATGTGTTGGTATTGTATTGCTTTCGATAGATCTGTTCGCCCCTCCCCCCAAGCATTTATAGATGGCACAAGAGATTCAAGGATGAAATTGCTCTCCTTGTTCATAAGGCAAAGAGGAAATCATATCATGGGTAGAACATTATATATATATTTTGCTGCTTGGGATCTATGATCCTTTTAGTTGCTGCTCTCCAGCAACTTTTGTACATATTTCCCTCTTTTTATTAATAAAAAAATACAAAGTGGGGAAACCCAGTGGTCAGCCTAAAAAAATCTGTTCGCTAGGTAGCCGTAGTTTTGCACTCAGTTTGTTTGCTGAAATCGGCTCAAATAATGTAGCATTTATAGTTTTATATTCGACCTGTTTGCTCAGGTATGCTTGCTTACATTCGTAGGTGACCTGTTTGTTGAAATAGCTTATCGCTTCTCTGACCATCTATCTCCTCAACAGATGGACAGAACTTGGATATTATTTGACTCATTAACCACACCAACATATTTGAGTGGTATTGAAGACTTCATGAAGCACGTTAGTGATTTTACTGACGGCGACAAGACAAAGGAAGTGATTTGTCCATGCCGCGTATGTTTGAATATTGGGTCCAAGCCTCAACATGTAGTCTCAGATCATTTATTCATTTATGGGATGGACCAGACATATATCAGGTGGATTAACCATGGTGAACACTATGATCAGCCTGACATTATTGATCCTCTTTATTCTGATGGTTATCAGCCTGAAGATCTCGTCCAGGATGAGGCTACTGCTAATTTGTTACGGGATCTGTATCCATATGCAAGCCAACAGCCCCATGGTTATCACAAAAAGCCTCTTTTCCATGACCTGATAGAAGATGCTAAGCGCTTAGTGGCCCCTGGTTCTGTTGTGTCAAGATTCGAATTAATTGTGAAATTACTTCATGACAAGTCATACCAGGGGATTACCAATAAAGCGTTCAATGCAGTTGCGAAGACATACAACGATGCACTCCCTGGGGCTGGACTGCCAAAATCCTTTTATGAGGTGAAGCAGTACATCAAGGTACTGGGACTTGGATATGAGAAGATTGATTTTTGCAAAAATAACTGTGCACTGTTTTGGATGGAGTATAATGACCTCGATGAATGTCCAGTATGTAAGGAATCAAGATGGAAACATGATGGAGCTGGTGGTAAGAAAAAGATTCCTTGGAAGGTTCTGAGATACTTTCCACTTGTACAAAGATTGCAGAGGTTGTTTGCTTCAGAACAAACATCTCGGGAAACAAGATGGCACAAAGAGATTCTCACGCCCGACCCTGATTTACTGAGGCATCCTGCTGATGGCGATGAATGGAAGCAATTCGACCTGGATCATCCAGATTTTGCTGCAGATCCAAGGAACCTGAGACTTGGCCTTGCTACAGATGGATTCAACCCATTTGGCAACATGAGCAACTCGTATAGCATGTGGCCAGTACTAGTTACACCTTACAACCAGGCTCCCTGGACATGCACCGATCAGTCGAACTGTATGATGGCCTTACTCATCCCAGGTCCCAAATCTCCTGGGAAGGATTTTGATGTGTTCATGCAGCCTCTTATTAGAGACTTGCAAACATTATGGGAGGGTGTCCCTACACGGGATGTGTGTCAACCTAAAGAACAAAATTTTCTATTACGTGCTGCTGTACTGTATTGCACCCATGATTATCCAGCTTTGGGCACTATGTCAGGCAGAGTAACATCAGGTTATAATGCATGTGTTCACTGTGATACTGATCAGCTGGCAGTGAGGATAATAAACAAGATATGCTATATGGGCCATCGCCATTTCCTTCCATTAGATCACAGTTTCCGAAAAAATAGAAAAAAATTGCAATTTATTGGTGATCAGGCCTGTAAAAAGACTAAACCGCAGCACTTTAAGAGTCACGAGTTGGAGGCGCACCTAGAAGCGGTCAGAAATGTTAAACCAGGAAAACCACCAGCCGCCACAGCAGGTACAGCAGAGAAGAATACAGAAGATGCAGCAGCAGTAGTAGCAGATAGAAAAAGGAAGAAGAGACGAGATGAACTGAGTCTAGCAGCTACCAAAAGGAAGATGGGAGGTGAAATAGCAGCACGTACCAAGAGGAAGGAAATGGAAAATGATAGACCGAGAATATTTTATAAGCGCAGGACCACTCTTTGGGACTTGCCGTATTGGGCTGGTAAGAAGCTTCGGCATAATATTGATATCATGCACATGGAGAAGAATATATGTGACAGCATTGTCGGCACATTACTCAACATTCCATCCAAGACAAAAGATAGCTCAAATGCTAGGATTGATTGTGCAACATTGAATGTTAACAGGCACTTGCAACTGGATCGTAATGACAAAGTGAACAAAGGCAAGGAAAAACATTATAAATTTCGAGGCGCGGAATTCACATTGCCGATGCCTAAAAGGAGATTATTTTGTGAGTACCTCCGAGGTGTGATGTTCCCGTTCGGATTTGCTTCCAACATTGCAAATTGTCTCAATGCTGAAGGAAACAAGCTCCAAGGGTTGAAAACTCACGATTGTCACATCCTGCTGCAAAGGCTTTTAGCTATTGGCATTAAAGATTTAGTGAAGCCAAATATGTACAACGTGATTGCAGAGTTGGGAAGGTTCTTTAGGGAAATATGTAGTAAAACTCTAAGCAGAGCTGTTGTAGAACGTCTTAAGGTGGACATAGCAGTAATCCTGTGCAAGCTGGAGCTGATATATCCTCCAGCCTTCTTTGATGTGATGGTGCATTTGGCTGTTCATCTACCTGATGAGGCACTTTTAAGAGGTCCGGTACAGTATGGATGGATGTACCCTATAGAACGTCGACTGTGCACTTTCAAGAATACAGTTAGGAACAAAGCTAGACCGGAGGCTTGCATTGCAGTGGCGTATATTGCTGCTGAAGCATATACATTTGCCTCAAGATATATTCCTGATATTGAGACCAGATTCAATCGGGGTCGCAGAATTTTGGAAGTTGGAGGATCTGTTTTTAAACATGGTGTTGAGCTAATAGGAAAGAGGACCGAAAAAACATTAGAGCAGTCTGAATTTGAACAGCTGTCTTGGTATGTGCTGAATAATGCTACAGAGGCTGATGAATATGTTAAGTGAGTACTATGCACACGAACTACTCAGTTCCTCGCATATACTATGAACTTGTATCAAAATGAAATATATTCAGCTGACTTGGCTATGTTTTGTAGGTTGTACATGGAAACGAATGGAAAGCTATCGGCACGTGGGAGTGGGTTTCAGGACTGGTTTGAGAAATATGTAAGATGTTCAATTGCACTCTGACTTGTCTATGTGTTTTCACATGAGATGACCTCTTGTCTATTTTGTAATCGTAGATCTCGAAACTCCATGCGGAGAATCCAGGCGCTGTTAGTGCTGATCTCCTTGTCCTATCACGTGGTCCAGATAAGAGGGTGTTGGTAGCTGCAGCTTGCAATGCCAATGGTGTCCATTACAGCTCCTATGAGCGTGAACAACATTTGAAGACACGAAATAGTGGCATCACAACCAGTGGAGATCACTTGACAACCAGAAAAAAGAGATCAGAGTCATTTGACCATTATGGTCACATAGAAGAGGTTATTCAGTTGTTCTATAGTGATAAGGTTACTGTCCGATCTGTGGTTCTATTTAAGTGTTATTGGTACAACCAAGATCCAAACAAGGGCAAAGGTGCCAGAAATGATGGGTATTTCATATCAGTCGATACTACTGCTCAGTGGTACAAGGATGATCCTTATATTTTGGTACCTCAAGCGGCCAAGGTACTTTTCTTGGAAGACAGATCTAGAAAAGGATGGCAGTATGTGCAAAAGTTTGTGGCAAGGAACATATATGATTTGGATGAGAATGCGGATCCAATAATTGGTGCCCAGCAAGATGATTTCGCTGGTTGTATGCAAACTAAAGTTGCTGACATTGATGAAACCTCGTTGGATACAGGTATCCCTGCACATGATGGAGAAGTAGATTTCACTGTTGAGGTTAGCATAGTCGACAAAGAGATGGATAAACTGAAGCTACCTGGTGAATCTCAGGAGGAGAATGGACAGGACGAGCAGGATGAGACCATGCACGAATATCAGAATGAAGACGGAGGTGATGATGATGATGATGATGATGATGATGATGATGATGATTAGACTCTTGTCTCTGTATCATGCTGTGAGATGAAGAACCATGATTTGTTTTGATTTTTCTATTTGGAAAATGTATGAGTCCTGAAGACAATTATCTGTTGGATTGTAATCCCATGATGACTAATTATTTATGTTTGTTGTCCTACTAAAAGTTGGTCAAACTTAATTGTGTGGAAGTAATCCCATGCTGTTTGATTCATAGGGTCATATCCCATAGGAAAATAGAATGATAATAGATCAAACTAATGCAGAATATCTTATAACCACAATCAAATAGAATTTCTCTTGACATAGGATTCAAGTTGGCATGGCATCCCTATCATACAGGGTTTTTATTCATACTATGCTACAAATCGAAAATAAGATGGGTCAGCACTTTATCGCGGCAGATAGGGCAGCTGGCGTTCGTTACAAACCAGGAGAAGATGCACTTCCTATGGAACGGGTGTTTGCATCCCCGGAGACGCACCGTTGTGCGCTGCGACAGCCCCAGCATGCATATGCTGCAGTGGCCGTCCTCCGGCGCAACTAGGACCCAACTGTCCTGCAGCGCCGGCAAGTTGACGATGAGCCGGTGGTCCACCCTAAGGGTGAGGTCGAAGTGGAGGCCACCGAGCCGACGACACGCCTGCTGCCACATCAGGTGCATAACATCGTAAGGCATGATGATGTCCCACTCCTCCTCCGTGAGGTTCAGGTTCTTGAGCAGCCATACACGGGCAAGAATCTCGCGCATAGTTCGCACGACATTGCCCCCACTACGCAGCTTCCTCGGAGGCAAGCCAAGATCCAGCACCACCTCTTCGCAGGGTGTAGTGGTGATATCGTCCTCATCCAGTGGGGCAGGGAGGGGGCCGGCCATCCTCCTGAGCTCGTACGTCCTCGAGAAGAAGATGTGCACTGTCATAGTGTACGGGGACGCCTCGCCCTCGCCCACGGCCGGCGGCTCGCCGACGGAGAAGTCGGTCGTGCTTGCCGACACACGGCAGGCACGGAAGACATGTGGGCCAGACTCGATGATGCGCTCGCGTGAGGAGCGCTCTAGTAGGGGCGTCGCCGCCATTGGGGATTCTTCGGAGGGCTGTAGACAGGCGGCTAGTCGACGGTGAGGTGGTTGGTGTGAGATCTCTGGGATGAGGCCAGGGGAAGTGGGCGAAGTGCTCGGGACTAGGGACTGCCCTCAACTTTCCGCAGTAGTATGATAATAATTGGTGGACGAGGGAGACTAGTCCAGAGACTACCCAAAGTTGATAAATCATGTTCGAGGGAAAATGCCCAAGATTTATTATCAAAATTCAAGCTAATTTCGCCGATTTTGTTCTGCCGTTCATTAGACATCATCCAACGGCCTTTGGTCTCTGGGATTCGCTGCTACAGTGTCATCTACTATTTTCTACCCAATTCCAGAAACATCCATAAAGCTAGTAGATAGCTTTCCTGCTTGTTGGCCCCACCCCATTTTTTAATCTTTTCTTCCTTATCCCCTTCGCTCATGCTAGCAGCTACTTGCAGCCATTGCTACACCAGCGAGGTGATCTCTATGATAGGCACGGTTTTAGTAAGACAGCAAGTTGTAGATAGCTAACCATGAGACACATGCCTCTCTGGTTGAGACTGAGCTCGCTCTTGTGATTGGGCTCCAATGGTCGAGGTGAGTCACAGCTGCAATGACAGAGGTTTGTGCTGAATTAATTAGCACAGAGGCGTAACTAGCACTAGATGGAGAAGGCATAGTACACATATCGGACACGAAGTCGCGTCTGGCGAGCAGCTCGCATTCACTTGCATCAGTGCGGTACAACAAAGATGATGAAGAAGGATTGGAGCTTTGAAGGTAGTCAGAAAAGTTACAAAAAATAATACGTGCAAAACTTAACCTGTATAAACGCACATGCATGGATAATTTTACATTTCTGCATGAGAAAGACATGTCAATTTTCAGTACGACATGGTTTGATTTGTCAAATTTGATGCTCCTTAATGCATTTTAAGTGAAAATTACAGGTTTATTCATTATAATTGCCGATTTTTAACGTTACGTGCAGCTGACTAGCAAACTATAAGTGTGTGATTGCTTGCTTCCAAAATAAGGATATGTAATCATTTTGTATAAGGTAGTACCAATTAGTCGTTATATTGCAGAACTTAAAGAGTTTTGAGAGATTCAACTCGTTGCTACTCCATAAGAATGGTCATGTTGACAAATTTGATCCAGTGTTGAACAGAGCCAGAAACATTTCAAAAACTTGAGCATGGAAGAGGCTAGGGGTAAATGCCCCAAGGCCAGCCGAGCCTATCGTAGGTGCCGTCCCGAGGAGGAAGTACCTTAATTTGGGGCGCGCGCGGACGCTGCTGTACCCCGAGCTCGAGACGCCGCCGTACCGGTAGCTCGACCCGCGACGAGGCATGGCGGCGGCGGCGGAAGCGGAGCGGCGGCGGCGGAAGGTAAAGCTCCTGCTGACAAACATATTAGGCACAAATGGGCAACCTTCAGTAACCCATGTTCCATTTTTTTGTCAGGATAACCCCATGTACCACCTTCCCAATAGAAAAAGTACTGTTCAACCTTCCCCTGTTGGGCCCAATATTTCACTTTTGGGTTGCCAAGGAACATCTACATGGTAATTGTTATCGGTCTACTTGCTCCGGCCGTCGAAGCCCAATAACTTCAAATGGGCCTTTCTGCTCATGCAATTTCGGCCCTTTTCTAATGAAACACAGATCCTATGATTGGCAAAAAAAAATACACGGAGATTCTACATAAAAGTTGTTTTTATTTATTTTGAATTATAGGGTTCCAATTTTTGAAACTGCTCATGCCCAATATGAAAATCCTTGATCGCTCCATACCCACATGGATAACGGTATTTTTAAAAATTCATAAAGTGGATTTGAAATTTAAAACATATCCTAATAATTCCTTGATTTAATCTATCAACTTGCAAGATCTTGGAGCCAAAGAGCTTGTATTAGTCTGCGAAAATAATACTGATAAACCTGTCGTTAACAAGAAATGAAGGTTTATCGTTCAGAGAGGATGCCATGTGGGACCCATGAGACAGTAGCGTCCTCAACGTTTCAAAGAAAAAGGCAAGTAGCCCGAAAAGGGGTAAAAAATAAATCCTACAAAGGAAACATTTATAGTTCATAGAGGCTGACATGTGGGACCGATCTGCCAGCTGCATCCTCATCATTTCGAAGTCGGCAGGGATCGGAAGAAAAAGGCAAATAGCCAGAAATTAGGGGTCAAAAATAAATCCAAAAGGAAACTTATATTCTTCATAGAGGATGACATGTGGGACCGACCTGCCAGCAGCGTCCTCATCGTTTCAAAGGCCGCAGGGGATCAAAAGAAAAAGGCAAATAGCCAGAAATTAGGGGTAAAAAATAAATACAACAAAGGAAAGATTTATTGTTCATAGAGGCTGACTTGTGGGACCCATGAGCCAGCGGCGACCTCAATTTCAAAGGCGGCATATGATCGAAAAGAAAAAGGCAAGTTAGCAAAAATCAGTGGGTAAAAAAATCTAAGAAATGAAACTTTATTGTACAGTCCCATGAGCCAGCACCTTACTCAATGTTTCAGTGGCGGCATGAGATAGAAAGAAAAAGGAAAGTGACCAAATATCAGGAGCAAAAAATAATCCAAGAAAAGAAACTTTTATTGTACATAGATGATGACATATGGGTCCCACTTATACAAGCTCTTTCGCTCCAAGATCTTGCAAGTTGATTGTACATAGAGGATGACATGCGGGCCCCTTGTGTCAGCAGCTTACTCAACGTTTCCAAGGCGGCAGGGGATCAAAAGAAAAAGGAAGTAGCCAGAAATTAGCGGTAAAAAATAACTCCAAGGAAGGAAACTTTTATTGTTCATAGAGTATGACATGCGGGACCCATGCGCTAGCAGCTTCCTCAACGTTTCAAAGGGGGCATGAGATCGAAAGAAAAAGACAAGTGACCAAATATCAGGAGCCAAAAATAATCCAAGAAAAGAAACTTTATTGTACATAAAAGATGACATGCGGGTCCCATTTTGCAGCAGCGGTGTCAACGTTTCAAATGCTGCTTGAGATCAAAAGAAAAAGAGTAGCCAGAAATTAGGGGTAAAAAAACTCCCAGAAAAGAAAGTTGATTGTACATAGAGGATGGCATGCGGGTCCCATGACCCAGCACCTTACTCAACGTTTCAGAGGCGGCATGAGATCGAAAGAAAAAGGAAAGAGACCAAATACCAGGAGCAAAAAATCCAAGAAAAAGAAACTTTTATTGTACATAGAGGATGACATATGGGTCCCACTTATACAAGCTCTTCCGCCCCAAGATCTTGCAAGTTGATTGTACATAGAGGATGACATGCGGGCCCCTTGTGTCAGCAGCTTAATCAATATTTCCAAGGCGGCAGGGGATCAAAAGAAAAAGGAAACAGCCAAAAATAAGAGGGTGAAAAAAATCCAAGAAAAGAAACTTTTATAGTATAGAGGATGACATGTGGGTCCCATGAGCCAGCAGCTTCTCAACGTTTCAGAGGCTGCATGAGATCGAAAGAAAAAGGCAAGTGACCAAAAATAAGGGGGTAAAAAAAAATCCAAGAAAAGAGACTTGATTGTACATAGAGGATGACATGCGGGTCCCACCAGTCAGCAGCTTACTAACGTTTCCAAGGCGGCAGGGGATGAAAAGAAAAAGGAAATAGCCAAAGATCAGAGGGTGAAAAAAATCAAAGAAAAGAAACTTTTATAGTACATAGAGGATGACATGTGGGTCCCATGGGCCAGCAGGTTCCTCAACGTTTTCAAGGGCGGCATGAGATCGAAAGAAAAAGGCAAGTGACCAAAAATCAGAGGGTGAAAAATAATCCAAAAAAAGAAACTTTTATTGTACATAGAGGATGACATGCTGTCCCAACGTTTCAAATGCGGTTTGAGATCAAAAGAAAAAGAAAGTAGCCAGAAATTAGGGGTAAAAAAACTCCAAGAAAAGAAAATTGATTGTACATAGAGGATGACATGCGGGTCCCACGAGTTTGCAGCTTACTCAACGTTTCCAAGGCGGCAGGGATCAAAAGAAAAAGGAAATAGCCAAAAATCAGAGAGTGAAAAAAAACCCAAGAAAATAAACTTTTGTAGTACATAGAGGATGACATGCGGGTCCCATGAGCCAGCAGGTTCCTCAACGTTTCAAACGTGGCATGGGATCGAAGGAAAAAGGCAAGTGACCAAATATCAGGAGCCAAAAATAATCCAAGAAAAAAAACTTTATTGTACATAGAGGATGACATGCGGTCCCATTTTGCAGCAGAGGTCCCAACGTTTCAAATGCGGCTTGAGATCAAAAGAAAAAGAAAGTAGCCAGAAATTAGGGGTCAAAAAACTCCAAGAAAGAGCTTTATCGTTCATACAGGTGACATGTGGGACCTATGAGCCAGCTACGAACGTTTCAAAGGCGCAGGATCAAAAGAAAAGGAAATAGCCAAAAACTAGAGGGTGAAAAAATCCAAGAAATCAAACTTTTATTGTACATAGAGGATGACATGCGGGTCCCATGAGCCAGCAGGTTCCTCAACGTTTCAAACGTGGCATGAGATCGAAAGAAAAAGGCAAGTGACCAAATATCGGGAGCCAAAAATAATCCAAGAAAAGAAACTTTATTGTACATAGAGGATGACATGCGGGTCCCATTTTGCAGCAGCGGTCTAAACGTTTCCAAGGCGGCACAGGACCAAAAGAAAAATGAAGTAGCCGAAATCAGGGGGTGAAAAAAATCCAAGAAAAGAAAGATTTCAATTGGGCTGCATCTGGACATCTGGGCCTTCGAACTATCCTTCTGGGCCTTTTGACACGTACAATTTCAGCCCACTCCAGAACATGATAGTTCGGATTTTTCTCAAAAAAAAAACAGGAAAGTCCTATGCTTCGCCAAAACAAAAAACAAGGAGATTCAAGATATATGTTGTAAAAATAAAGATTTAATTTATCCGTTTGCAATAGCTCAGAGCGAAATACACTGTTTATTGTCTGCAAAATAATCAAGATATCACATGTTTCTTGTACGGGGAGGCTGACATCGGGTACGCACGAGCCAGCAGTGTCGTCAACGTTTCAAAGGTGGCAGGGATCAAAAATAAAAAAAAACCAAAAATCAGTTGGTAAAAAAATCCAAGAAAAGAAAACATTTATCGTTATGAGAGGATGACACGCGGGACCGATGAGGCAGCAGCATCCTCAACGTTTCCAAGGCGAGGGGATCAAAGAAAAAAAGGAAATAGCCAGAAATTAATTAGGGGTAAAAAATAAATCCACCAAAGGAAACTTGTATTGTTCATAGAGGATGACATATGGGACCGACCTGCCAACAGCGTCCTCATCGTTTCAAAGGGGGCAGGGATCAAAAGAAAAAGGCAAATAGCCAGAAATTAGGGGTCAAAAATAACTCCAATAAAGGAAACTTTTATTGTTCGTAGAGGATGACATGCGGGTCCCATGAGCCAGCAGGTTCCTCAACGTTTCAAACGTGGCATGAGATCGAAAGAAAAAGGCAAGTGACGAAATATCGGAGCCAAAAATAATTCAAGGAAACTTGATTGTACATAGAGGATGACATGCGGGTCCCATGAGTAAGCAGCTTACTCAACGTTTCCAAGGCGGCAGGGCATCAAAAGAAAAAGGAAATAGACAAAAATCAGAGAGTGAAAAAAACCATAGAAAATAAACTTTTATAGCACATAGAGGATGACATGCGGGTCCCATGAGCCAGCAGGTTCCTCAAAGTTTCAAACGTGGCATGAGATCGAAAGAAAAACGCAAGTGACCAAATATCATGAGCCAAAAATAATCCAAGAAAAGAAAGTTTTATAGTACATAGAGGATGACATGCGGGACCCATTTAGCAAGGGTATCACCGGCAGAGGATCGAAAGAAAAAGTCAAGTGACTAAATATGAGGTGCCAAAAATAATCCAAAAAAGAAAGTTTTATAGTACATAGAGGATGACATGCGGGTCCCATTTAGCAGGTATCACCGTTTGAGGCAGCATGAGATCGAAAGAAAAAGTCAAGTGACCAAAAATCGAGGGTGAAAAATAATCCAAAAAAAGAAACTTTATTGTACATAGAGGATGACATGCTGTCCCAACGTTTCAAATGCGGTTTGAGATCAAAAGAAAAAGAAAGTAGCCAGAAATTAGGGGGTAAAAAAACTCCAAGAAAAGAAAATTGATTGTACATAGAGGATGACATGCGGGTCCCACGAGTTTGCAGCTTACTCAACGTTTCCAAGGCGGCAGGGGATCAAAAGAAAAGGAAATAGCCAAAAATCAGAGAGTGAAAAAAAACCCAAGAAAATAAACTTTTGTAGTACATAGAGGATGACATGCGGGTCCCATGAGCCAGCAGGTTCCTCAACATTTCAAACGTGGCATGGGATCGAAGGAAAAAGACAAGTGACCAAATATCAGGGCAAAAATAATCCAAGAAAAAAACTTTATTGTACATAGAGGATGACATGCGGGTCCCATTTTGCAGCAGAGGTCCCAACGTTTCAAATGCGGCTTGAGATCAAAAGAAAAGAAAGTAGCCGAAATTAGGGGTCAAAAAAACTCCAAGAAAGGAAAGCTTTATCGTTCATACAGGCTGACATGTGGGACCTATGAGCCAGCAGCAACGTTTCAAAGGCGGCAGGGGATCAAAAGAAAAAGGAAATAGCCAAAAACCAGAGGGTGAAAAAAAATTCAAGAAATCAAACTTTTATTGTACATAGAGGATGACATGCGGGTCCCATGAGCCAAGATTCCTCAACGTTTCAAACGTGGCATGAGATCGAAAGAAAAAGGCAAGTGACCAAATATCAGGAGCCAAAAATAATCCAAGAAAAGAAACTTTATTGTACATAGAGGATGACATGCGGGTCCCATTTTGCAGCAGCGGTCTCAACGTTTCAAGGCGGCACAGGACCAAAAGAAAAATGAAGTAGCCAGAAATCAGGGGGTGAAAAAAATCCAAGAAAAGAAAGATTTCAATTGGGCTGCATCTGGACATCTGGGCCTTCGAACTATCCTTCTGGGCCTTTTGACACGTACAATTTCAGCCCACTCCAGAACATGATAGTTCGGATTTTTCTCAAAAAAAAAAAGGAAAGTCCTATGCTTCGCCAAAACAAAAAACAAGGAGATTCAAGATATATGTTGTAAAAATAAAGATTTAATTTATCCGTTTGCAATAGCTCAGAGCGAAATACACTGTTTATTGTCTGCAAAATAATCAAGATATCACATGTTTCTTGTACGGGGAGGCTGACATCGGGGACCCATGAGCCAGCAGGTCGTCAACGTTTCAAAGGCGGCAGGGGATCGAAAATAAAAAAAACCAAAAATCAGTTGGTAAAAAATCCAAGAAAAGAAAACATTTATCGTTATGAGAGGATGACACGCGGGACCGATGAGGCAGACATCCTCAACGTTTCCAAGGCGGCAGGGGATCAAAGAAAAAAAAGAAATAGCCAGAAATTAATTAGGGGTAAAAAATAAATCCACCAAAGGAAACTTGTATTGTTCATAGAGGATGACATATGGGACCGACCTGCCAACAACGTCCTCATCGTTTCAAAGGGGGCAGGGGATCAAAAGAAAAAGGCAAATAGCCAGAAATTAGGGTCAAAAATAACTCCAATAAAGGAAACTTTTATTGTTCGTAGAGGATGACATGCGGGTCCCATGAGCCAGCAGGTTCCTCAACGTTTCAAACGTGGCATGAGATCGAAAGAAAAAGGCAAGTGACGAAATATCAGGAGCCAAAAATAATTCAAGGAAACTTGATTGTACATAGAGGATGACATGCGGGTCCCATGAGTAAGCAGCTTACTCAACGTTTCCAAGGCGGCAGGGCATCAAAAGAAAAAGGAAATAGACAAAAATCAGAGAGTGAAAAAAACCATAGAAAATAAACTTTTATAGCACATAGAGGATGACATGCGGGTCCCATGAGCCAGCAGGTTCCTCAAAGTTTCAAACGTGGCATGAGATCGAAAGAAAAAAACGCAAGTGACCAAATATCATGAGCCAAAAATAATCCAAGAAAAGAAAGTTTTATAGTACATAGAGGATGACATGCGGGACCCATTTAGCAGCAGCGGTATCACCGTTTGAGGCAGCAGGGGATCGAAAGAAAAAGTCAAGTGACTAAATATGAGGTGCCAAAAATAATCCAAAAAAGAAAGTTTTATAGTACATAGAGGATGACATGCGGGTCCCATTTAGCAGTATTATCACCGTTTGAGAGCGAGGTGATCGAAAGAAAAAGTCAAGTGACCAAAAATCAGAGGGTGAAAAATAATCCAAAAAAAGAAACTTTTATTGTACATAGAGGATGACATGCTGTCCCAACGTTTCAAATGCGGTTTGAGATCAAAAGAAAAAGAAAGTAGCCAGAAATTAGGGGGTAAAAAAACTCCAAGAAAAGAAAATTGATTGTACATAGAGGATGACATGCGGGTCCCACGAGTTTCAGAACTTACTCAACGTTTCCAAGGCGGCAGGGGATCAAAAGAAAAAGGAAATAGCCAAAAATCAGAGAGTGAAAAAAAACCCAAGAAAATAAACTTTTGTAGTACATAGAGGATGACATGCGGGTCCCATGAGCCAGCAGGTTCCTCAACATTTCAAACGTGGCAATCGAAAGGAAAAGGCAAGTGACCAAATATCGGGAGCCAAAAATAATCCAAGAAAAAAACTTTATTGTACATAGAGGATGACATGCGGGTCCCATTTTTTAGCGAGGTCCCAACGTTTCAAATGCGGCTTTGAGATCAAAAAGAAAAGAAAGTAGCGAGAAATTAGGGGTCAAAAAACTCCAAGAAAGGAAAGCTTTATCGTTCATACAAGTGACATGTGGGACTATGAGCCAGGCTTGCCGAAACGTTTCAAAGGCGACGGGGATCAAAAGAAAAAGGAAATAGCCAAAAACCAGAGGGTGAAAAAATCCAAGAAATCAAACTTTATTGTACATAGAGGATGACATGCGGGTCCCATGAGCCAAGATTCCTCAACGTTTCAAACGTGGCATGAGATCGAAAGAAAAAGGCAAGTGACCAAATATCAGGAGCCAAAAATAATCCAAGAAAAGAAACTTTATTGTACATAGAGGATGACATGCGGGTCCCATTTTGCAGCAGCGGTCTAAACGTTTCCAAGGCGGCACGGACCAAAAGAAAAATGAAGTAGCCGAGAAATCAGGGGTGAAAAAATCCAAGAAAAGAAAGATTTCAATTGGGCTGCATCTGGACATCTCAAGGCCTTCGAACTATCCTTCGGGCCTTTTGACACGTACAATCAGCCCACCTGCACATCATTCTGATTTCTCAAAAAAAAACAGGAAAGTCCTATGCTTCGCCAAAACAAAAAACAAATTCAAGATATATGTTGTAAAAATAAAGATTTAATTTATCCGTTTGCAATAGCTCGGAGCGAAATACACCTTTATTGTCTGCAAAATAATCAAGATATCACATGTTTCTTGTACGGGGAGGCTGACATCGAGGACCCATGAGCCGCGGGGTCGTCAACGTTTCAAAGGCGGCGGGATCGAAAATATAAAAAAAACCAAAAATCAGTTGGTAAAAAAATCCAAGAAAAGAAAACATTTATCGTTCAGAGGATGACACGGGACCGATGAGGCAGCATCATCCTCAACGTTTCCAAGGCGACAGGGGATCAAAGAAAAAAAAGGAAATAGCCAGAAATTAATTAGGGGTAAAAAATAAATCCACCAAGGAAACTTGTATTGTTCATAGAGGATGACATATGGGACCGACCTGCCAACGTCCTCATCGTTTCAAAGGGGCGGGGGATCAAAAGAAAAAAGGCAAATAGCCAGAAATTAGGGGTCAAAATAACTCCAATAAAGGAAACTTTTATTATTCAGAGGATGACATGCGGGTCCCATGAGCCAGCTTCCTCAACGTTCCAAACGTGGCATGAGATCGAAAGAAAAGGCAAGTGACGAAATATCAGGAGCCAAAAAAATTCAAGGAAACTTGATTGTACATAGAGGATGACATGCGGGTCCCATGAGTAAGCAGCTTACTCAACGTTTCCAAGGCGGCGGGCATCAAAAGAAAAAGGAAATAGACAAAAATCAGAGAGTGAAAAAAACCATAGAAAATAAACTTTTATAGCACATAGAGGATGACATGCGGGTCCCATGAGCCAGCAGGTTCCTCAAAGTTTCAAACATGGCATGAGATCGAAAGAAAAAAACGCAAGTGACCAAATATCATGAGCCAAAAATAATCCAAGAAAAGAAAGTTTTATAGTACATAGAGGATGACATGCGGGACCCATTTAGCAGCAGTATCACCGTTTGAGGGCAGGGGATCGAAGAAAAAAGTCAAGTGACTAAATATGAGGTGCCAAAAATAATCCAAAAAAGAAAGTTTTATAGTACATAGAGGATGACATGCGGGTCCCATTTAGCAGCAGCGGTATCACCGTTTGAGGGCAGCAGGTGATCGAAAGAAAAAGTCAAGTGACCAAATATGAGGTGCCAAAAAAAATCCAAAAAAGAAAGTTTTATAGTACATAGAGGATGACATGCGGGTCCCATTTAGCAGCAGCGGTTCACTGTTTGAGAGGCAGCAGGGATCGAAAGAAAAAGTCAAGTGACCAAATATGAGGTGCCAAAAATAATCCAAGAAAAGAAAGTTTTATAGCACATAGAGGATGACATGGGTCCCATTTAGCACAGCGGTATCACCTTGAGGAAGCAGGGGATCAAAGAAAAGTCAAGTGACCAAATATGAGGTGCTAAAAAATTCCAAGAAAGAAAGTTTTATAGTACATAGAGGGATGACATGCGGGTCCCATTTGTGACGGTATCAGCACGTTTGAGAGGCAGCGGGGGATCGAAAGAAAAAGTCAAGTGACCAAATATGAGGTGCGAAAAAAAACCAAAGAAAAGAAAGTTTATAGTACATAGAGGATGACATACGGGTCCCATTTGCTTGGCCCAATGGGAAGTATCCTTTGTTTGAGAAGCGGCCAATTGATCGAAGAAAAGTCAAGTGACCAAATATGAGGTGCCAAAAAAATCAAAGAAAAGAAAAGTTTTATAGTACACGAAGAGGATGACATGCGGGTCCCATTTAGCAGCTGCGGTATCACCATTTGAGAGGCGACGGGGGATCGAAAGAAAAAAGTCAAGTGACCAAATATAAGGTGCCAAAAAAATCCAGAAAGAAAGTTTTATAGTACATAAGAGAGGATGACATGCGGGTCCCATTGAGCAGCAGCGGTATCAGTTTGAGAGGCGGCGGGGGATCGAAAGAAAAAGTCAAGTGACCAAATGAGGTGCCAAAAAAATCCAAGAAAAGAAAGTTTTTATAGTACATAGAGGATGACATGCGGGTCCCATTTACCTGCACAGCAGCGGTATCAACATTTGAGAGGCGGGAGGTGATCGAAAGAAAAAGTCAAGTGACCAAATATAGGTGCCAAAAAATCCAAGAAAAGAAAGTTTTATAGTACATAGAGGATGACATCTGGGTCCCATTAGCAGCAGCGATATCACCGTTTGAGAGGCGGGACGAAAGAAAAAGTGAAGTGACCAAATATGAGGTGCCAAAAATAATTCAAGAAAAGAAAAGTTTTATAGTACATAGAGGATGACATGCGGGTCCCCGAGTTAAGCGGCGGCGGTATCATAGTTTGAGGCGGCGGCAGGGGATCGAAAGAAAAAGGCAAGTGACCAAATTTGAGGTGCCAAAAAAACTCCAAGAAAAGAAAGTTGATTGCACATAGAGGATGACATGCGGGTCCCATTTAGCAGCAGCGGTCTCAACGTTTCCAAGGCGGCAAGGGATCAAAAGAAAAAGGAAGTAGCCAGAAATCAGGGGGTCAAAAAAAATCCAAAAATAGAAAGAATTTTGGTTCATAGAGGATGACATGCGGGACCCATGATCCTGCATCGTAACCGGCTCGATCGGAGAACGTTGAACGAGATGGCGCGATCTAGAAAAAAAACAATGCCAGAGAGGCTGCCATCCGGGCCCTACCGCCCTCGGCGGTGCGGTTCACACCCGTTGACTCGGCGGCGAACCCAGAAGTTGCGAGATGCACCCCCGTCCCGGGCCACCATACGCCACGTTTTGGCCGCTTTCGTCGAGCTAGGTGGCCTCAAAAGCGAGAAAAAAAAAAAAGTTTTGACATGAACCGCGGAGGGACCAAAGTAAGTAGGCCATAATTTTTGACAACCACGGTAGCGACTTCAACTTAAATCGACCATGGCAACACCACTGCTTGTAATTGAGTAGTAACACGTTGCTATTTTCTACTTCATTGCTAACTTTAAGCGATTGAACATTTTGGTTTGCATTCCATGCTGCTCTGTAGATGTAGGCATCATAACTTCTATCTTGCTTACAGTCGTTATTACAAAAATTATAGGTATTATATAACATTCTGCTATTATTTAGTTCATGGCCAATTTTTAAGTAATTGCACATGTTGGTTAGCATTCACTGCTCTATAGCTTTTGGCATCGTAACTATATTTGGTTTACATTCCATGCTCTGTAGATCTAGCCATCATAACTTTCTTGCTCGATCGTTGTTACAAAAATTGTAGCTGCTACTATGTTGTTTGTGCCCATTTTTTACTCCATGAACATGTTGGCTTATGCATTCCCTGTACTACGGTGATGCCATTGTTTTGTATCTAGTTCATTGTTAGCTACAAAATAAGGACTTAGTTTGGCATGCTATCACCCTGCTATCTGGCACGTAGTACAAATAAACTTGTCATACTACTAGATAATAATTTTGCGTTCCATCTTGTTCTTCAAAAGCTGCATTATTGACTTGTTTCTCTGACTTGGCATGACGCTCACATATGGAAAGCTGAACATGTTGGTTTGCATTCCCTCTTATACAAGTTCACAGGTGATCCCACTATATTCTGTATCTGGTCCATCCTAAGCTCCAGCATTAACTATCCTCTATGTGTTGCTCATTACAAGTTTATATCCGAAACATCTTGATTTGCATCCCTTTCACTATAAGTTCAGGAGTATTATTTAGTTCATGGCCAAAATGAAGTAATTGCACTTGGCACATGTTGGTTTACATTCCCTCCTCTTTAGCTTTTGCCATCGTAACTTCTATTTTTGGTTTACATTCCCTGCTCTGCAGATGTAGCCATCATAACTTCATCTTGCTCAGTCGTTGTTACAAAATTTATAGCCTGCTACTATGTTGTTCATGCCAATTTTGTACTCCCTGAACATGTTGGTTTGCATGGGACTCGCCAGTAGTAAGTCTGCTGTTTCATTCTAACATGCTCTGTTATATTGGCTGTTGGTATGCGGCATGCACTCTTTGTTTGCTGATTGTGCGCATTACAATGATCTTGTTATAACGACGAAATGATGAGTTCCAAATTCTTTGGCAAATAATATTGTAGTGTCTTTGCCTTTCCATTGTTGCTGTCTTAACTTGTAATGTCTTTGTTTCGGATATAGGTGCTGCATGGACAACTTAAAAGATTGCCGGATCCCTTCATTGTATTGCTAGGTTTAATTACCATTCAATTTCTCTGGGTTATGTAATATTTTTTCAAAGCCTTGCAGGTGATGTAATATTTAGTTAGTTTTTATAGTTCTTTCGACATTTTTTCTTTGGTGCTTGCAAGTGAAATTTCTAAATGAAATCAATCTTGCGTAAATATTCTCGATATCTAAAACACAATTCCCATCCCTTAAGCAGCCCCAATTAAAGCGAAATCACATATGTAGGCAAAATCCTAAAGCGCCCTATGCACGGCATATAGAAACGGAAACAAACGGCTGGCCCACTTACTTATTTGGCCAGCCCATTTGATTTCTTTTATGGACCAGCACTTTGTGGGCGGCCCACTTGCTCTAAATTGGACCCCACAAACTCACCAGGCCGGCCCGCTGCTTTAGTTAGGCCGGCCCAATTGCTAATGGTGGCCCCACATACTAAATGGGCAGCCCTTTAAGGCGAAAGTGGGACCACTTTGTTTTTGGCACAGCCCTTTGCGCGTCAAGTAGGCCCAATTGCTATATAGTGGACCCATACTAAATGGTAGCCCTTTACTCGAGAGAGTGGGACCGCGATGTTTGGCACGACCCACTATCTTGGGTGACCAGTCACTATATGGTGGACCCCACATACTAAGCTGAGCCGACCCTTTAAGCTGGAAAGTGGGACCCGCTGTGTTTTTGGCCAGGCCACTGTCTTGGTGGGCCGAGCCACTGCTATATGGTGGACCCACACATGCAAATGGGGGTGTACATGGCTGGAAAGTGGGACCCACACATGTTTTTGGCCGACCCACTTGCTGTATGGTGGACCCAGCGTACTAAATGCGTAAAACATTGATTCTGTGTCTAAGGATGTAGTTGTTGTTGATTACATTACGCACCATACTTAATGCAATTGTCTGTTGCTTTGCAACTTAATGCTGGAGGGGGTGCGACGATAACCTGAAGGTGGACTTTTAGGCATAGATGCAGAGTTGGATGGCGGTCTATGTTCTTTGTCGTAATGTCCAGGATTAAATCTCACTATATTTACCATGTCATGTATATGCATTGTTATGCCTTTTCTCTATTTGTCAATTGCCAGAAATTTGTTCACCCAACATACTTTTATCTTATGGGAGAGACACCTTAGTGAACTGTGGACCCCCGGTCCTATTCTTTACATAGCATACAATCTACTTGTTTCTTGTTTTCTTTGCAAACATCTTCTCGATACGTTTAATCCTTTGTTACAGCAAGCCGGTGAGATTGACAGCCTCTCGCTGTTTCGTTGGGACAAAGTACTTGGGCTGTGTTGTGCAGGTTCCTAGTTGGCGCCGGAATCCCTAGTGTTGCGCCGCATCACATTTAGCGACCATCAACCTTCAGCGTGCTTCTTGGCTCCTCCTGATTCCGATTAAGCCTTGGTTTCTTTCCTGAGAGAAAACTTGCTGTTGTGCGCATCATGCCTTCCTCTTGGGGTTCCCCAGCGGACGTGTGAGTTACACGCCATCAAGCTCTTTTTATGGCGCCGTTGCCGGGGAGTCAAGACACGCTGCAAGGGGAGTCTCCACTTCTCAATCTCTTTACTTTGTTTTTGTCTTGCTGTATTTTATTTACTACTTTGTTTGCTGCACTAAATCAAAAAAAAAAAAAAAAATTAGTTGCTAGTTTTACTTTATTTGTCTTGCTCTCTATATAAAGAAAACAAAAAAATTAGTTACTTGCATTTACTCTATCTAGGTTTGCTTTATTGTCCTGCACTCTATATTTAAAATACAAAAAAAATTATTACCATGTCTAGCTCTGAACCTGTTACTTCTTCACCTGAGGACTTAGTTTTTACTTTCAAGCAAGGGGATGAGGAGAGTTTTAAGGATGCTTGGTCTAGAATTTTTACTTCTTATCATAAAACTGAACCTCAAATGACTCTAAGTTTGCTCCTTAGTAATTTTTATTTTGGTCTTATGGTTCGCTATAGATATGCTTTGGACACTTTAGTAGGAGGAGATTTCCTTCATTGTAATGGGGATCAAGCTTTTAATGCCATAAAAAATTGGTTGCATCACATGAGATTCAGCTAATAACTTTGATTCAGCCCTTATTAACATTCATAATAGATTGAACAATCTCGAAATAAGTACATCTCGCTTAAATGACAATTATCACTGTGTTCGTAATCGTCTTGAACAAGTCTTAGAGAATCCTAAACCTTCATCATGGGACCCTTCTGTTAAAATTGTTATCGGTGATCGAACTCTTCATGCCTATTGTGATATTATGTATGAATTTTGCCTTATGCCTGAAAACATTTATAAATCTTTGAAACTTTGGGGAGTCGATAAAGGGGGAGAAGAAATAGCTCTTATTGATAACTCTATCATAATTCCTAAGGGAATAGCTGCAGGTGTGCATACAACCATTCGTGGAAGAACAATATCCATTGATTATCTTATTATTGAAACAGGAAAAATCATATTCGGAAGATCCTTGCTGAAACTATTGGGAGCAGTCATTGATGTGGGAGAAGGCACTCTGAAATTCACCTCTCTATGCAGGGGGAAATCATATATTTTCCTAAACCAAGGAAAAAAACAATAAAGAAGGTAAAGATAAAGCCCAAGAGTAAAGGTTGACACGCCTACTCTCGTGTTACTTGATTTGCTTTACTGCGCCTAGAGCTGGCGTTAAGAAAAGCGCCTGGGAGACAACCCATGTTTTTACCTACAGCAATTTTTGTTTGTTAGTCTTGGAAGTTGTTTTACTACTGTAGCAACCTCTCCTTATCAAGTTTTTGTGCCAAGTAAAAAGTTTCTATGTCAAAGTTGATGTTATATTTGGGATCGCTACGTAGAAACAGCATTGCTGTCTGTCACGAATCTGGGCATAATTCTCTGTGAAAATTCGAAAGAAATCTTCCAATTCTGACGTGATCCTCGGATAATATGCACTTAACTTTCATTAGTTTTGAGTTTTCCATTTGAGCAAGTCTGGTGCCATTTATAAATTCGTCTTTACGGACTGTTCTGTTTTTGACAGATTCTGCCTTTTATTTCGCATTGCCTCTTTTGCTATGTTGGATTTATTTCTTTGATCCGTTAATGTCCAGTAGCATTATGCAATGCCCAGAAGTGAAAATAATGATTGTGTCACCTCTGAATGAGTGAATTATTAATGATGCACTAACCCTCTAATGAGTTGCTTGAAGTTTGGTGTGAAGGAAGTTTCAAGGGTCAAGAAGGAGAATGATATACTATGATCAAAGAGGGTGAAAGCTCTAAGCTTGGGGATGCCCCCGTGGTTCACCCCTGCATATTTAAAGAAGGACTCCAGCGTCTAAGCTTGGGGATGCCAAAGGCATCCCCTTCTTCATCGGCAACATCATCAGGTTCCTCCCACAGAAAGCATATTTTTATTCAATCACATCTTGTATTCTTTACTTGGAGAGCGTCGGTTTGTTTCGTTTTGTTTTTGTTTTTGAATAAGATGGATCCTAGCATTGTTTCATGCTGGGAGAGAGACACCGCTGTTGCATATGGACAAACATGTCCTTAGGCTTTACTCATAATGTTCAAGGCGAAGTTTCTTCTTCGTTAAATTGTTATATGGTTGGAATTGGAAAATGCTACATGTAGTAATTCTAAAAATGTCTTGGATAATGTGATACTTGGCAATTTTTGTGCTCATGTTTAAGCTCTTGCATCATATACTTTGCACCCATTAATGAAGAAATACATAGAGCTTGCTAAAATTTGATTTGCATATTTGGTTTCTCTAAGGTCTAGATAATATCTAGTATTGAGTTTTGAACAACAAGGAAGACGGTGTAGAGTCTTATAATGTTTACAATATGTCTTTTATGTAAGTTTTGCTGCACTTGTTCATCCTTGAGTTTGCTTCAAATAACCTTGCTAGCCTAAACCTTGTATCGAGAGGGAATACTTCTCATGCATCCAAAATCCTTGAGCCAACTACTATGCCATTTGTGTCCACCATACCTACCTACTACATGGTATTTCTCCCATTCCAAAGTAAATTGCTTGATGCTACCTTTAAAATTCCATCATTCACCTTTGCAATATATAGCTCATGGGACAAAATAGCCTTAAAAACTATCGTAGTATTGAATATGTACTTATGCACTTTATATTTTATTAAGTTGCCTGTTGTGCGATAACCATGCTTCTGGGGAACGCCATCAACTATTGTTGAATATCATGTGAGTTGCTATGCATGTCCGTCTTGTCCTGAAGGTCTATCATTTTAGTGGTTGGAGCATGCAAAATTGTTAGAGAAGAACATTGGGCCGCTAACTAAAGCCATGAATCATGGTGGAAGTTTCAGTTTTGGACATATATCCTCAATCTCATATGAGAATAATAACTTTGCTACATGCTTATGCATTTAAGAGGAGTCCATTATCTGTTGTCCATGTTGTCCCGGTATGGATGTCTAAGTTGAGAATAATCAGAAGCGAGAAATCCGAAATGCGAGCATTCTCCTTGGACCTTTGTACAGGCGCATGGAGGTACCCCTTTGTGACACTTGGTTGAAACATGGCATGCGAAGACCCGGTAGTCCAAGCTAAGTAGGACGAGGTGCGGGCACTATTAGTATACTATGCGTGAGGCTTGCAACTTGTAAGATATAAATTTCATAACTCATATGCTTTATTACTACCGTTGACAAAATTGTTTCATGTTTTCAAAATAAAAGCTCTAGCACAAATACAGCAATCGATGCTTTCCTCTTTGAAGGACCATTCTTTTACTTTTATTGTTGAGTCAGTTTACCTATCTCCTTCCACCTTAAGAAGCAAACACTTGTGTGAACTGTGCATTGATTCCTACATACTTGCATATTGCACTTGTTATATTACTTTATGTTGACAATATCCATGAGATATACATGTTACAAGTTGAAAGCAACCGCTGAAACTTAATCTTCTTATGTGTTGTTTCAACACCTTACTTTGATTTATTGCTTTATGAGTTAACTCTTATGCAAGACTTATTGATGCTTGTCTTGAAGTACTATTCATGAAAAGTCTTTGCTATATGATTCATTGTTTACTCATGTCATTACCTTTGCTTTGATCGCTGCATTCATTACATATGTTTACAAATAGTATGATCAAGATTATGATGGCATGTCACTTGAAATTATCTTTGTTATCGTTTTACCTGCTCGGGACGAGCAGAACTAAGCTTGGGGATGCTGATACGTCTCCAACGTATCGATAATTTCTTATGTTCCATGCTACTTTATTGATGATACCTACATGTTTTATGCACATTATATGTCATATTTATGCATTTCTGGAACTAACCTATTAACAAGATGTCGAAGAGCCAGGCTGTTTTCTGCTGTTTTGGTTTGAAATCCTAGTAAAGAAATATTCTCGGAATTGGACGAAATTTCGCCCAGGGTCCTATTTTTGCACGAAGCTTCCAGAAGACCGAAGACCTAACGAAGTGGGGCCACGAGGAGGCCAGGGGGGTGGCCGGCGCGGCCAGGCCCTGGCCGCGCGACCTATCCCCTGGGCCCCTCGTGTGGCGCGCTGACCCTCAGCCTACTTAAAGCTTCCGTCGCGAAACCCTTGCAGGAGCCACGATACGGAAAACTTCCAGAGACGCCGCCGCCGCCGAATCCCATCTCGGGGATTCTGAACGCCTCCGGCCCGCCGGAGAGGGGATTCATCTCGGGAGGACTCTACACCGCCATGGTCGCCTCGGAGTGATGAGTGAGTAGTTCACCTGGACTATGGGTCCATAGCAGTAGCTAGATGGTCGTCTTCTCCTTGTTGTGCTTCATTGTTAGATCTTGTGAGCTGCCTAACATGATCAAGATCATCTATCTGTAATTCTATATGTTGTGTTTGTCGGGATCCGATGGATAGAGAGTACTATGATTATGGTGATTATCAATCTATTGTTCATGTGTTGTTTATGATCTTGCATGCTCTCCGTTATTAGTAGAGGCTCTGGCCAAGTTTTACTCTTAACTCCAAGAGGGAGTATTTATGCTCGATAGTGGGTTCATGCCTCCATTGAATCTGGGACAGTGACAGAAAGTTCTAAGGTTGTGGATGTGCTTGCCACTAGGGATAAAACATTGATGCTATGTCTAAGGATGTAGTTGTTGATTACATTACGCACCATACTTAATGCAATTGTCTGTTGCTTTGCAACTTAATACTGGAGGGGGTTCGGACGATAACCTGAAGGTGGACTTTTTAGGCATAGATGCAGTTGGATGGCGGTCTATGTTCTTTGTCGTAATGCCCAGATTAAATCTCACTATATTTACCATGTCATGTATATGCATTGTTATGCCTTTCTCTATTTGTCAATTGCCCGACTGTAATTTGTTCACCCAACATGCTTTTATCTTATGGGAGAGACACCTAAGTGAACTGTGGACCCCGGTCCTATTCTTTACATAGCATACAATCTACTTGTTTTACTGTTTTCTTTGCAAACATCTTCCACTCGATACGTTTAATCCTTTGTTACAGCAAACCGGTGAGATTGACAACCTCACTGCTTCGTTGGGACAAAGTACTTGGGTTGTGTTGTGCAGGTTCCTAGTTGGCGCCGGATCCCCTGTGTTGCGCCGCATCACATTTCGCGACCATCAACCTTCAACGTGCTTCTTGGCTCCTCCTGGTTCGATTAAACCTTGGTTTCTTTCTGAGGGAAAACTTGCTACTGTGCGCATCATACCTTCCTCTTGGGGTTCCCAACGAACGTGTGAGTTACCCGCCATCAAATAGTCATAAGATTGTTAGGGCATAGTGCCTAGTATCCGTAGATGTCACTTTTATGATATTGTTGCAACTTGTTATGCTTAATGCTTGTCACTAGGGCCCGAGTGCCATGATCTCAGATCTGAACATGTTATTGATTCATGAAGATATTCGTTGTTTATGATCTTACCACAAGTTGTATACACATGTCGCTGTCCGAACCAATGGCCCCGAAGTGACAGAAAGGACAACCGGAGGGAATGGTAGCGATGTGAGGATCACATGTGTTCACGGAGTGTTAATGCTTTGCTCCGGTACTCTATTAAAAGGGTAGTAATTTCCAGGTTTCCCTAGAGGCCCGGCCCACCGGCTGGTAGGACAAGAAGATGTTGTGGGATTTCTCATTGAGCACGTATGACTATATGGAACACATGCCTATTGATTGATTAGTACTTGGATACCGTTTTATTATTATCTGCAAATGCCCCTGCTTTGACTGTTACATGAGTTTCTCTCATCCATGCAACGCCCGTTAAATCCGTCCCTGTGCCTACAGTATTTTAATCCTGCTGTTTACTATAATCACTACTGCTGTCTTTATTTCACCGCTGCTGTTATTTCACTATTCTACTGCATAAAACTGTTACTACCGATAAACTCTTGCGAGCAAGTCTGTTTCCAGGTGCAGCTGAATTGACAACTCCGCTGTTAAGGCTTACAAGTATTCTTTGTCTCCCCTTGTGTCGAATCAATAAATTGGGTAATACTTCCCTCGAAGACTGTTGCGATCCCCTATACTTGTGGGTCATCAAGACTATTTTCTAGCGCCGTTGCCGGGGAGCATAGCTTTATTTGGAAGTTCACTTGGATTGATATTGTTCGCTGCAAATTCTCCATCATGGGTAAACCTCGCGATACTAAGATCGCCATATTACCATCCACTACAAGAAAAGGTACAACTCTTAGTACCTCTGCTGCTCTTGATTCACCATCTGTGATAAGTAAACTTGTTTCACCACCACAAGCTTCAAATGCTGGTACTTCTGCTGAATCTGAAAATTCCTCTCATAATTGTGATGATGCTTCTGCTGTGCTTGATAATGATGGTTCGTTAGGATCTTTTCTAGATGCTACAATTGCTAAGTCTAGACAAATTGAAAATACTGAAACTCCTAATGAAAATGCTGCTACACCTGTTAATTCACCTGAGTCTGTTGAATATTCTAGTGATCTTGATGAAGATTATGTAGAGCTTGATGATGATTTTATTGAAAAATGCAATGCTACTACTGATGCAAGAAAAATTAAAAGTTGCTTGCGGAACATGCTGTTAGATATAAATTATCTTCTGATCCTAAATTTGCCACATCTCCTATAAACATTAGGGATAAAGATTATGATTTTTCTCTTGATTTATCTCATATAGCTATTGTTGAGAAAACACCCTTTTGTGGTACTGAAAAAGAAAGTGTTGTTGAACACATGACTGAGTTATCTACTCTTAGTGGCTTGTTTTCTGATGATATTAAGATGCGTACTTATTTTGTCGCTAAAATTTTTCCTTTCTCATTAAAGGATGATGCTAAAACTTGGTATAATAATTTGCCTCCTGGTTCTATTAAAAGTCCAAAAGAATTGCTTGATGTTTTCTTCCGTAAATACTTTCCTGCTAGTGCTCAACATGCTGCTTTGCAGAGAATTTATAATTTTGACCAGGAAGATGGAGAGAAATGAGGCTTGGGCGAGATTTTGCTCTCTTATTAGAGCTCAGCCTGACCATGATTTGGAAAAGCATGATTTACTTGATATATTTTATAGTGGACTAACCATTGAGTCTAGGGCATACCTGGATAGTTGTGCTGATTGTGTTTTCAGGAAAAGAACTCCAGACGACGCTGAAGAATTATTGGCTAAAATAGGCCGGAATCATGATGATTGGTCTACACCTGAACCAACCCCGACACCGATAGTGAAGAAGAGGGGTATGATTAAATTAAATGATGAAGATATGAGGGAAGCCAAGAAGTCTCTTAAAGAGAAGGGTATTAAACCTGAAGATGTGAAGAATTTACCTCCTATAGAAGATTTATGTGAGATAACTCCCCTTCATCCATGATTGAGGTACACTCTCTTCAACGCTTTACTAGGGAAGATATTCCGTATTCAAAACCTCCTGCTCAATGCTTAGATGAATTTGATAATTATATTGTTAAGCAAGAAAACTTTAATATGAGAGTAGAGAATCATTTAATGGAAAATTCCCGAGCTATTAGTGAATTGCATGGTATTGTGGAGAGAACCTCCAATGATGTTAAGATACTTGTTAAACATTTTCAAATGGTTCAAACTCAAATTGATCAACTTACTAAAGTGCAAAATGACTTGTTGGGAAATAATTCTAAAGAAAAACATGCTTATGAAGTAACAACTAGAGGTGGTGTTTCTACCCAGGATCCTCTATATCCTGAAGGGCATCCCAAAAGAGTTGAACAAGATTCTCAACTAATTAAAACTAGTGCTCCATCTAAGAAAAAGAAAAAGAAACATAAGAATGTTGTAGAATCCTCTGAACCTGTTAATGATCCTAATAGTATTTCTATTTCTGATGCTGAAACTGAAAGTGGTAATGAACATGAGGAAGATAATGATAAGAATGATACTCCTGATAAAGAAGAAATTGAAAAAGAACCTGCTAAAAATAAAAAAGTACACTAAAGAAGATTTTATTACTGATAAACATGGTAATGAAAGAGAACCTTGGGTTCAAAAGCAAATGCCTTTTCCTGCTAAGAAACTAAAATCAAAGGAGGAGGAACATTATAATAAATTTTGTGATTGGATGAAACCTTTATTTTTGCAAATCCCTTTGACTGATGCTATTAAATTGCCTCCTTATTCAAAGTATATGAAAGATATTGTTACTAACAAAAGGAAAATCCCCAATGAGGAAATTTCTACTATGCTCGCTAATTACTCCTTCAATGGTAAGATTCCAAAGAAGTTGGGCGACCCAGGTATACCGACTATTCCTTGTTCCATAAAGAATAATTATGTTAGAACTGCTCTATGTGATTTGGGAGCAGGTGTGAGTGTGATGCCTTTTTCTCTTTATAAGAGACTTGATTTAGATAAATTGATACCAACTGATATATCTTTGCAAATGGCTGATAAATCTACTGCTATTCCTGTTGGTTTATGTGAAAATGTTCCTGTTCAAGTTACTCAAAATTGCTTGATATTAACTGATTTTGTTGTGTTGGAAATGCCTGAAGATGATAATATGTCCATTATTCTTGGAAGACCCTTTCTTAATACTGCAGGGGCTGTTATTGATTGCAATAAAGGCATGGTTACTTTCAATGTTGATGATAAGGAACACACTGTCTATTTTCCCAAGAGGATCGATAAAGTATGTGGAGTTAATACAATTTTTAATGTGAAAACTATCAAAGTGGGATCCATTGATTGTCCTATATATGAGCCTAAAGAAGAATATCAAACTCTTGTGATTGGATCCATATCAATTCAATATAAGGTAACATGATTGATTTGAGGTTTATTTCTTCTTATGTCATATAAAATTTATTTGGTAGCAAGACTTGATCAACCTTGTTAACAAGTATATTTTAATGCATAAGAGAGCTAAACAACATTTCTTTCTTTCTTTCTCCCTCCATTTGTTTTACTTGCTGTAGCACTTTTTTTTTGCAATATGCTTTAGTTGCTTAAGATTTTGGAAATCATTTTCCTGCGCAGTAATAATTAATTTAACACCCAGAAATTTTTTTCGAAGTTCTCTAAAAATTACAAAAATTACACCGTTGGTCCTATTTTTCGACGAGGCACCTGGGAGCACCAGAGGATGACCTGTGGGGCACCAGAGGGCGCCACACCACAGGCCGGCGCGGCCAAGGAGGTGGGCGCGCCACCCTATGGTGTGGGCCCCTCCTTGCCCCACTACATCATCTCTTCCTCCCAGCATCTTCTCTCTCCCGAAAAAACTCGCACCAAGTTCCTCTCACTCGCGTTTCTGCTCAAGAACTCGCGATTTCTCGATCTCCTTGCTCAGCCCAGATTTCTGTCTGAAATTTGGCACATTTACTCCTTGGTATGTGACTCCTTTGATTGTCCAATTAGAATTTCATTTGGTTGAGTATATCTTGAATATTTTGCTGCTGTAGATAACATGTTTAGTGAGCTTGCATGCTTGTTCTAAGTGGAAGAAACTAGTTTTGATGCATGTTTAGTACTCTAGCAAGTTCCTATAGTAGTTCCCTTCAATTATATACCTTGAAATCAAATTTTATAATGATTGTTGAAAATTTCAGAAAATGGAGGGGAGTATGCACCAACTTAACCAACAAGAGTTGGAGGTACAGCAAGTCATGAGAGTTCATCGTGAAGAGGGAGTATACCCCTCTTATTACCCATGCACGGATTTTATGCGGAATGCAGGAATCCTGCAAGATGTTCAAACACTGATTTCCAATGCAGGGTTGGAAGGTTTTACTGTTGGTGAACCTCACCAATATGCTAAACTAACGGTGTCGGTTGTGCAGGATTTCGAATTTCACCGGTCTCAAACTAACCCCATGGTCCGATATAAGATTTATAACAAAACTATCGACTTGCCTTTCAGTGATTTTTGTACAGCAATTAGAGTGCCGCGGTGGGGATCCTGCGAGAAGATCAGGGGAACACCGCGGGAGCTCTCAAATCTTTATACAATGATTTGTAATGGGAGGAGCTTCTCCAATGATAGTGGTAAGATTAGTAGCATTCAACATCCAGCCATCCGCTACTTTGCCTATTTCATTACAAAGTGCGTTCTTGCGAGAAGGACCGGAGGTAAATTATCTGTCCCAGACTTGGCTTTCTTAGCTGCTGCTTTGCAAGAGGATAGGACTTATAATTTGGGTGCTTTAATAGCTTGTAGACTTGCTACTAACCGTGAGAAAGGAGGAATTTGTGGAGGTCTTATCGCCTCTCGCTTATTAGCTATGCATGGTGTAGAACCCCACCATTTAGATATTCCGCTTTCTATAGAGAAGCTTGATGTTGTTTCCATGATTAAACATGAATTTATTTCAGATGCATCTAATTTGAACAACCTGCATTATAGGATAACTTTGTATAAGAAAAATTGGAGTATAACCAAGAAAATTGAAAAACTAGTACGCTTGCCTGCACCTGCTTTGTTTAACCTTGATGCCAGGAACGGGTGGTCGATCACAGAAAATGAGCTAAACGCATACATAGAAAGGGAAAGCCGTCGTGCAAGGGAAGATGTGGAGGAGGCCGAGGAGCACCCCGACTCTTCATCCGATGCAGCGAGCTCCTCATATCAACATCATGGGCATGTGGAACCTCCACGATATTCTTCTGCACAGGGGCCCTATTACCACTCCATGTATGATCCAGTGGAACTCCGACCCTCGTTGGGAATGAACTCCACTTAGGCCAAAAGCCTAAGCTTGGGGGTATACCGGCATCACTCATTCTTTGCATATTATGGTTTCTAGATACTTGTACATACTTGCTTAGTCTCTTAGAGTGGTTTTCTAATGAGAGGGAGATGATATTTGGGGAAGTGCTGTCCAAAAACAGATTCTGGGCTGTTACCAAAAAATTCGTGCGCACAGCCAGAACGTTATTTTGAGTTGCCAATTTTTGAGCATGTTCCCCAGGTTGTTATCTAACTTTCATTAGTTGAACACTTTTTGGTCTGAGCAATGGAAGATTTTTGTTAATTTCGATTTCTGTACTGCTGTCAGGATTTGGCAGATTTCTGTCATCCTGCTTTTCTGTGTTTTTGTTAGTTTGCATTCTTTTGTTTTCGCTTGTTTCTTTCCTAAAACACAAAAAGACCAAAAATATTTCTGTTGTTTCTCTTCACCATTTGTTTACTTGGTTCCTTGCTCTTAGTTTATTTTATTTGCTATCGTTGGTTTGTTATGAGAAAACCCAAAAAGATTTTGCTTTGTTTGCTTGTTTTTTTTTGTTCTTGTTTCCAATTCGAAAACACCAAAAATATTTGCTGTTCTTCTTTGGTTTGTAAATTTCATCATGAGTTCAATGGTCTTCGGTGGCTGGAGCGTGGTTTTCATTTCATATTATCCAAGCTACACAAGTGAAAAGGCAATAATGACGATCTACGACAATCTGATTGTGGTGAGAGGCTGGTATGAACTCTATTTGCTTTCATTTTTTTACATATACTCATCCATATGAGCATGCTTAGTTGGTTCATGTGAGGTATATGTTATTTGAGAAAGTCTAGTAGTTCATGATCTCTCATGTTTAGCTCCAATTTATTAATATGAGTAGCATGTCATGAATGTTCGCTTGCATTGTTTTATTCATAAGTAAGTATGGCATTGTGGTATCCTCCTCTGAATAATTCATTTATATCGACTTGGCACATGCTCACGCATGCATATGACTGAACAAAAGTCAATTAAGCCTCGATGATTTACTTTACCTCAGAGTTCTTGTATCACTTTTATGCCTCCATTAATTTATTTTGTCGCAAGCATGATTATGACAGTTACTGCTCTCTTGATTTGTCGCTCCCTAGTCTCTTGCTAGCCTTCACTTGTACTGAGCGGGATCGCCGCTCGTGCTTCCAAACACCTGAAAACCAAGTTGTTCCAAAGTGTCCACCATAAATACCTATGCATGGCATTTCAAACCATTCCAAGTAAATTCTCATGTGCTACCTTTAAAACCTTCAAAATGCTTCTCAATTTGTGTTAATGTTTCATAGCTCATGAGGAAGTATGTGGTGTTTAGCTTTCAACCTTGTCATTTACTTTTGACGGACTCTCATATGGACTAGTGGCACATCCGCTTATCCAATAATTTTGTAAAAAGAGCTGGCAATGGGATTCCCAGTCCCGAATTAATTAACTTAAATAGACACTCCTCCATGGTTTGTGATTGTTGGACGGCACCCGAAGGATTCGGTTAGCCATGGCTTGTGTAAGCAAATGTTGGGGGGAGTGTCATCATCATAATAAAACTTAAATAAAAAGGCACTCCTTCATGGTATGTGATTGTTGGCACCCGAGGATTCGGTTAGCCATGGTTTGTGAAAGAAAGGTTGGAAGGAGTGCCACCCAAAAATAAATAAAATGGGAGCCGCTCTTGTGAGTCCGGTTGATGAGGTAGTTAGTGTACCAATTACCATTCGTTGACAACAACAAACACCTCTCAAAATAATTTTACTCCTGCTTTATAAATGAAAAGCTCTAGCGCATGTTAATCCCTGCTTCCCTCTGCGAAGGGTCAATCTTTTACTTTTATGTTGTGTCTCCATTCTTTCTTTGAGCACTATCTTGAGAGCACAACTGTCATTCTTAGTATAATATGCTTGTCTCAAAATATAATTGATTGTGGTATAACTTTGATGCTTTTATCTTTGACAATCACTACTTCTAGTCTTTCTATGAACTCCAGAGGTGCCTTTTATGTTTTGCCGATCAAATACGGGCAAGCGAGATACCACTTTATCATATTCTCTTATGAACATTGCAATCCTGCTTATATACATGATTCATGATGCTTATTATTAATTGTTGGTACTTTTCCATGATTGACATAGCTGTTGGATGATCTTATTTGCATGTATCTCATTATGAATTGCTTAAGTATTAGCCATAGCATGAAAATATATACATCATATGAGCAAATGTGTTCGTGAAAGTTCTTTTATCAGTTGTTAACTGAATTGCTTGAGGACAAGCAATAAGCTAAGCTTGGGGGGAGTTGATACGTCCAAAACGTATCTACTTTCGAACACTTTTGCTATTGTTTTGCCTCTAATTTGTGTATTTTGGATACAACTAACACGGACTAACAGCTGTTTCAGCAGAACTGGTGTCTCGTTTTTGTGCAGAAATCCAACTTTCGGGAAAATCCCTGGAATTTATGCGAAGGGCCCTATTTTACTGCAGACTGAGCCAGAAGGGCAAGAGAGGTGGAGGCCCGAGGGCCCCACACCATAGGGCGGCGGTGGCCCAGGGTCGCGCGGCCCTATGGTGTGGCCCCCTCGGCCGGCCTCCACGCTTCGGACTACTTATCGGGTTCGACCTAAAAACGCACGAGGAGGTCGAAGTCGCAAACCCTCCAGAGAGCTGCCACATCGCGAAACTCCGTCAGCGGGGAACGAGAAGTCTCGGTTCGGCACTCACCGGGACGAATTGGAGGAGATCATCACCGCCATCACCGCCAACGCCTCTCCATCGACCAGCCATGTTTCCCCCATCCATGTGTGAGTAATTCCCCCGCTGTAGGCTGAAGGGGATGGTAGGGATTGGATGAGATTGGTCATGTAATAGTCATAAGATTGTTAGGGCATAGTGCCTAGTATCAGTAGATGTCACTTTTATGATATTGTTGCAACTTGTTATGCTTAATGCTTGTCACTAGGGCCCGAGTGCCATGATCTCAGATCTGAACATGTTATTGATTCATGAAGATATTCGTTGTTTATGATCTTACCTGCAAGTTGTATACACATGTCGCTGTCCGGAACCAATGGCCCCGAAGTGACAGAAATCGGGACAACCGGGGGGAATGGTAGCGATGTGAGGATCACATGTGTTCACGGAGTGTTAATGCTTTGCTCCGGTACTCTATTAAAAGGAGTACCTTAATTTCCAGTAGTTTCCCTAGAGGCCCGGCTGCCACCGGCTGGTAGGAAAAGATGTTGTGCAAGTTTCTCATTGCGAGCACGTACGACTATATATGGAACACATGCCTATTGATTGATTAGTACTTGGATACCGTATTATTATCTGCAAATGCCCCTGCTTTGATTGTACATGAGTTTCTCTCATCCATGCAACGCCCGTTAAATCCGTCCCCGTGCCTACAGTATTTTTAATCTGCTGTTTACTATAATCACTACTACTGTCTTTATTTCACCGCTGCTGTTATTTCACTATTCCTACTGCCATAAAACTGTTACTACTGATAAACTCTTGCGAGCAAGTCTGTTTCCAGGTGCAGCTGAATTGACAACTCCGCTGTTAAGGCTTACAAGTATTCTTTGTCTCCCCTTGTGTCGAATCAATAAATTGGGTAATACTTCCCTCGAAGACTGTTGCGATCCCCTATACTTGTGGGTCATCAGGGCCCCACACACTAGGGTGGCCGCAGGCCGGCCGCCTTTGGTGTGTGGCTACCTCGTGGCCACTTCGTTTCCCTTTCGGTCTTGGAAGCTTCTGCAAAAATAGGACCCAGGCGTTGATTTCGTCCAATTCCAGAATATTTCCTTACTAGGATTTATGAAACCAAAAACAAGGAACTGGCGCCTTGGCATCTTGTTAATAGGTTAGTGCCGGAAAATGTATAATAATGCTGTAAAGTATGTGTAAAACATTCAAGTATTGTCATAAAAGTAGCATGGAACATAAGAAATTATAGATACGTTTGAGACGTCCAAGCATCCCCAATTAGTTCCTACTCGCCCTCGAGTAGGTAAACGATAACACAAATAATTTCTGAAGTGACATGCTACCAACATAATCTTGATCAACATTATTGTAAAGCATATGAGATGAATGGAGTGATCTGAACAAAAGATTGCTAACAAAGATAATGACTAAACAAATGAATCATATAGCAAAACTTTTCATGAATAGTACTTTCAAACAAGCATCAATAAGACTTGCATAAGAGCTAACTCATAAGCAATAAATTCAAAGTAGAATGCATTGAAGCAACACAAAGGATGATTAAGTTTCAGCAATTGCTATCAACTTGTAACATGTATATCTCATGGATATTTGTCAACATAGAGTAATATAACAGTGCAATAAGTAAACATGTAAGAATCAATGCACACAGTTAACACAAGTGTTTGCTTCTAAGATAGAAAGAAGTGGGTAGACTGACTCAACATAAAGTAGAAGAATGGCCCTTCCAGAGGGAAGCATGGATTACTATTTTTGTGCTAGAGATTTGTTTTGAAAACATAGAAACAATTTTGTCAACGGTAGTAATAATTCATATGTGCTATGCATAATACTTCCTACAAGTTGCATGTCTCATGCATAGAGTACTAATAGTGCTCGCACCTTGTCCTACTTAGCTCGGAAAACACGGATTATCATCGCATAACATATGTTTCAACCAAGTGTCACAAAGCGGTACCTCTATGCCGCCTTACAAGTGTCTAAGGAGAAAGCACGCATTGGATTTTGATTATTCTCAACTTAGACATCCATACCGGGACAACATAGACAACAGATAATGGACTCCTTTTTTTAATGCTTAAGCATTCAACAATAGTTAATATTCTCATAAGAGATTGAGGTTGTATGTCCAAACTGAAACTTCCACCATGATACATGGCTTTAGTTAGCGGCCCAATGTTCTTCTAACATATGCATACTCAAACCATTTGATCTTGAAATCGCACTTACTTCAGACAAGACGAACATGCATAGCATCTCACATGATATCCAACAAAGTAAAAAGTTGATGGCGTCCCCCAAACATGGTTACCGCTCAACAAGCAACTTATAAGAACTAAGACACATAACTACATATTCATCATCACAATAGTTTTTAAGCTTTTGTCCCATGAGCTATAAATTGTAAAGGTAAAGGAATGAAATTCAAAGGTAGCACTCAAGTAATTTACTTTGGAATGGCATAAAAATACCACATAGTAGGTAGATATGGTGGACACAAATGGCATGGGATTTTGGCTCAAGGTGTTTGGATGCACGAGAAGCATTTCCTCTCGGACAAGGTTTGGGCTAGCAAGGTTGTTTGAAGCAAACACAAGACAAAAGTTACACAAGAACATATTGCAAGCATTATAAGACTCTACACTGTCTTCCTTGTTGTTCAAAACACTTTACCCGAAAATATCTAGACTTAGAGAGACCAATCATGCAAACCAAATTAAACAAGCTCTGGTAGTTCTTCATTAATAGATTAAACTACATGATGCAAGAGCTTAAACATGATCTATGATAGCTCAAACAATTGCCAAGTTAATCCAAACCATATGCAGCATTTTCTGATTCCAACCAAATAGCAATTTAACGAAGCAATTTCAGCCTTCGCCATGAACATTAAAGCACAATTAAGAACACAAGTGTTCCATAAGAAAAAGCGGAGTGTAATATCTCCAATATAATAATGGTGGGATCCAAATTTATTCAAACCAAAACAAAAATAAAAGCAAACCGACGCTCCAAGTAAAGAACATAAGATGTGATGGAATAAAAATATAGTTTCACTAGAAGTGACCCGATAATGTTGTCGATGAAGAAGGGGATGCCTTGGGCATCCCCAAGCTTAGATGCTTGAGTATTCTTAAAATATGCAGGGATGAACCACCGGGCATCCCCAAGCTTAGACCTTTCACTCTTCTTGATCATAGTATATCATCCTCTTCTCTTGACCCTTGAAAACTTTCTTCACACAAACTTCAAGCAAACTCATTAGAGGGTTAGTGCATAACCAAGAATTCACATATTCAGAGGTGACACAATCATTCTTAACACTTCTGGACATTGCACAAAGCTTCTGAAAGTTAATGGAACAAAAACTCATTCAACATAGCAAAAGCGGCAATGCGAAATAAAAAGCAGAATCTGTCAAAAACAAAACAGTCCGTAAAGATGAATCTGGCAGGGGCACTTAACTTGCTCAAATGGAAAAACTAAAACTAATGAAAGTTGCGTATATATGAGATCACGCTAAATTTGCAGATTTTTCCGATTTTTTTACAGAGAGCTCTGCGATAATTCGTGACAGACAGCAATGCTGTTTCTGCGCAACGATCCAAATCTATCATCAACTTTAGAGACTTTACTTGGCACAAAAACATGATAAGGAGAGGTTGCTACAGTAGTAAACAACTTCCAAGACTCAACAATACAGTAAATAAAATGAAACATGGGTTATCTCCCAAGAAATGCTTTTCTTTAACGCTAGGCGCAGAAAGTGCAAATCAAGTAACATCAAGAGAAGAAGCATCAACATCATAACTTGTTCTAATAATAGAATCAAAAGCAACTTCATTCTCTTTCTAGGGAAGTGTTCCATACCTTTTTTGAGAGGAAATTGATATTTAATATTACCTTCCCTCATATCAATAACAACACCAACGGTTCGAAGAAAAGGTCTTCCCAACACAATAGGAAAGATGCATTGCATTCGATATCCAAGACAACAAAATCAACGGGACAAGGTTATTGTTAACCGTAATGCGAACATTATCAATCCTCCCCAAAGGTTTCTTTTTAACATTATCGGCAAGATTAACATCCAAATAACAATTCTTTAATGGTGGCAAGTCAAGCATATCATAAATCTTTTTAGGCATAACAAATACTTGCACAAAGATCACATAAAGCATTACATTCAAAGTCATTGAATTTCATTTTAATGATGGGCTCCCAACCATCTTCTAACTTCCTAGGAATGAAGCTTCAAGTCTTAATTTCTCTTCCTAGCTTTAATGAGAGCATTTGTAATATGTTTTGTAAAGGCTAAATTTATAGCACTAGCATTGGGACTTCTAGCAAGTTTTTGTAAGAACTTTATAACTTAGTAATATGACAATCATCAAAATCTAAACCATTATGTTCTACAACAATGAAATCATTGTCACCAATATTTTGAAAAATTTCAGCAGTTTTATCACAAGCAGAGTTCAGCAGTTTCAGGCAATTTTGTACGCTTTGCACTAGAAGTAGAAACATTGCCAACACCAATTATTTTACCATTAATAGTAGGAGGTGCAGCAACATGTGAAGAATCAACATTACTAGTGGTGGTAATAGTCCATACTTTAGGGGAGCGATGTTTTGGCACATGGGAGCGTATGCTCCCTTTATCTTGAAATACATGTTAGACACGTTTTAAAATGTCAAAAAAATTGAAACAAAAAATTTGCACGTACATCTTCATGTGCTACGCGCTCACAAAGTCGTTTCATGAAAAATCGACATGTCATGTGCGTGTGTAAAAAAGACAAAATTCGGTGCTGAAACAAAGACTTGTCACAAGATAAATTTTCTCTTTTTCGCTTAGACTACAAAAAATATCATTTTTTCGTGAAACTTGACGAATACACATATGTTATGGAGATGTACATGTAAATTTTTTGTTAAATTTTTTTAACACTTGGAAATATGTTTTTATGGTAGAGGGATCACACGCACCCGGGAGCCGAATTGAGTTTCTGATACTTTAGCTACATTATTCTCTTTACAAATTTTCTCTTCTATCCCACCTAGCATGCAATTCAGCCAACATTCTAATATTATCATTAATTCGAACTTGGATGGCATTTGTTTTAGCAAACCTAGCATCTTTAACTTCCTCAGGCATAACTTTCAATTTTGAAAGATCAACATCAAGAGCAAGACTATCAACCTTAGAAGCAAGAACATCAATTTTACCAAGCTTTTCTTCAACGGTTTTATTGAAAGCAGTTTGTGTACTAATAAATTCTTTAAGCATGACTTCAAGACCAGAGGGTACACTCTTATTATTGTTGTAAGAATTACCATAACCATTACTATTAAAAGGATATGGCCTATAGTTGTTGTTACCATAATTATTCCTATAAGCATTGTTGTTGAAATTATTATTCTTAATGAAATTCACATCAACATTTTCTTCTTGAGCAACCAATGAAGCTAAAGGAACATTATTAGGATCAATATGAGATCTACCATTTGCAAGCATAGACATAATAGCATCAATCTTATCACCCAAAGAAGAGGTTTCTTCAACATAATTTACCTTCTTACCTTGAGGAGTTCTTTCCGTGTGCCATAGTAATTGATCATCATATCATCAAGTAATTTAGTCACGGCGCCCAGGGTGATGGACATAAAAGTACCTCCAGCACTTGAATCCAATAGGTTCCTTGAGGAAAAATTCAATCCCGCATAAAAGGTTTGGATGATCATCCAAGTAGTCAGTCCATGGGTTGGGCAATTCTTTACCAAAGATTTCATTCTCTCCATGCTTGAGCAACATGTTCATTATCAAATTGTTTAAAGTTCATTATGCTACTTCTCAAAGATATAATCTTAGCGGGAGGATAATATTTACTAATAAAAGCATCTTTACACTTAGTCCATGAATCAATACTATTTTTAGGCAAAGAAAGCAACCAATCTTTAGCTCTTCCTCTTAATGAGAAAGAAAACAATTTCAGTTTTATAATATCACCATCTATATCCTTATACTTTTGCATTTCACAAAGTTCAACAAAATTATTAAGATGGGCGGCAGCATCATCAGGTACTAACACCAAAAAATTGCTCTCTCATAACAAGATTTAGTAAAGCAGGTTTAATTTCATAGAATTCTGCTGTAGTAGCAGGTGGAGCAATAGGAGTACATATAAAATCATTATTATTTGTGCTAGTGAAATCACACAACTTAGTATTTTCAGGAGTACCCATTATAACAGTAATAAAAAACTAGGCAAATAAAGTAAAGACAAGTAACTAATTTTTTTGTGTTTTTAATATAGAGAACAAACAAGACAGAAATAAAGTAAAGCTAGAAACTAATTTTTTTTGTGTTTTGATATAATGCAGCAAACAAAGTACTAAATAAAATAAAGCAAGACAAAAACAAAGTAAAGAAATTGGAAGTAGAGACTCCCCTTGCAGCGTGTCTTGATCTCCCCGGCAACGGCGCCATAAAATAGTCTTGATGCGCGTAGATGTACATGTCCGTTGGGAACCCCAAGAGGAAGGTGTGATGCGCACGGCATCAAGTTTTCCCTCGAGAAAGAAACCAAGGTTATCGAACCAGTAGGAGCCAAGAAGCACGTGAAGGTTGTTGGTGGAGGAATGTAGTGCGGCGCAACACCAGTGAAACCGGCGCCAACGTGGAATCTGCACAACACAATCAAAGTGCTTTGCCCCAACGTAACAGTGAGGTTGTCAATCTCACCGGCTTGCTGAAAACAAAGGATTAAGCGTATCGAGTGGAAGATGGTGTTTGTTTGCAAAGAACAGTAAAAGCAGTAGAATGTATTCAGATGTAAAAGAATGGACCGGGGTCCACATTTCACTAGAGGTGTCTCTCCAATAAGATAACTAACATGCCGGGTGAACAAATTACATGCGGGAATCGACAAATAAAGATTCAATACATATCAATGATGATTACTATGTGATTTAATCAGGGCATTACGACAAAGTACATAGACCGCTATCCACATGCATCTATGCCTAAATAATCCACCTTCAGGTTATCATCCGAACCCCTTCCATATTATTGTAAATAACAGATAATTGCATTAAGTATGGCGCGTAATGTAATCAACACAAATATCCTTAGAAAAAGCATCGATGTTTTATTCCTAGTAGCAACAGCACATCCACAAACTTAGAACCTACTGTCACGATCCCAGATTCAATGGAGGCATGAACCCACTATCGAGCATAATTACTCCCTCTTGGAGTTACAAGTATCAACTTGGCCAGAGCCTCTACTAGCAACGGAGAGCATGCAAGAACATAAACAACACATATATGATAGATTGATAATCAACTTAACTATTCTATATTCATCGGATCCCGCAAACACAACATGTAGCATTACAAATAGATGATCTTGATCATGTTAGGCAGCTCACAAGATCTAAACAATGATAGCACAAGCGGAGAAGACAACCATCTAGCTACTGCTATGGACCCATAGTCCAAGGATGAACTACTCACGCATCAATCCGGAGGCGGGCATGATGATGTAGAGCCCCTCCGGTGATGATTCCCCTCTCCGGCAGGGCGATCTCCGAATCCCCCAAGATGGGATCGCGACGGCGGCTCTGGAAGGTTTTCCGTATCGTGGCTCTCGGTACGGGGGTTTCGCGACGAAGGCTACATGTAGGCGGAAGGGTAGGTCGAGGGGGCCGAAGCACACACTGGGCCGCGGCCGGGCCCAGGCCGCGCCGCCTGGTGTGTGGCCACCTCGTGGCCCCACCTGCTTCCTTTCGGTCTTCGGAAGCTTCATGTAAAAATAGGACCCCGGGCGTTGATTTCGTCCAATTCGAGAATATTTCCTTACTAGGATTTCTGAAACCAAAAACAAAAACAGCAAATGGCACTTGGCATCTTGTTAATAGGTTAGTGCCGAAAAATATAATAATGCTGTAAAGTATGTATAAAAAATTCAAGTATTGTCATAAAGTAGCATGGAACATAAGAAATTATAGATACGTTTGAGACGTATCACCGCGCCCAGAGAAGAGGTCGTCATCGCTCCTCCTCGACTCCCCGTCGACGAGGAATGGAGGTTGTCCCCCGTCGGTCAGGGACTCGTCGTCCTCCGACCCGACGGAGGAGTCCCAGTCCCTCTCGTCCCACCACAGTGGGGCGAGGGCCTCGTACGCCGCCGTGGTCGAACTCCGGCTCTAGCTCGCTGGAGGAGGAGGATTGGAAGGAGAGGCCTGAAGAGGCAGAGGAGGAATCCATGGCTGCAGAGAAGGGTTTTTTGCCGATGGCTAGTGCAGAACATGGGAGTGAAGAGGCGAACTGCTCGGTTGAGTTTAAATAAAGGGGATATAGTGAAAGGTGATTCAATGCTGTGGCAGTTTCGATGATGCGGTGCCAAAACTGTCAAATCGTGCAGTGCTGAGAAGTTGAGAAGGCAAGGCATCATGATGAAAGGGCACTGTAACGGTTCTGCTCTGCAACGCGTGACCCGATGAAGGAAAACATAGTGGTTTTGGAATTATTATTGCCAAAACCAGGGGGCATGTGTTATCACCAGATTTTAGCCAAATCAGAAGATGGGCCGCGATTGAGATGGGCTTGAAGGATATACACATAATGTGTTTCTGAATCGGCCTCGTACGAGGATTTGGGCTAGATTGCCCGTGTATCTGTACATTATGGTAGATTATGTTTTAGTTTAGAATTAAGAGATAGAGTTTGGTTCGTACACAGTTAGGTTTATTCCAAAGTTAGAAAGTCCACGGACTATAAATATGTATCTAGGGTTATTGAGAAAGGAGGACGATCACGTTCACAAAAAACACAATCTAGGCGCATCGCCACCCCTTGTTCGAGGGTTTCTTCCGGTAATATGCTGCCTAGATCGCATCTGCGATCTAGGCGATCGTTTATTCGTTGTTTTGTGTTGATCGTACTGAAGCCTTGTTGATGGCGAGTAACACCGTTATCATAGATGTTTTGAGGCTTACATTGATACTTTTATGATATGTTTGCTTAGTTATGCGGCCCCTCAATATCTAGCTGCCCTTGCACCTGTTTTAGGTGTAAGGGCAGCGTCTTGCTTCGTCTTTATTTAGTAGATCTGATTTGTTATGGTTGTTCCTTGTTCTTCAAGGATTAGTTTGATATCCGCATGGTTAGGCCTGGCAAACGGGTTGAATGATCCATAGTGCGTAAGGTACGGTTTGCCGATCCCTAAGGGATGTTCCGGGAATCAACTCTGTGTTGGTTTTTAGGCCTCTTCTAGGACTAGTTTTCCGTTATCTTTCGTGTCTGCCAGGCTCAACTACGTGCAGGATGTTCCGGTTATGCGGTGAAAGCCCTAAACTGTCGTAGATCGATTTAACTTAGTATTGATAAAGCAGGATCCCCATGTTATTGTTGATCCATTATGAACCATGGGTTAATCGGCTCTTTGAGCCGATTCTGTGGTAACCCGAGAGCCGATCGAGACTCATTTAATGTTTACGTGTCTGCCATGCAGAAACTAATTGAAGCAATCCAACACCTTCCGACTAGGTATAGGTCGTGCACGCCTGCGACCCGCGAGGACGTGTGCCAGAGCATTGCGGGCCGTCGCCCGAGGGACCAGGGCCCACCAGCAGTTCTAGGACCATTACGCGGCGGCAGACTGCCGAAGCGACGCCTCGGAGCCAGTACTGGCGCCGCTGAGTAGACGCATCGAGGCTGGGTCACTTCCATGCGGGCCCGACGAAACGTCCGCTAGACGCGAGCGGACACTTTTCGCGTCCGCAGAGATGCATTCGTGGCGCATATTTATGCTAGCTTTGCGTCGTCGCGGATAATCTGATTACTATGCATCGCTCCGCTGCTGAAGGTGATACCCGACGCATTTTTCAGCTCAGTGGACATAAATGGTCGTTCAACGGTCCATCCGCGTCCAGTGGCGAAGGACGAAAAAAATCTAAAGTAGGGCGAATTTTGAATGATGCAAATACCAAATGGTCCTAAAAAGTAGTAATATCTCAATACAATAAAAATAAAAAAATATTTGATTATAAGTATAACCTAAAGGCATCTTCTTAAAAAATATGATCTAATTCAAATAATCAAGATGTTTGATTATCCCTCGTTCGATGCGCAACTCGATTTCTATTATTTTTGTTGCTAGAAAATTCCTTTCAATTGTTGATGTCGTCACGAGTAAACCCTATGTCATCTTAATGGAGTAATAACACGGTCGGAGAAAGTATTACTTGTCTTTAAAATATCTAAAAAACTTCAATTCTACAAGTATGCATAATGAATAACTCGAGCTTATCTTGTATATGCTAGGGTACATTCAATGATAAATCTCTGTAATACAAGCAATATTATTCACATTGAATCTAGAATACGAGTTTATATTTGGAGGTAAAAATAGTCTATGTTTTTGGCCTGTAATCGATTTTGCGCAGTGTTTTTACTGAAACACGCATAACTTTCTCATACGGAGTCCGTTTTCGATGTATGACCACTCAAAATTTTCAGAAAAAACACGCGCATCTAAATATATTCACCAAAAATTAAGCTAGGGCGGCTGCCCTACCTTGCCCTACTGGGAGCTCCGCCCCTGACTGCGTCGCCCTGGGACCCTAAACTAGCACCATGCCTGAACGAACTGAATTGGGAATGGACGGATGCGCTGTAGCTGTTGATGGGCTGGGCTGGGCTGGGCGTTTAACTTTATTTCTGCTTCTGGGAGGGCGGGGCACGGCCTGGTTTTTTCCTCGAGTAACTCCGTCCCTGGCTCAAACCCTCCCAACGTCATGTTCTGCCGGCGGCGGCTCCTCCTCCACATCCGCAAGATCCCCGGCGACGGCGCAAACCCCCACCAGTCCATCCCTGGAGCAATTCATCTCGCCCACAGCTACTCCTCAACCGCCGTCTCCTCTGTACCCAACTCCGAACTCTACCCAGCCACCGTCTCCTACCTCATCTCCTGCGGCCTCTCCCCTGCCGCCGCCGCCGCCACGGCCACCACTCAGAAGAACCGCGTCCTTTCGAGCGACAAGGCCGACGCCGCGCGTGCCCTCCTCAGAGACTATGGCTTCACGGACGCGGACATCGTCCGGACGGTGCGCGGCGCCATGTCGATCCTCAGCGTCGATCCCGAACGGATCCTCCGCCCCAAGCTCGACTTCTTCGCCTCCCTCGGCTTCGAGCCCCGCAGGATCGCCAGCGAGCCTTTCCTCCTCGCGCGCAGCCTCGACAAGCACCTCGTCCCCTCCATCCAGTTCCTCCGCGGCATCATGGGCAGCGACGACGACCTCCGCCGCGCCTTCTCCCGCGCCCCTCGGGCCCTCATGGCTGACGTGGACAAAAACATGCGCCCTGCCGTGGAAGCTCTCCGCCGATGCGGCTTGACCGAGGAGGCCATTTCGAAACTCCTCGTCATCCACATGGGCATGCTCATGGCGTCGCCGGATCGTATCAGGGAAGTCTTCGAGGAACTCAAGGCGATCGGTATGCGCATCCCGGACTCGCGCTTCCTGTACTGCTTCCGTGCTATGTGCAGCGCTAAGAGGGGCACATGGCGCCGGAAGCTGGAACTGTTCCAGAGCTTCGGTGCGTCGGAGGGTGAGGTGCTCGAGGCCTTCAAGACGCAGCCCTCGATACTACTTTCCACCGACGACATCATAAAACAGAAGGTCCGGTTCTTCCTGGATGAGCTGAAGCTCGGAATAAGTGATATAATGTCGCGGCCTGTGATTATAGCTTATAGCTTGGAGAGGTGCATCCTCCCTAGGTGTGCCGTGCTGAGTGTACTGATGAGGGAGGGGAGAATCCAGAGAGATGATATCAAGCTGCCTCAGGCATTGCTCGGTAATTCCAAGATATTCTCGGCCAGATTTGTATTGAGGTATGCCGATGATGTGCCAGATGTTGCGAAGACATATGAGGGTAAAATTAAATTTGAAGGATTTGTCTAACAGGATTGTTGTCTGTAGAATGATATATATGTCTGGATTACGCTTATGTTTCCAGCAGCAGGAATGTTAAAGATGATCCATCGTTCTAACACTGCTTCAGAGAACAATTTTGCCCCATTTGTACTCGGTAATTATATGATCTACTCTTGTGATTTAGCAGCTGCCATCTTGCGTCCTCTGTCCCATTGAACTGTAGAATCATAGTAGATGATGTACTGTTCTCCAAGTTCCTTGACCTGGTATGTAATTTTTAACTGGTTCTGCCAACTGTTTACGCTTTGTAGATCGATTATTTTGATACTTTTTCAGTTACAAACATTACAGTGTAGGGAACTAAGTGTAGATGCTTTATTTCGTGCTCTTTCTACTACTCATCTGGAGTCTTTCTTGTTCTTTGCAATATATAAAGTCGTAGAAAATTTATATTTCTTACTTCCTCTCCCTGGATGTAATGCCGAGGTGCACGAACTAACTTCTATGGGTAGGTATATTGGCCAAACTGTAAGCTTGTAGTTCTGTGTGCAAAACTGTTTATGTTGGTGGGATGAACTTGCTATTTGGTAATAATAGTCCAATGTAAACCTTTCCCCTTGATTCCTTAAGGCATATGATGAGGGTAAGATTAAATTTGAAGGATTTGCCTAACCTGATGATGGTCTTCAGAATGATATATATGTCTGGATTACACTTATGTTTCCAGCACCAGGAATGCTAAAGATGATCCATCCTTCTAACACTGCGAGAACAATTTTGCCCCATTTGTAGCCCCTTTGTACTCGGTAATTATATGATCAACTCTTGTGATTTAGCAGCTGCCATCTTGCGTCCTCCGGCACATTGAACTGTACAATCATAGTAGATGATGTACTGTTCTCCAAGATCCTTGACCTGGTATGTAATTTTCAACTAGTTCTGCCAACCGTTTATGCTTTGTATATCGATTATTTCGATACTTTTGTCAGTTATCAAAATTACAGAGTAGGGAACTAAGTCTAGATGCTTTATTCCGTGCTCTTTCCACTACACATCTGAAGTCTTGTTCTTTGCAGTATATAAAGTCGTTGAAAACTTATATTTCTTACTTTCTCTCCCCGGATGTAATCCTGAGGTGCACGAACTAACTTTTATGGGTAGGGTATATTGGCCAAAGTGCAAGCTTGTAGTTCTGTGTGCAAAACTGTTTATGTGGGTGGGGTGAACTTGCTATTTGGTTTAAAGGTTTATCTGTCCATGAACCGTATATCCTGTGGCATGCTAAAGTCTCCTTCAGGCTGCATCAACTGCATCAGAAAACAAGGTCTATGGAAAATATAGAAGGGTAAGAGCATGTCTAAGAGACCCCGTATTTCTCTGCCCCGTATAACGCGCGTATTTCGCCCCGTATCAAAAAATTGCTCACGGAAGAACCAAACCGTCTAGCAGACCCCGTATTTCGCCCCGTATTTTTAAAAATTAAAACTTAGGGAAATTTGTAGATAGTTTATCATAGATCATACTACGGATCCTACATTGCGCGATCCTATCTATAGACCTGCTCTAATCGTCAAGGATGACGAATGGCGCCCTGGCGGCAGCCTCTCGCGCCTCGAATTCCCTGACGGCGGCGATGGCCACCGCCGCCTCCTCGCCTTCACCCGAGCAGCTTCAGCGACATCCTTCTCGGATGCGGCCACCGCCTGCAGGAACTGCGCCTCCTCCTCTGCCTCCTCCTCGCTGGCTCGCGAATCTCCTCCGCTTCCTCCGTCGCTGGTGCTCCCGATGCGCGCTATCTCCGGCCGATGAGAGAATGGACTGCCTCTGTTTGTAAAAAAAATAAAAACTAGGACAAAACTCGTGCTTCGCTACGGAGCAAATTGCAAACCTATCTCGGCTGGTCTGTATCGACGGTTGTCGATAGGACACAAAAATCGCCATCTGCTAGCCCCCACCACCCATAGGCGAGGTTACATAGCTGTGTCGTACACCTCTACCGGCCATACCTCTTCTCATCGACAATTTATGACGGGCTTGCAAAGTTTCTAAAAGAAACAATCTTCTTTTCTACAACCGGTTTTGTTAATTATTTTTTAATAGAGCAAATCGTTCTTGACACGGTGAGATTTTACCCTAAGAACCAGTATCAAGTAGGATTAACAACACAATTCTGTTACACTGAGATTGGAATTAAACTAAAAAGAATTGAGGAAATTTTAAAATTGGGAAATAACCAACCTATTTAATATTTTTTCTACCTGTATAATCGGATGAGAGAACGGACTGCCTCTGTTTGTAAAGAAAATAAAAATATCAAACCCTCAGCTTTAAAATAAAATAAAAGATCACTATCGGCATGGCATTCGCACCCCATCCATCATGCTCGCCTCCATCTGCCGGCGGCGGCTCCTCTTCCGAATCCATCAAATCCCTGGAGGCGGCGGCGGCGGCGGCACAAATCCCCTCCAGTCCATCCCTCCCGCCCGCAACAGCTACTCCTCGTCCGCCGTCGCCGATGTCTCCAACTCGGAGCCCTGCCCCGACACCGTTTCCTACCTCATCTCGTGCGGCCTCTCCCCCACCGCCGCCGCCGCGGCCACCACCGGTCAACGCCTCCGCATCTGTTCCACCGACAAGGCCGACGCTGTGTGTGCCCTCCTCAGGCATTACGGCTTCGCCAACGCGGACATCATCCGGACGTTGCGCAGCGCGCCGTCGATCCTCATCGTCGATCCCGAACGGATCCTGCGCCCCAAGCTCGACTTCTTGGCCTCCCTCGGCTTGGAGCCCCGCAAGATCGCCAGCGCGCCTTTCCTCCTGGAGCGCAGCCTCGACAAGCGCCTCGTTCCGTCCATGCAGTTCCTCCGCGGCATCATCGGCAGCGACGACGGCCTCCGCCTCGGCTTCTCCCGCGCCCCTCGGGCTCTCATGGCCGACGTGGACAAGAACATGCGCCCCGTCGTGGAAACTCTCCGCCGATACGGCTTGACCGATGCGGCCATTTCGAAACTCCTCGTCATCCACATGGGCATGCTCATGGCGTCGCCGGATCGTATCAGGGAAGTCTTCGACGAACTCAAGGAGATCGGTATGTGCATCTCGGACTCGCGCTTCCTCTACTGCTTCCGTGCGATGTGCAGCCTTAAGAGGGGCACATGGCGCCGGAAGCTCGAACTGTTCCAGAGCTTCGGTGTGTCGGAGGGTGAGGTGCTCCAGGCCTTCAAGACGCAGCCCACGATAGTTCTTTCCGCCGATGAGAGCATAAAAAGGAAGGTCCGGTTCTTGCTGGACGAGCTGAAGCTTGGAATGACTGATATAATGCTGCATCCTGTGATTCTAGGTTATAGCCTGGACAAGTGCATCCTGCCAAGGTGCGCTGTGCTGACCGTATTGATGAGGGAGGGGAAGATCCAGAGAGATATCAAGTTGCTCCAGGCATTGCTCGGTAGTTCCAGGATATTCTCGACCAGATATGTATTGAGGCATGCTAATGATGTGCCAGATGTTGTGAAGGCATATGAGGGTAAGATTAAATTTGAAAAATTTATCCAATAGGACAGTTTTTCAGCATGATATAAGTCTGGATTAGGATTATGTTTCCAGCCCCATGAATGTTAAAGATGATCCATCGTTCTAACAATGCTTCGGAGGACAATTTTGCCCCATTTGTAGCCCCTGTGTACTCGGTAATTATATCATCTACTTTGTAATTTAGCAGCTGCCATCTTGCGTCCTCTGGCCAATTGAACTGCAGAATCATAGTAGATGATGTACTGTTCTCCAAGTCTCTTGACCTGGTATGTAATTTTCAACTGGTTCTGCCAACCGTTATGCTTTGTAGATCGATTATTTTGATACTTTTTCAGTTACAAACATTACAGATTAGGGAACTAAGTGTTGATGCTTTATTTCGTGCTCTTTCTACTACTCATCTGAAGTCTTTCTTGTTCTTTGCAATATATCAAGTCGTAGAAAACTTATATTTCTTACTTCCTCTCCCCGGATGTAAGGCTGAGGTGCACGAACTAACTTCTATGGCTAGGTATATTGGCCAAAGTGCAAGCTTGTAGTTCTGTGCAAAACTGTTTATGTGGGTGGGATGAACTTGCTATTTGGTTTAAATGTTTATCCGTCCATGAACCGTATATCCTGTGGCATACAAAAGCAGGCCCGGGCCCATGGGAGTGCGGCCCGTGCGGCCGCACAGGGCCCAAAATTTTTGGGGCCCCAGTATGTTGGAGTTTATCTTTATATACAATAAATACGGAAGCTAAACACACAAAAAAAAACAGCCCAGTCGGTTCCCACCGGAAGAATGTTTGTTGGTTCACAACGAGGTTCCAGGTTCGGTTCTTGCGGAACACAGAACAAATGCAGCTGAGCCTTGTACTCTAGTTTGTTTTCTGCAGTTTTTTTCTACTCCCATTAATAATAAATGCCATTTTAATTTATAAAGGGCGAGGTAAATTTGATATATAGTGTTATTCTATTGATTTGATGGGGATAGTTCTTATAATGGATTTAGCTATGTACATGTACTTATTGGAATAACCTTACATGCTATAAGCTTTTGAAATTCTGAAAGTTTCCTTTTCTGTTTTTAAAACCCAAATAGTTCAAATGTATCAAAATCATTAGATGTACTACTTTTATTTTTGATCAGATCGTCGGTCTGAATGGCTTTGAAAACTATATGTTCCTCTTTAAAATAGATATTAAGATGATTCTCTACAACTTCGGAATCTAGACATTAGCTTTTCAATTTAAAAGTCTATGAAAGACATACATACACTATATAGTTAGTTCTATTGTTCTAGATATATAGGGGCCTATATTAAAGTTCCGCACAGGGACCCGATTTTTCCCGGCCCGGCCCTGTACAAAAGTCTCCTTCAGGTTGCATCAACTACATCAGCAAACAAGGTCTATGGAAAATATAGAAGGGTAAGCTAGCCAAAACCAGGATTTGATGCATAACACAACACTAAACTTCTCTTGCTTGCTCTGGACCGCCAAATGAGTTGATACTTTCCAAAGTCTCAGCATTAAGACAGCTGCAGAAGACTTAATAGCATCTTAGTCTGTCTATTAATATTAGACCTGATCAAGGATTGAACGAGATAAGCAGAGTTGGAGGCTGCAAGCTGGGCCTTCCCCTGTACGCTACAAGAACAGGGATCTAACAATGATCTGGCATCTTGTAATTTGCATCATGAGATCTTTTTGAATGTTCTGAACATTTGATGTTCTTGACATCATGTAAGCCTGGTTTGATCAGTTCAATTTTATGTAATAGCACTGCCCATTTCATGGTCATTAAACTTCTGTTCTATTGATAACGCCTGTCAATTTCTTGGTTTTTTTTTTACTTTCCAGGCTTGTGCTTGACTTGTTGGCTACCATGTGAAAGAATAGCGGCATTTGAAATGACGCAAATTACTCGTTGATGAGCCATCTGTACGCTCCTATTCGTCTGCATAATTGAAACTGTTCTTTGCTGGTATGGTGGTGTACTGTACATGGAAATGCAGGGGCGCGGAGAGGGGGAGGTGGATTAAGATGTTTGTTCGGCCGAAGTCAAGTCGAGCGTGCGTGCATGCACTAGGATGAATCACTGGCTGAAGCTGAATTTCACTGTCAAGAGCGCATAGGTGATTTCTAATCTGTCACTGCCGTACGTGTTGGAGTATCGGACCAAAGGCCAGCCTGTTGTTCACTTGTTGTTTAGATCAATCTTGAAAATCTATGGGCATGTTAGTATCTGTACCTCTCATTTGAACTCAGTCGCGGTGTTCCCCTCAAAGTCAAATTTAACATTTGAAATACTGTAACCGATCTGAAGGAAGATTTTTGCCAAAAAAAAAAAAGCTGAAGAAAGAGCTTTAAAACTGACTAGGCCGGCATATTGCAACCTCGCCCAACTTGTGTCCAAGCCAATTGTAATGACCTGAAGGTCTAATTCCAGAGCAAATCTTCTGTTTGAGTTGACTGTGTATTAGCATTTAGCTTCCACATAAACTTATTGATTATTCAAACAGTCAAAACCCAAGGGGGAAAAATACGCAAACAAACTTCGGTTGAATTCTGGACTACTAAGCAAATCACATCTTCATCTTCTTCCACTCGGACGTACATACAGGTACAGGCTGCAGCCATTCCTACCCGAGGCGGAAGTTGTTGCAAGTCGTCTGCCGGAAGAGCAAGGATGAGCTGAACCCGAGGCGCGACCGTTGCAGGTCGAACTCCAGCAGGTTGTCCTCCATCATGTGGCCGCCGACCACCACCGACGTCCGCGGGGCGGGGCCGCCGTCCACCACGCCCAGGCAGAGCGCGCCGCCCTTGGCGGGCACCATCGAGTTGGCCCCGAACACTACCCACGACGTGGCCTCGTTCTGCAGCACCAGCTCCACGGTGGGCACCGCCGGGCCGACGCGGGTGCTCCCCACCTTGCTCCCGTCGTAGCAGAGCCTGAACGGCGCCACGGCGGCCACGCGAGGGATCATGGCCGTCTCCGCCGCGAACGCGTCCGTGACGGCCCTGTGGATGGAGCTCTCCAGCACGGTGTAGGGCGCCACCGTGCTCAGCTTGGTGCCGCCGACGCCCTGCTTGTCGATTCCCAGCAGCGTGGCGTTGAGCGGCACGGCGCGGCCGTTCACCTTGATGGCCGTCACGCCGATGAAGTACTCGGTCGACTTGTCCCCCTTGCCGGACACCCCCGCGGTGCTCACGTTGTTGACGAGGAGCGGCGTGTAGAGGAGCGAGCCGGCGGAGAGGTCCACCCCGGGCTGGAACGCGTAGGGCGCGTCCCCGAAGACGACGACCCCCGCGGAGGTGGTCGAGGGGAGGCAGAGCGCGAACTTCTGCGAGAACCGGAACGTGGCGGCGAGCTGCGTCGGGAGCGCGAAGCGCGCGCGGCTGAGCGACGCCATGCCGGCGGCGCCCGACGCGAGGCCCTCGGTGAGGAACTTGGCGCCGCAGGCGAACAGGAACGCCGGCGCGGCGGCGAGCGGGCCCGGCATCGGGCGGAAGGTGGTGGGCACGGACAGCACGTCGGTGATGAGGTTGCCGCCGGTGGCGACGCGCGTGACGGTGTTCTCCGGGAACCCGCTGCAGGTGTCGTTGAGGCACCCGGGCGACGGCGCGCCGACGCAGCTGGTGGCGCAGGCGGCCGTGCGGGCCAGGCGGCACGGCTTGGACGCGCACGGCACGCGGGCGTAGGAGGAGGACGCGTACGACCCGGCGTCGCAGTCCACCCAGAGCGTGGCGCCGCCCAGGTCGAGCACCGCCGTCACGGGCGTCTGCGGCGTGCGCTGCCGGAACCCGGTCACGTACTGCAGCGTCGTGCCGTCCTTGCGCACCGGCAGAACCACGGCGCTCGGGTTCTTGCCGCTGCTGCTCGCCGCGCGGCAGGAGTGCGACGACACGAGTAGGAGGAGCAGCGCGATGGCCGTGGAAGCGACGAGATTGGAGGAACGTGCCATGTTGGGCTCGATCGGTAGAGTGTGGCATCGGCAGCGGGGAGGCAAGAAGATGTTTATAACGCTGGTTGGCTGTCGCGATCCAGCACAGCGAGAAGGGAAGTGGCGGCTGGGCGGGGTGCGAGACGCCGGAATGGACTGGACGAGTGGACTGGGAACTGTATTTTCGTTGAACGAGTCGCCGTCGAGGGGCATGCATACGTGCCCCCAGTTTAATTTACAGTATTAACTTATGGTTGAGATGAGATCCAAGGCGAGGAACTTTGTCAGCAGATGCTCATTTCCTGACGGATCAACGTGTCAGCAGTGCCCATTTGTCGCCCGGTCGACTCTCTGCCCCTGACGAGTCGTCTTCATGGACAATGGCGTCGGGCGTCGGCCCAGGGAATACCGGCGAGCGGAGGATGAAAACACGGGAGGAGGAGTAGGTTTCATTTGGGAAGCAAAAAAAAGCTGACCTTGCAGCACGCGGGAGCACGCAGCAGCTTTTCCTCTCGCACGCCGACGAGGCGACGCCGGTGGTGAAACGATCGGCGGGCCATGGATCGAGCTGGACCATGCTGCTCATCGTGGTGGTCGTGGGCTCTGAAATCGCGGTGCTCACTGGTCTGCTACTCTGCTAATTGCGTCCACAGCTTTACAAATTACAAGCGACAACGAACGAGCAATAGTGTGACTGTACTTAAGTTGGGGGCGAGGTTATGCCTCAGCTCTGAAAGCGTCACATGCATCACGAATCCGATACACTTTTGCTATTTTGCACCCGGTTGTTTTACAATTTGGCAACAATCGAATTTTTTGTTCCCTCCATTGTCTTCCGATACGATAGCTTATTCTTTTCTGCGACCAACTTTTCCTGTCGAGTAAGTCGTTGTTGGTTTTCTGTCCGGTATGTTTTATCGTTTCTTTTGACCTTTTTTTTGTTTTTGGGCTTGGTCTTATTTGCCTTTTGTGTTAGGGTCTGGGCTTTATAAAAAAAATCCGTTTTCTCACCTATTTCCGCTTTCTCACCTATTTCCATTTTCTCAATTCTCATCAATTTCTTCATGACAAAGACACCCAAAGGCAGAGGAGCATAGAAGAGAGAGGAACGAAGGGGAGAAATCTCCATCGACTGTCGGCGATCGGGGACGGAGCCGCGGAGGGGGAGAGCCCGCGCTTTGTGGTAAACGAGCAAGTCACTACGCCCTTCCGCTCGGTGCAGGGGGCGAAGCCAACGAAGTTTCTCCACGAAACCATGCTAATTTTCAGTTAAAATCATGCTGATTTCCCATTTTTACTAACCGTTGTAAATACACTATATGTACATGCCAAATGTTATAATTTCATACACTGTACATACACATGACTGAAATGTTTTCCATTTTATACAGTGTAAATACATTGTACATACATTGTAGACCCTAAGTAATTTAGTCTGTGTTTCATAGTGTATCACCACTAAGTAATTCAGCATGCATTTCACATGACTGAAATATTTTCCATTTTATGAACTGTACATACAAGGTAAATCCTAAGTAATTTAGCCTACATTTCAGATGACTGAAATGTTTTCTATTTTATGCACTGTAAATACACTATACATACACGGCGAACCCTAAGCAATTTAGCCTGCATTTCACAGTGTATCACCACTAAATAATTTAGCATGCATTTCACACAACTGAAATATTTTCCATCTTTTGCACTGTAAATACATTGTATATACAGTGTAAACCCTAAGTAATTTAGCATGTGAGTTTTCCATGGCCAAAAAAAAAAGGAGATGGAAGAAGAAAAAGATGGGGAAGAAGGAAGATCTGTGTCCGTGTCCCTTTATTTGGCCATTTTTTAATTTGGGCCTAGTACTTATCCAGTGTGGAGATTCAACACAGCCTCCAGATTTTTCTGCTCGTTTGGTTTTTTAGCCAGGGAAATAGGACGAAAGCAAATTGTAAAAAGGAAAACAGCGATTGGTCAAAAAAAATCGAGTGTTAAGGTAAACAAAAACACTCGGATGCCAAATAGATAGTCCCATCAGATATCAGCTTACCAGACACACATATTGAGGGTTTCAACTGTAACCTAAAATGACTTTTCATGCAATTAGCCAAGTTAAACACCTTGACTGAGTTCAAATGAGAGGTATAGAACATAGATTCTAACATGCCCTTAGATTATCAGGATTGATCTAATACCAGCTGCTTCAACTTCAATTAGTTTGGCCCAGGGGGAGTAGCATTTTCTCTTGCGATGGTGATAGCGTAAGCATATTGAAGCACTCAGCACATGGAACTAAACCAACTCCCCACCACAAGATCAAGTAACCTTTCCTCCTTTGGACTTAAGGTCAAGTTACCTTCGAAGACATCATGCGAGCAGCTATACTTTACGACCCATATTTGCAACTTTGGATGATACCACAAGTGAACAACCGGGTGGCCTTTGGTCCGATAGCAATGACAAATTAGAAATCTCATATGCGCTCTTGACACTGAAATTCAGCTTCAGTCACAGGGATTCATCCTAGTACATGCACGCACGCTCGACTTGGCTTCGGCCGAACGGACATCTTAGAGCGCGTTTGGTTGCCTGGACCGATTTTTTGCATCACTGGCGCAGCGGGAAGGAGCCCCCTGCGCGTCCAAGACGAGCCATGGGCTGTAAAAGCGACTTTGTTTGGTGGCCTGCACGGAGAATTTTTTGGCCCCGTGGAGATTTGGGCTCTGGCCGTTTGGTATGTCGGTTTTTAGGCCTTATAACAGCCCAGAAAGGCGCCCCTGCTATTTGGTTGCAACCCATAATCCAGTTCCGGTAACCTCTTCCCTTCAGTGGTGAGGTTACTAGCGATCAACAACACAAGTAAGAACACAATCATAAAGGACAGATAACTTAGCAGTGATCATAGACAACACAAGTTCACGACACAACATTTTTCAGACACGATCGTAGTTCTGGACACGGCATACAGGATCACATGACCAGTAACTAGACATGACATGGTACCAGGTTAGCTTCAGACATGGTGCTCGGAGACGACGCACCTGGTGTCATCGTCATGGTACGGGCACCTTCTCACCACCTCAGTGCAGGTGTGGTTGAAGATGACCACACTGTACTCCAAGGAGGACACCCTTCTGAAGGTGGTGAAGTGGCCTACCTTGAGCAGATGGGCGACGGCGAAGGCCTTCCATCCATGGTCGATGAATGCGTCATCGCCTTCTCTCCTCGTAGTCATCCTCCAGTTGCATCCGGTGTTGGTGGTGACGATGATGTTGGAAGGGATTTCTCCGAACCACTTGACGAAAGCTTTAGGGATCATGAGCCGGCCGAAGGTGGGCTTGAAGATGATTTTGAGGAAGTGGTCCGGCCCTGCCTCCTCGTGGAAGTGGCCGACCTTAGCCGGCCTTTCATGACGCTTCTTCGCCGGTCCCTCACCGGGAATCTCAGCAGGTGACCCAAGCATGATCTTCTCAGTCTGCCAGAAGAACACAAGCAATTAGAGGTGTGTGAAAGGACACAGATGTCGCCTAGAGGGGGGTGAATAGGCGATTTAAAACTTTTACGAGATGGGCTTAACAAATGCGGAATAAAACTAGCGTTTACTTTGTCAAGCCCAAAGCCTATATACTATGGTTCACCTATGTGCACCAACAACTTATTCTAAGCAATACAAGCAAGTATGTGATAGCAAGATATATATAACTTCAAGCACGATGGCTATCACAAGGTAAAGTGCATAAGTAAAGAGCTCGGGTATAGAGATAACCGAGGCACGCGGGAGACGATGATTTATCCCGGAGTTCACACTCTTGCGAGTGCTAATCTCCGGTGGAGAGGTGCGGTGGCTTAGTGCTCCCGAACGCCACAAGAGGCTCACCTTGAGGTGTGGTTGCTCGATGCACACCAACGCCACAAAGGCCTCACCCAAGATGCGGTACTCACACCACACACCGAACGCCACGAAGGCGCCTCACCTAAATCTCCGGTGACCCTCGCCACAAAGGCCTAGGTCACGGTTCCACTAAGGGATTTCCTTCGAGGCGGAAACCGGGCCTTACACAAAGCTTGGGGCACGCATCCACAACTTAATTGGAGGCTCCCAAGAAATCGCCACAAAGGCCTCAAATCCGTCTAAGGTTCCAAGAACCCAAGAGTAACAACTTTCTTGCTTTCACTTCCACGAATCACCGTGGAGAACTCAAACCGATGCACCAAATGCAATGGCAAGAACACCACAAAGATGCTCAAGTCCTTCTCTCTCAAATTCCAACAAAGCTACAAAAGCTATTGGGGGAATAAGAGAGGAAGAACAAATAGGAGGAGGAACACAAAATTTCTCCAAGATCTAGATCTAGTGGATTCCCCTCACAAAGAGAGGGATTTGATTGGTGAAGATGTAGATCTAGATCTCCTCTATCTTTCTCTCAAATAGATGCAAGATTCATTGGAGGGAGAGGGAGATAGCAAGCTCAAAGAAGGTCAACAATGGGGGCAAAAACGAGCTCAAACGGATGGGGAACTTTGGGGAAGAAGACCCCCTTAAATAGGGCAAGAGAAATCTGCCCGTTATGCACAAAAGTCGTCGAAACCGGAACTTCCGGTCATTTGGGGCGGAACTTCCGCCCCCCGGAAGTTCCGGCCAACTTCCGGGTGAAGTAGGGCGCCCCCGGAATGCTCCCGGTATGTTTTCTGCGTGCAGACTCGTCATTTCCGGAAGTTCACCGGAAGTTGGGCGGAAGTTCCGGTCACCGGAACTTCCGGCCAACTTCCGCCCCAAAAAAACTGCTTCACGAAAACTTCAATAACTTTTGCATCCGGACTCCGATTTCGATGAACTTGGGCTCGTTGAAATCACAACAACGAGCTCTACAACAATATGCATAGAAACATCATAGTCCAGCAAAGGAGGATAGAATCAAATGAATAAAGGTTTTACCTATCTATAAAAGGCAAACCGGTAAAACCTCCAATATGGAAAATGCAACAACTTGAGATAGGAGACTTGGATTTAGGTGAAACCAACTTTGTTGTAAAGAGGATGACAAGAGCTACCACACAAAGAGTGAAAATCTTAAGAACAAGTGGGGTAGGTTTTTCTATGTATTTTAGAGTGAAACCTCTCAATACGAGAAACCGAGAAAAACTCCAATATCGAAAACGCAACAAGTGATTCATGCGGAATCCGTTTTCGATGAACTAGAGCTTGTCATGAGAATAAGCACAAGCTCTAAATCACCACATGGATAAGATCCAAATAACAACCAAGAAATATGATGCAAGGATGCAAAGGTTTGAGCTCTCTCCGAACGATACGATCGAGTTACTCACTCGAGAGCCCTCTTGATAGTACGGCAACTAAACTATAAACCGGTCTCCAACTACACCATGAGACCGGTAAGAAACAAACCCTATCAAGAGCAAACCTTAAACTTGCGCATTCCACTTGAGCTCGATGATGACGATCTTGACCACAACAAGATGGAACGCCTTTCTTGATTGTGCTTGCTTGACGTAGTCTTGTGGATTGCTCCCCCATAATCCACCATGAGAGAGCTTCTTGTTCCGCGCATCTTCACATATCCATGATCACCATATGGATGGCAAGAGTCTAGCAAAGGATCTCTTCAATGATGACTCATCTTGAACTTGCACTTCATTTCTTCATGGCAAGCTTCAAGCATATGATCTCTTTGAGTTGGCTCACTTCATCTTTATCTTCAAGACATACTTGACACTTGATCTTCTTCATTTGCTCCTTATTGCAATCTTGAAGCCAACATATGTTTCAAGCATTGCCTATGGACAACTCCTACAAATATAACTCAATGCAAACATTAGTCCATAGGGATTGTCATTAATTACCAAAACCACACATGGGGCTCCATGCACTTTCAATCTCCCCATTTTGGTAATTGATGACAATCTCTTTGAGAGGGTTTATATAAGGAATTTAAGTAACAAACAAGTTGAATATATAGAGCAAACTCCCCCATAATATATGCATGTGTGAATGATCTTGACTTTCATTGCATATATTGGCATTCAAAGCCTAGTGGAGTTTCCTCTAAATATTCAACTATGCAAAGCAACAAGATGCAATGCAATAAAGGCACATGCTTAAGCACAAAGCAAAGACATAACCAAATTCCCTTAAACCCTCCAAACTTCTCCCCATTGGCACCAATTGCCGAAATGGGTGAAAAATTTAGAAGGCCAATATAGTGAGAGTTCCTCCATATCGTGTGCATTTCTCATAATTTGAGTGAAATCAAATGCACGTATCCAATGATGAATATTCGAAAGGAATCACACTATAGATGGGATCAAAGATTGCAAAAAGATAACAAAGTCAAGAAGCTTCAACAAATGAAGCAAGCAACCAAATGAACCACAAAGAAGATACCAAAAGAAAGAAAGATATTATGATAAGATCAAGAAGATTGATCTATATAATATGAGGAATCTCCCCAAGGTTTGTGCACAAAACTAGACAATTTGCATTGGAGTATAAAGTGCACAAACATGGAATCATCACTCCCATAATATCATTCAAAACAAAGGATACCAAGTGAATCAAACTCTAATGACCACCACAAAATAGTGTCTTCAATAAAATGAGGAAGCTCCCCAAGGTACATGCATAAATTAAAATGTTGCATTTGAATACAATATGCATAACATGGAATCCTCACTCCCTCATTACCATTTAAAACACAAACATTTGCAATAGATCATAGATAGAAAATTAAGCTTAACACTTGCAACAAACAAATGGTTGAGCAACAAGTAGGAGGCACCATAATAAAAGGCTCAACCAAGAGGATATGTGAAAGACATGATAAAGCATATTATAAGACTATTACAAGGATGAGCAAAAAGCATCATCATAGTCTTCAATGAATTATATTGCTTAGCATGACCAATCAACATGCAACAAATAAAATAAGATATCAAATGGAGATGCATCATCTCTTATGTGTATAAGTTTCTCTAAGTGAGCAATATCACAAAGATATTTATCCACAAAGAAACATGCACACACAAAATAGATACTCAAGAAATATAGTATGATATCCCAAAATGAAGTCATGCAATATACCAATAAGAATTTTTGCTTAAAAGCATGGCCAAAGGCTCAATTTTGTCTTATTGTACATTCATGAACTTCAACCACAAACATCTAAAATACATCACAAATATCAACAAGGGATAGAAGTTAGTTGAGATGCATTTAGAAAGGCAACAAGTATCACAAACGAGGATACCAAAAGAAATAACTAAATTTGCACTTTCATCTATATTACACACGTGAGAGCCTTGAGGATTTGATATGCAATAACATTGCTAGATGGACATAGATGGGATGGGTGAATCATGAGCATGATTTTATATACTTCCCAACATATGTACTCATCTCAAATTACTCACATTCGCAATAAAGAGGTTTCGTTAAGACTTTAGCAAGAAGCACAATATTTGCAAATCAAGAGATTCATGCCAAGATGCAACCACATGGTTGGATGCTAGAAAAATATGCATGAGAAGATACTTGTTACCGAGATAGCATTGGTGTGGATGTAGTAGATATGTGTTCGTTGACCATCCTAGCTTGCCTCAAGTTACCATTGAGTCACCACTTCTCCCCAAAAGTGAGACAAGCATCCAATGCATATCCATTGTACCTAACACAAAGGTAAGTACAAAAAGGTCCCCAAACCAATTGGGTCCGAAGTAGTTAGACACACTACAACATATAGGACAAACTCCACAATTCTATGTGCATATAGATATGAAATTGAATTTCATGCACATCTTAGCCAAATTAGGATTTGATGGAGTTCACCCTATATATTGGATCAAAGAAAGTGACACATGCCATAAGATATACATATATTAAATATGCATGCACAATACTTTCAAGAACCAAAGGAAGATACAATTTGGACAAAACACCAAATAAATCAAGAGACAAAGGTTGCCCAAATTATATCAAACAATCAAATCAACACAAGATTGACTCCAAAGACTTATCTCATTATAAGAAGCTAATTAAGCCTAAGCACAAAGGAATGAGATAACCAACTCCCAAGAGAGCAAGGTTCCAACAAATAAACCAAACCCTCGACACTTCTTATGATGGCACAAAGTACCAAAAAAAATTTATATCTCCCAAAACCAAATTTTTGATAATGATCAAGAGATGTTAAGCATTCTAACAAATATATAAGAGCTCCCCCAAGATTAGTGCATTATCTAGGATTTTTCATATGAATACAAAATGCACAAAACTAGGATCATCACGCTACCTATATCTACTAAAATGCTAAGAAAGTTTGAATAGTCAAATTAGATCCATAAGATGCAAGAAAGACACATGGGAGACAAAGCAAAACAAATTCATGGCAATAAATAAGGCAATTTGAACACAAGAGCCAATGTATATATGATCAATAAATATCTACCTCATAATTTATTACCACTTGTCCTAGGACAAGAGGTATTAGGAAATATTTCCCGGTGGTAGTTTGTAAGTATACATAAGATCATATTTACACCAAATAAAGCATATGGTAAAAGATAAGAGTTAACCATCATGCAAAGGGAGTTTCTTGATAGCTTCAATTAGTCATACCAACATGCAAAGCAATTAATAGTATTCATACCAACATGCAAAGCAATTAATAGTATTCATACCAACATGCAAAGCAATTAATAGTATTCATACCAACATGCAAAGCAATTAATAGTATGACTTGAAGCATATGGTTTTCCAAAAAATGTATTGAGGGACACATTGTGAAAAACCATGTCAAGTAAAACTTTCACAAATAAGATCCACAAAGATATTAGCAATTAAGTCATTTAAGCAAATTGGAACTTGTTTGAGAAAACATGTCACATATGAGAGATAATTTACAATATCAATTCTATGTGACACAACCTCAAATGTTCACATTTCCTAGGCTTGTAATATGCACAAAGCTTATTACTCCCCCATAATGTGATAAATAATATATTTTCACAAGAGGCAAATAAGATCCAACTAGAGATATTAATGGACATTGGAATTTGAATTTCTCATGAAGATGACATACCACATAGAGACTAGATAATCTTGCAATATCAATTCTAAGTGATATTCCTCATGTACACACATTGTTAGGATCATGAAATTCCCAAAGGAATATCACTCCCCCAAAACGGGATAGTCCATTAATCTCTCATAAGAGCCATATAAGATACAACAAGATGCAAAGAGGCTCCAACACAAACACAAGTACACGGTGTGCAACCCAACATACATAGACTTGATTTCTCAAGAAAAGCAAGTAGGAAGCACAACATATATAAACACATGCTAGGAACAAAACTAACACATGCAAAGGGGCGAGTAACTTTCAATATAAGTGAGTTGAGAACATGTTACCGCAAGGAGGAACATTGAATACATGATAGAAGCAAGATAACCAAAAGACTTGGCTTGAGATAATATAAATGATGAAGATCCCTTAATTCTTCATGATGTAGCCAAGTCTCCAATGCCCTCCAACAAGCACCTATTGATCAAGTTTTGGATTGTTGGTCCCCAACTAAGTTGGGTCCTAAGAGGTTAGTCACAATAGGCTTGGCAACCCAAATGGTTCTTTTCTTGACACCACTTTGAGCACCAACAAATTTGGCAAACACATTGCCACCCTCATCCTTACGAAGAGAATAAACATCATCAACGGTGATAGAGTTGGATGAGGTACCAATAGTGCAAAAGGAGGAGATGTGGCCCTTCTCGCGGCATATGTAGCAAGTTCTTTTCTTCTCCTTCTTCTCACTAGATTTCTCCACAATGGGAGCATTGGCTTGATTCTTCTTGGGAAGTGACATTTCTTCAACTTGAGGTTGAATATGAATTTGAGCTTGAGGCCGCTCCCCTTTTTGCTTCTTCTTCAAAGGGCAAGATCTAACATGATGCCCTTCAATTTTGCACTTGAAGCAAACAATCTTGGCCGGGTCTTTGACTTGTAATTGGCCCTTCTTAATCTTGTTGTTCTTGGACTTGATCTTGTTGTTGGAGTTGAATCCAAGTCCACTCTTGTCATTGGGGGATTGTTGCACACTTAACATCTTATCAAGTTTGCATTTCCCTTCATGACCCTTTACCAAGTCGTTCTTCAAAGAAGAGACTTGGGCCTTGAGCTCTTTGATTTCCTCTACATGGTTAGTAACAACACAAGTACTAGAGGAAGTAGAACCTTCATTGTTAGGGCAACAAGGCAAGGAAGATAATTCATCACAAGATTTAGCAATATTATGAGTGGATGAATTACTAGGACTAGCACATGGCAATATAACATTTTGAGTATTAGTGCTAGTACCCACATGAGGCTCACATGGTGTTGCCTTAGATATTATAGCCTCATGAGCTAACTTTAGCCTATCATGAGAGACTAGAAGATCCTCATGGGAGCTAGAAAGCTTTCCATGATTTTCTTCCAATTTCCCATAATTGCTAGTTAGCAAATCAAGTTGAGCCCTTAGCTCAACATTCTCCTTCAAGGTAGATGCTTCACAAGAAGTAGAGTTAGTAGCACAAGCATCATTATCAATAGCAATAGGAGAAGGCAAGTTGGCATGATCTTTTAGATAAGAAGCTTTAAGTTGCTCATGCGACTCGGTGAGTTTGGTGAGCGCACTCTCAATGACCCTTGAGCCCTTTTTGAGTTGCTCAAAATCCTCAAGGAGTTTAGCATTAACAAACACAAGCTTATCATTTTTTAGCTTTAGTTCATTTGCCATCTCAAGAGCTCTATCATGGTTTTCCTTTTCTCTAGACAATTCTAGAGCAAAGGTCTCCTCAAGAGCTTCCTTGATGGTTTGTTCTTCTTCAAGTTCATTCTTTAATGATGCTACATCATCGGCATACTCTCGTTCAAGAGCACCCTTTTTATCAATGGTGTTCTCATGCATCCAAATAAGTTTTTGGCTCTCAATAGCGGTAGTCAAGATTTCAAAGAAGTGAGTGCTAGCAATTTTATCTTTGCAAATAACCTTGAATACGCTCTTACCCTTATCGCGTAGAGAGACAACCCAATCCTCTTCTTCATATTCATCCTCATCCTTATCACCACGAGACATATTAGGTTCCATGGTAGGAGGTACCGTGGAACCCTTGGCCATAAGGCATATATGAGGACCGTGAGATAAAGATGAGGAGTTACTTGAGGCTCCTATCAAGATCTTGTCTTGACCAATAGAATCTTTAGTTTCCTCTACATTGTTAGCCACACAACAACTAGAGGAAATCGAAGCATTTTTATCATGGCCACAAGACAAATCAAGCATATCATCATGAGATTTATTCAAGCAACTTACACATGATATGCAAGGACTATCAACACAAGCATGTAAATCATTTCTAGTGCTAGATGTGTTTAAGTCCAAAGATGAAGCATTGCAATGAGATAGAGATGAAGAATCATCAATAGTAAGCTCAATATCAACATTGCAATTTTCATCACCACTCACCATATCATTACCTTGTGTCTTACCACACTTTGGTGAAGTGGATGAAGATGAGAACTCATCACGACCGGAAGTGGAAGCAATACAATCATCCTCAATAATATTGGACACATCATATTTATCTTGAAGCTTTGTCCATAATTCATGAGCGCTCCCAAAAGGCATGATTGAAGAAGTAACTACATTGCTCACAACAATGGAAAACACATGAGAAGCAAGAGCATCGAGACAAGAGTTTTTCTCCTCCTCAAGAGATAAATTTTGAGGATCCTTAGGAGAAGAAAAACCCATGTCAAGAAATCGCTCCATGTCCGGGGACATACGCCGCAAAATATTAAGCACATAAATTTTCCATAGATCATAATTTGTGCCATCAAATATAAACAAGTTATTGTGCGCTAATCCCCTAGCCGACATCTTTACTCTCAAGGCGGTGAAGCCTAAGAATGAGAGACCTTGCTCTGATACCAATTGAAAGGACACAGATGTCGCCTAGAGGGGGGTGAATAGGCGATTTAAAACTTTTACGAGATGGGCTTAACAAATGCGGAATAAAACTAGCGTTTACTTTGTCAAGCCCAAAGCCTATATACTATGGTTCACCTATGTGCACCAACAACTTATTCTAAGCAATACAAGCAAGTATGTGATAGCAAGATATATATAACTTCAAGCACGATGGCTATCACAAGGTGCATAAGTAAAGAGCTCGGGTATAGAGATAACCGAGGCACGCGGGAGACGATGATTTATCCCGGAGTTCACACTCTTGCGAGTGCTAATCTCCGGTGGAGAGGTGCGGTGGCTTAGTGCTCCCGAACGCCACAAGAGGCTCACCTTGAGGTGTGGTTGCTCGATGCACACCAACGCCACAAAGGCCTCACCCCAAGATGCGGTACTCACACCACACACCGAACGCCACGAAGGCGCCTCACCTAAATCTCCGGTGACCCTCGCCACAAAGGCCTAGGTCACGGTTCCACTAAGGGATTTCCTTCGAGGCGGAAACCGGGCCTTACACAAATCTTGGGGCACGCATCCACAACTTAATTGGAGGCTCCCAAGAAATCGCCACAAAGGCCTCAAATCCGTCTAAGGTTCCAAGAACCCAAGAGTAACAACTTTCTTGCTTTCACTTCCACGAATCACCGTGGAGAACTCAAACCGATGCACCAAATGCAATGGCAAGAACACCACAAAGATGCTCAAGTCCTTCTCTCTCAAATTCCAACAAAGCTACAAAAGCTATTGGGGAATAAGAGAGGAAGAACAAATAGGAGGAGGAACACAAAATTTCTCCAAGATCTAGATCTAGTGGATTCCCCTCACAAAGAGAGGGATTTGATTGGTGAAGATGTAGATCTAGATCTCCTCTATCTTTCTCTCAAATAGATGCAAGATTCATTGGAGGGAGAGGGAGATAGCAAGCTCAAAGAAGGTCAACAATGGGGGCAAAAACGAGCTCCAACGGATGGGGAACTTTGGGGAAGAAGACCCCCTTAAATAGGGCAAGAGAAATCTGCCCGTTATGCACAAAAGTCGTCGAAACCGGAACTTCCGGTCATTTGGGGCGGAACTTCCGCCCCCCGGAAGTTCCGGCCAACTTCCGGGTGAAGTAGGGCGCCCCCGGAATGCTCCCGGTATGTTTTCTGCGTGCAGACTCGTCATTTCCGGAAGTTCACCGGAAGTTGGGCGGAAGTTCCGGTCACCGGAACTTCCGGCCAACTTCCGCCCAAAAAACTGCTTCACGAAAACTTCAATAACTTTTGCATCCGGACTCCGATTTCGATGAACTTGGGCTCGTTGAAATCACAACAACGAGCTCTACAACAATATGCATAGAAACATCATAGTCCAGCAAAGGAGGATAGAATCAAATGAATAAAGGTTTTACCTATCTATAAAAGGCAAACCGGTAAAACCTCCAATATGGAAAATGCAACAACTTGAGATAGGAGACTTGGATTTAGGTGAAACCAACTTTGTTGTAAAGAGGATGACAAGAGCTACCACACAAAGAGTGAAAATCTTAAGAACAAGTGGGGTAGGTTTTTCTATGTATTTTAGAGTGAAACCTCTCAATACGAGAAACCGAGAAAAACTCCAATATCGAAAACGCAACAAGTGATTCATGCGGAATCCGTTTTCGATGAACTAGAGCTTGTCATGAGAATAAGCACAAGCTCTAAATCACCACATGGATAAGATCCAAATAACAACCAAGAAATATGATGCAAGGATGCAAAGGTTTGAGCTCTCTCCGAACGATACGATCGAGTTACTCACTCGAGAGCCCTCTTGATAGTACGGCAACTAAACTATAAACCGGTCTCCAACTACACCATGAGACCGGTAAGAAACAAACCCTATCAAGAGCAAACCTTAAACTTGCGCATTCCACTTGAGCTCGATGATGACGATCTTGACCGCAACAAGATGGAACGCCTTTCTTGATTGTGCTTGCTTGACGAAGTCTTGTGGATTGCTCCCCCATAATCCACCATGAGAGAGCTTCTTGTTCCGCGCATCTTCACATATCCATGATCACCATATGGATGGCAAGAGTCTAGCAAAGGATCTCTTCAATGATGACTCATCTTGAACTTGCACTTCATTTCTTCATGGCAAGCTTCAAGCATATGATCTCTTTGAGTTGGCTCACTTCATCTTTATCTTCAAGACATACTTGACACTTGATCTTCTTCATTTGCTCCTTATTGCAATCTTGAAGCCAACATATGTTTCAAGCATTGCCTATGGACAACTCCTACAAATATAACTCAATGCAAACATTAGTCCATAGGGATTGTCATTAATTACCAAAACCACACATGGGGGCTCCATGCACTTTCAGTGTGCCTGCTCACAAGTAGTGTAGATGAAAACGGACATTGATAACATTAGTAAGGCCTCATACATTTGCTCACACGGCAGGCATAGGGAGTGGCCACAAACTAAGTGTAGTGTGCAACGACTGTGGCACACATGACTAAGTTTGAGGCCACCACCTAGCCTTCCATTGTGCCTTTGTTGAATCATTGGCCAATGCACCAGACATACGAAATCGAGGCCTCATATGTAGGATCACACTGCAGGCAAAGGGACTGTCCACAAACTAAGTCTAGTGTGCCAGTAATATGGCACACATGACTAAGTTTGAGGGCAGCACCATGCCTGCCGTTGTGCCATAGTTGAATCATTGGCCAATGCAGAATTGAAGAAGCAGAAACATGCAAAGCAGGGTATCAGAGGCCTCATACAATGAGGACATATGTAGGAGATGTTTGAACAGAACCAATGGCATGGTCATGTTAAGTCATGCCATAGGTTCTGATCAATCATCTCCTCATACTATGATCCCAGGTTATAATCATTGGCCTAATCCAATCAAGAAACAACACAAGTAGCACTTCAAATTGAGTACGTTACGAGTGGTACTTAGGGTACATTACAAATTATACTTAGGCCACATTACAAATTCTCGTACAGTACATCTACATCACATTCATCACTCGTCACAAGTAGCCTTGATCCTCTTGAGCTTGTCCTTGATTTCAAAGTTCACTTGAAGCAGATCGTATATGTCATACTCTAGCTTTCTCTTCTCAGCCTCCAAAGCCTGTTTTTCTGCCTCCCATTCCTGTTTCTTAGCCCTCATCACTTGTGCTTGTGTTCTCTGCATATTCTTGAGCATTGCAACTTCCTTCTTCAAGTCCTCCCACTCCTCTTGCGTCTGAACAAACTAGCGCGACTCAGCTCAACCTTTCGCACAACAATGACAACATGGTAAACTCGAACACACAAAAAACCTTCGCCTCTATGCATGCACAGTAAGATCTGCCAGTTTTAGCAATCTAAAGCCCGGTCTAGGAAGGATCTACCGCAATCCGAAACTATAGTAACAGATCTAAGTAAATCGAGACCGTGAAATGCAAGAACTGGACAAGAACAACAAGAAATGGGGACGAACACCTTGCAAAACGTCAATCCGACCGCTATCCTAACGGAAACCCTAGCAGATCTAATGTGCATGTCGTCGGAAATGCCCGAGAATGGCATGTTCTGCCAGAACGAGTACGAAGGTGAGAAGGAGAGGTCGTTACCGCCATTGTTCCGGCCGAGGACGAGCTCGAGGTCGCGGGCGAAGTCGAGATGCCGATGAAGACTGCGGAGCAGATTGCGGCCGATGTCAAGGTGCTGGTCGCCGAGGTCTCCTCCTCCGGTAGCGGTGCTCCTCCGTGCATCGGTCCGGCGGATTGGTCGGCGGGAGGGGAACCGCCGGGTGATGTGATAGTTTGGGGGAGGTGCGAGTGCGGTTGCGAGTGAGAGAAAGAAGAGGGAGCGGTGAGGCTAATTATGGCGCGTGTTCGAAGGGACGCGGCGTCTCCGCCTCCCTTCCCACACATGCAGCCTTCTGGCCACAACAAGCCTGGCCCCGGAGAAACTGTCATTCTGGGCGTTCCTCCAAGGCCTGTCTTAGGGGTGCTTTGAGAACCGGTTAATGCAAGAACGCGGCTCGGCCCAAGCATCCAAACGGGCCAAAAATTGCGCACCCCATGCGAGCCAAGGGGCATGCAGCCTACCAAACGCACCCTTAGAGCATCTCCAACGTGTAAATGCGGCGCGCTATACGGCGATTGGGCGCGCTGTATACCCGGCGCGCGCGGCATAGCGAATTTGCCCCCGACAGAGACTCTATTTTGCAGCGCGCTGGTGTGCGAAACGCACCTCCCAGAGGCTCTATTTTGCAGCACGCGCGTCACTATCCAAATGTTTTTTTGAAAATTCATCAAACAAACTATGAAAATATGATCGAAAATACGAATATATTTTAAAAGTGCAACGATACAATGCGACATTTAAACGAAAATACTAAAACTACTCCTCCGACTGGTCGTCGGACTCCCAGTCGAAGTCGGAGCTGCTCAGTGTCGTGTCCGACACCGGCGTCGACGTCGTCGTCCACTGGAAGTCGGAGGAGGAGGACGAGAGGACGATGGTCGACGGCCCTGCGGCGTTCTTCTTTTCCTCCTTCCTCCTCGCCGCCGCCTCGGCCCTCGCCTTCTTCCTCGCCGCGGACTCGGCGCGGCGCTTCTCGCGGCTCGCCTTTTTCTTCGCTTTCATCGCCGCCTTCTCCTCCTCCTTCTGCGCGTAGAAGGCCTCCGTGGCGGCGACGTCCTCGGGGAAGCGGCGCGCCCATTCGAGGCGCAGCGCCTCGTCGCGCTCGGCGATGAGGAGGCGCTGCTCCAGCTCCCGATGTCGGCGCTGCTGTTCGCGCGTGATCATCGGCGGCGGCGGCGCCAGCATCTCCGCCTGCTCCCGCGTGAACACGTCGTGGAAGTTCATCGTTCGGCGGGAGCGGTCGAGCCGCCACGCGACGGCGTCGTACGCCCGCGCCGCCTCGTGCTCGGTGTCGAACGTGCCGAGGCGGATCCGCTCCTCGCCGGAGCGGATTTCCGCATCGAACCGGCCGCTCGGCCGCGCCCGGACACCGTGGTAGCCGGAGGAGGGGCGGCGCGGAGGCATCTCGCGCGGAGCGCGGTCGGAGGCAGAGCGGCCGGAGGTGGAGCGGCGCGGGAGGGAGAGAGGCGAGGAGGGAGACAGACGCGTGGAGGAAGTGGCGGTTGGCCGCGTTCGCGTGTGGCGTATTTATACCGCGCGCGGCAGCGCACGCGGCAAGTTTCCTGCGCGGGATAGCGCGAAAGCGCGCGGGCGGCAAAATTTTTAGCGCGCGCGCCTTTTTCCCGCCTCCGCTGGAGCAGCGCCCGCGCGCGGCAAACCGGCGGTTTTTTTGCCGCGGGGGCTTTTAGCGCGTCTGTTGGAGATGCTCTTAATCCACCTCCCTCTCTCCCCGCCCCTGCATTTCCATGTACACCACTATACCAGCAAAGAACAGTTTCAATTATGCAGATGAATAGGAGCGTACAAATGGCTCACCAACAAATCAGTTAAATGCCAATATACTTTCACATGGTAGCCAACAAGACAAGCACAAGCCTGGAAAGTAGAAAAAAAAAGACCACGAAATTGACATGCGTTATCAATACAACAGAAGTTAAAATGACCATGAAATGGGCAGTGCTATTACATAAAATTGAACGGATCAAACCAGGCTACATGATGTCAAGAACATCAAATGTTCGGAACATTCAAAAATATCTCATGATGCAAATTACAAGATGCCAGATCATTGTTAGATCCCTGTTCTTGTAGCGTACAGGGGAAGGCCCAACTTGCAGCCTCCAACTCTCCGTATCTCGTTCAATCCTTCCTCGATCAGGTCTAATATTAATAGACAGACTAAGATGCTATTAAGTCTTCTGCAGCTGTCTTAATGCTGAGACTTTGGAAAGTATCAACTCATTTGGCGGTCCAGAGCAAGCAAGAGAAGTTTAGTGTTGTGTTATGCATCAAATCCTGGTTTTGGCTAGCTTACCCTTCTATATTTTTCATAGACCTTGTTTGCTGATGCAGTTGATGCAACCTGAAGGAGACTTTTGTATGCCACAGGATATACGGTTCATGGACGGATAAACATTTAAACCAAATAGCAAGTTCATCCCACCCACATAAACAGTTTTGCACTGAACTACGAGCTTGCACTTTGGCCAATATACCTAGCCATAGAAGTTAGCTCGTGCACCTCAGCATTACATCCGGGGAGAGGAAGTAAGAAATATAAGTTTTCTACGACTTAATATATTGCAAAGAACAAGAAAGACTTCAGATGAGTAGTAGAAAGAGCACGAAATAAAGCATCAACACTTAGTTCCCTAATCTGTAATGTTTGTAACTGAAAAAGTATCGAAATAATCGATCTACAAAGCATAACGGTTGGCAGAACCAGTTGAAAATTACATACCAGGTCAAGAGACTTGGAGAACAGTACATCATCTACTATGATTCTGCAGTTCAATGGGCCAGAGGACGCAAGATGGCACCTGCTAAATTACAAAGTAGATGATATAATTACCGAGTACACAGGGGCTACAAATGGGGCAAAAATTGTCCTCCGAAGCATTGTTAGAACGATGGATCATCTTTAACATTCATGGGGCTGGAAACATAATCCTAATCCAGACTTATATCATGCTGAAGACCTGTCCTATTGGATAAATTTTTCAAATTTAATCTTACCCTCATATGCCTTCACAACATCTGGCACATCATTAGCATGCCTCAATACATATCTGGTCGAGAATATCTTGGAACCACCGAGCAATGCCTGGAGCAACTTGATATCTCTCTGGATCTTCCCCTCCCTCATCAATACTGTCAGCACAGCGCACCTTGGCAGGATGCACTTGTCCAGGCTATAACCTAGAATCACAGGATGCAGCATTATATCAGTCATTCCAAGCTTCAGCTCGTCCAGCAAGAACCGGACCTTCCTTTTCATGCTCTCATCGGCGAAAAGAACTATCGTGGGCTGCGTCTTGAAGGCCTGGAGCACCTCACCCTCCGACACACCGAAGCTCTGGAACAGTTCGAGCTTCCGGCGCCATGTGCCCCTCTTAAGGTTGCACATCGCACGGAAGCAGTAGAGGAAGCGCGAGTCTGAGATGCACATACCGATCTCCTTGAGTTCGTCGAAGACTTCCCTGATGCGATCCGGCGACGCCATGAGCATGCCCATGTGGATGACGAGGAGTTTCGAAATGGCCGCATCGGTCAAGCCGCATCGGCGGAGAGTTTCCACGACGGGGCGCATGTTCTTGTCCACGTCGGCCATGAGAGCCCGAGGGGCGCGGGAGAAGCCGAGGCGGAGGCCGTCGTCGCTGCCGATGATGCCGCGGAGGAACTGCATGGACGGAACGAGGCGCTTGTCGAGGCTGCGCTCCAGGACGAAAGGCGCGCTGGCGATCTTGCGGGGCTCCAAGCCGAGGGAGGCCAAGAAGTCGAGCTTGGGGCGCAGGATCCGTTCGGGATCGACGATGAGGATCGACGCCGCGATGCGCAACTGTAATTTGTTCACCCAACACTAAATATGGAAAACATGCCTACATGATTAATGAATTGATGTTCTTTCTTAATGCCTTATCAATCCTATCAATTGCCCAACTGTAATTTGTTCACCCAACACTTGTTATTGGAGAGTTGTCACTAGTGTAGATAGCTGGGAACCCCGGTCCATCTTTCATCATCATATACTCGTTCTACATGTCAACTATTTTCTGGTACCATTGCTCTCATATTACTACTACTGCTGTGTTATGTTACTATTGCTCTCATATCACTGCTACTTTCACATCACCCGTTGCTAGTGCTTTTCCAGCAGCTGAATTGACAACTCGGTTGTTAAGGCTTATAAGTATTCTTTACCTCCCTTGTGTCGAATCAATAAATTTGGGTTTTACTTCCCTCGTTGCGATCCCCTATACTTGTGGGTCATCAAGACTATTTTCTCGGCGCCGTTGCCGGGAGGCATAGCTCTACTCATAAGTTCACCTGGGGAGTACACTCTGCCTCTCTCTCTCTTTTTATTTTATTTTGTCTTGCTAGTTTACTTTTGTCTAGTTTATTTGTGCTTAGTTTATTTCTGTCTAGTATTATTTTGCTTAGTTTACTTTTGTCTAGTTTATTTTTGTCTAGTTTTATTTTTCCTATATACCCAAAAATCCATAAAAATTTGAAAAACCTAAAAATTAAAAACTGCTGTTATGGGAGAACCAACAACCTACTTGGAGCTTATAGAATGTTGTAATAATTATAGAGAATCAAGAACTGGTAAAATAATGAGTGCTATGATGGAAAAATTGAATACAATGGCTAGAATCTTGCTTAGACGCCATGATATAAACTGTTGCTCTCAACAGGATACTAAACATCTTAAATTTCAATGTGGCTTTAGTGAGGAATTTTTAATTAAGAACTATAATCGGAATTGCTATATTCATTATGGGTTCGAAGAGGTAGAACAATTTGTCTTATTTATGGGAGCATCCGAGATAGAATCCTTCATGGTTGAGAATTATGAAACTTGTGCTATTTGTAAGGACCTTAAAGATTATGTCTCTACTATCCTTAATTCTTGTATAGAATGCTACAGTAGGAATCCTATATCCTTGATTATAAAGAGAGACACATTAATGCACAAGAATGCACTCACAATTTGCAGGAACCGTGGAAGAAGAAATTGATGAACCCGAAAGCTCATTGGATGAAAAAGAGGAGGAAATTGATGAACCTGAAAGCTCATTGGATGAAAAAGAAGAGGAGAGTGATGAACAAAAGGAGGAAGAATGGATTAGCTACCCATGCCAACCTTCTAATGAGAGTAACTCTTTATCTCTTACACTATTTGATTGTCCTCCATGCTTACCGAAAGAGGTTGAATGTTATGTTCCTGTGGATTCTCTTGAAATATTTCCTATAAGTAAAACTTGTGAGAATAATTATGCTACTGTTATATATGATAATCCATGCTACTTTGATAAATCTTATGATAATGCTTTGTTTGTGCCTGATGTCGAAATGCATGGTACTAAAGAATTTTGCTTGGCAAATGTTTATGATAAAGCTCTAGATGATGGTCCTATGTTACTTGATAATATTAATTGTACTACTAATGAAAATGGGATTGGAAAAGTATTGACTTTATTTAAGAGTCCCATATCTCTTGAGATTGATCGATCACCTAGTTATATTATTGATAAAAGTGAGTTTGGAAGTTTTGATCCTACTATATTTGAGCTTGATAAAAATTATGTGTTTGGAAATCATGAAAAGTATGCTGCATGTGATAGTTATATTGTTGAGTTTATCCATGAAGCTACTGAAAATTATTATGAGAGAGGAAAATATGGTTGTAGAAATTTTCATGGTACTAATACACCTCTCTATATGCTGAAATTGCTGAAGTTACACTTGTTCTATCTACTTATGCTTGTCACTTTGTTCTTCATGAACTTATTAGTGTACAAGATTCCTTTCCATAGGAAGCATGTGAGACTTAAATGTGTTTTGAATTTGCTTTTTTATGCTCTCTTTTGCTTCAAATACTATTTCTTGCGAGTGCATCATTTAAAACTGCTGAGCCCATCTTAATGGCTATAAAGAAAAGAACTTCTTGGGAGATAACCCATGTGTTATTTTGCTACAGTACTTTGTTTTATATTTGTGTCTTGGAAGTTGTTTACTACTGTAGCAACCTCTCCTTATCTTAGTTTTGTGTTTTGTTGTGCCAAGTGAAGCCTCTAATCGAAGGTTGATACTAGATTTGGATTTCGGCAGAAACAGATTTCTATCTGTCACGAACTGGGCTTATTTCTCCGTAGGAAACTCAGAAAAATCTGCCAATTTACGTGCGTGATCCTCGATATGTACGCAACTTTCATTAGTTTTGAGTTTTCTGATTTGAGCAACTAAGTACCATTTTAAAATTCGTGTTTACTGGCTGTTCTGTTTTGGCAGATTCTGTCTCTGCTTTTTGCATTGTCTCTTGTGGACTTTATGTGAGGCTTTCTAGACGTGGAGAGCTGTAGCTAATGTTTTATTGAGTTCTTGCAATGTGTCACTACAGGACCAAGGTGGATTCAAGTTTTTTGAGTACTAACCCTTCTAATGAAGTTTATGAGAAGTTTGGTGTGAAGGAAGTTTTCAAGGGTCAAGAGAGGAGGATGATATATGATCAAGAAGAGTGAAAAGTCTAAGCTTGGGGATGCCCCGTGGTTCATCCCCGCATATTTCAAGGATACTCAAGCGTCTAAGCTTGGGGATGCCCAAGGCATCCCTTCTTCATCAACTTATCAGTTTCTTCTATTGAAACTATATTTTTATTCGGCCACATCATATGTGCTTTACTTGGAGCGTCTGTGTGTTTTATTTTTGTTTGTGTTTGAATAAAGATGGATCCTAGCAATCCTTGTTTGGGAGAGAGACACGCTCCGCTTTTTCATATGAACACTTGTTCTTCGTTTTATTTTTAATGTTCAATGATAAAAGTTGGAAGCTACAATACTTATTGGTATTTGGTTGGAAATAGAAAATGCCTCATAATGTCTTGAATAATTTGACACTTGGCAATTGTTTTGAGCTCTCAAGTAGATCATGATTAAGTTTTTTTTCATGTGGTCTAAGCCTATTAGTGGAGAACTATCGTAGAGCTTGCTGAAATTGGTTTGCATAATTGATCTCTCTTAAGGTCTAGATATTTTCTGTAAAAGTGTTTGAGCAACAAGGAAGACAGTGTAGAGTATTATAATGCTTGCGATATGTTCTTATGTAAGTTTTGCTGTACCGGTTCATACTTGTGTTTGCTTCAAACAACCTTGCTAGCCTAAGCCTTGTATCGAGAGGGAATACTTCTCGTGCATCCAAAACCTTGAGCCAAAACCTATGCCATCTGTGTCCACCATACCTACCTACTATGTGGTATTTTCGCCATTCCAAAGTAAATTGCTTGAGTGCTACCTTTAAACAATTCAAAATTTATTACCTCTGATTTGTGTCAATGTTTTATAGCTCATGAGGAAGTATGTAGTGTTTATCTTTCAATCTTGTTGGGCAACTTTCACCAATGGACTAGTGGCTTCATCCGCTTATCCAATAATTTTGCAAAAAGAGCTGGCAATGGGATTCCCAGTCCCAAATTAATTAACAAAAATAGACACTCCTCCATGGTATGTGATTGTTGGACGGCACCCGAAGGATTCGGTTAGCCATGGCTTGAGAAAGCAAAGGTGGGGAGGAGTGTCATCATAATAAAACTAAAATAAAAAGGCACTCCTTCATGGTATGAGATTGTTGGCACCCGAGGATTCGGTTAGCCATGGTTTGTGAAAGAAAGGTTGGAAGGAGTGCCACCCAAAAATAAAATAAAATGGGAGACGCTCTTTGAAGGTTTGTCTGGCAAGGGGGTTAGAGTACCCACTACCATTCGTTGACAACAACAAACACCTCTCAAAACTTTACTTTTATGCTCTCTTATGTTTTCAAAACCAAAGCTCTAGCACAAATATAGCAATCGATGCTTCCCTTTGAAGGGCCACTCTTTTACTTTATGTTGAGTCAACCTACTTCCTTCCATCTTAGAAGCAAACACTTGTGTCAACTGTGCATTGATTCTTACATACTTGCTTATTTGCATTCATCATATTACTTTGTGTTGACAATTATCCATGAGATATGCATGTTGAAAGTTGAAAGCAACCGCTGAAACTTCCTTTGTGTTGCTTCGATGCCTTTACTTTGAATTTATTGCTTTGTGAGTTAACTCATGTGCAAGACCTCTTGATGCTTGTCTTGAAAGTACTCTTCATGAAAAGTTTTGCTATATGTTATCTATTTGTTAGCAACTATAAATCATTGCCTTGAGTCACTTCATTCATTTCATATGCTTTGTAATAGTATGATCAAGGTTATGTAAGTAGCATGACACTACAGAAATTACTCTTTTTATCGTTTACCTACTCGAGGACGAGCAGGAACTAAGCTTGGGGATGCTGATACGTCTCCAACGTACCTATAATTTCTGACGTTCCATGCTTATTTTATGACAATACTTACATGTTTTGCTTGCACTTTATGATGATTTCATGCGTTTTAACTAACCTATTAACAAGATGCCACGTTGCTGCCTGTTTTCTGCTTTTGGTTCCAAAGGCGTTCGGCAATATTCTCAATTGGACGAAATCAACGCCAAAGATCTTATTTTTCCCGGGAGGCTCCAGAACACCGGGAGTCGAGGGAGGCCTGGGCCCCACACCATAGGGTCGCGCGGGCCAGCCCCGGCCGCGCGGCCTATGGTGGCACCGTCGCCCCTCCCCGCGCCGCCTCTTCGCCTATTTAAGCCCTTTCGACCTAAAAACGCGATACCACTTGACGAAACTCCAGACTCCAGGGCGCCGCCACCATCGCGAAACTCCAATTCGGGGACAAGTCTCGTCCCAAGACTCCGCCGGACGGGGAAGTGCCCCGGAAGCCATCTCCATCAACGCCATCGCCTCCATCATGCTCCGTGAGTAGTTCCCCCATGGACTACGGGTTCTAGCTGTAGCTAGTTGGTATTCTCTCCCCCATGTACTTCAATACAATGATCTCATGAGCTGCCTTACATGATTGAGATTCATCTGATGTAATCGGTGTTGTGTTTGTTGGGATCCGATGTATGATACATTATGATTAGTCTATCTATAAAGTTTGTGAAGTTATTGTTGCTGCAATCTTGTTATGCTTAATGCTTGTCACTAGGGCCCGAGTGGCATGATCTTAGATTTGAGCTCTATAATTATTGCTTAGATTGTATCTACAAGTTGTATGCACATGTCACTGTCCGGAACCAAAGGCCCCGAAGTGACAGAAATCGGGAGGGGATGGCGGTGATGTGAGGGACACATGTTTTCACGAGTGTTAATGCTTTGCTCCGATGCTCTATTAAAAGGAGTACCTTAATATCCAATAGATTCCCTTGAGGCCCGCTGCCACCGGCTGGTAGGACAATAGATGTTGTGCAAGTTTCTCATTGCGAGCACGTACGACTAAATATGGAAAACATGCCTACATGATTAATGAATTGATGTTCTTTCTTAATGCCTTATCAATCCTATCAATTGCCCAACCGTAATTTGTTCACCCAACACTTGTTATTGGAGAGTTGCCACTAGTGTAAATAGTTGGGAACCCCGGTCCATCTTTCATCATCATATACTGTTCTACATGTCAACTATTTTCTGGTACCATTGCTCTCATATTACTACTACCGCGCTGTGTTACTATTGCTCTCATATCACCGCTACTTTCATCACCCCCGTTGCTAGTGCTTTGTGCATGAATTGACAACTCGGTTGTTAAGGCTTATAAGTATTCTTTACCTCCCCTTGTGTCGAATCAATAAATTTGGGTTTTACTTCCCTCGAAGACTGTTGCGATCCCCTATACTTGTGGGTCATCAGTGAACCTCGGAGAACTCTGGGGCTACTATTGTGGGTATACTTCATAGGTGTACCATCGACATTGCCTATATCTGGCAAGCCCGGGTGGCCCATAGATGGTGATGGTGGCATATGGCCCACCGAACGGCCTAGTTGTTGTTGATTGAAGATGGAAGATATCCAGCCTAGGAACAAGGAGCCAGATCCAACCCGAACTGCGACAGGAGTCGGATCCGGCAAGGCCCAAAGAAATCGGATCCAGTACGACAAGTTAGGTATAGGCGGATCCTTGACGTGCACGGCAATGTAATATTCCGTGGATAGGCAACTTGTATTCCGAGTAGGACTCTCCATAGAAACGCTAGATCTGTGTGCCTATATAAGCCGGATCTTGGGAGCCCTAGGCACAACCACAACTCATTGTAACAACGCTAAAGCGCCCACATAATTCCACAAGCAGTAGACCCTGCCTCCGTGTAGCGTATTCCAAAGCTGGGTAAAATCGCGTACTCCTGTCCCTATGGCTCTCCGCCCTTTGGCCCCATCTTCTTCCCCTTCCGTGAGGATACCTCCTCCAGGGTATTGTGGAGTAGGCAAAGACAGGGTGGTGGTGGAGGAGGAGGAAGAGAGGTTTGCAATACCAACCTGAGAACCTCTTCCTGCGAGAGGCTTGGCGACATGTGCATCGTGGTGTACCGGGGCAGATTGCGTGGTTCCGGCAGGTGTGACATGAGGACGCCGAGCCTCGTCGCCTCCTCTTCTTTTAGCTCTTCCGGCTGTGCGGGAAGCTAGTCCAGCCTTCCCTTATCCTTGGCCTTTTGCCCCTCGTATTGCAGGAGGCCGATGTAGTCGTCGATGTCGTCCCTGTTCTCCTCGCCTGGGATATCGTGTCCGCCGATGAGCAGCTCCTTGGCCTCAAACGGAGCCATATCCTCCATCTTCACAGCCCAGGGCCACAACGCAGCCGCGGAGGCAGGTCATACACGTACCCGTCGCCACCGAGGAACTTAGTCCGCCGCCTTAGGTCGTACTCGGTCAGTGAGAATGTGTCTGATGGTGCTCCGGTGATGGCGCCAGACAATCTTGTTGGCAGTTGTTGTGGAAGCTGTTGGGAAACCCCAAGAAGAAGGTGTGATGAGCACAACAACAAGTTTTCCCTCAGTACGAAACCAAGGTTTAATCGACCAGTAGGAGAAAGGCGTGACTTCTGAATGTGTTGCTGGCTGACTATCGGCAGCGCACTGTCGCAACAACGTGGAACCTGCACATAACACAACCAAAGTACTTTGCCCCAACTTGCAATGAGGTTGTCTATCTCACCGGTTTGCTGAACACAAAGGATTAGACATATCGAGTGGAAAGAGATGTTTGCAGAAAGTGAACAGAACATGATTGCAGTAGAATTTATCAGTAAAGGAAATAGACCTTCATGAATGACGCCATCCAGATTGTTTTGTTGCAGGTTCAGGTCCTTTAGCTTCGTGAGACCTCCGATCCACAGTTCAGTCCTTTAGTTTCTTTTCGTATTTGTCCGATTATGCGATGCGTCCGCGCGTTAGGCGCAGCGCGCGACCCAAACGGACACGCGAACGCGGGCCGCTGTCCGTGCGTCCGCTCGGCCACGCAAACGGTCCAAAACGGACGCGCTGGGCCGTCCGTTTGGGTCGCCCGGTTGGAGATGCCCTTACTTACGCATGCATGCTGGCAGCTGGTGCTGTCACATGTCAACATCACACAAAGGACATGTGGATGGAAAAGTTCACAGAAACCGTGTAGTCGCCGTCTCTCCATGAGCTGAATCCAACGGCTCTGGACACGATCCAACGGTGTTCAATGCATGCGCACCTACCCATCTGATCACCAAATCCACTCACCGGGATATACCGGATTGGCACAACATGTAGCACAGACTTTGGCGACTAATCAACGGGGCTCGCATTCTATACAGACAATCAAAGTATCAAAGTGCAAGAACAATGGTAACCAAGCTAGATCTTTCACACATCCAGCTAATAGGAGAAGGTAAATCAACAATCGAAAGCAGGCAAGCATGATAACAAGCTGCAGTGTATGCAGTGTATAAGTGCAAGCATGATAGCAAAGTGAAGTTACAAACACCTTGTGCGCACATAGATTGACCATAACACAATAGTAATCTTCTATGCATGTTGCCATGTATAAGTGTATAGTTGATACAAGGAGTAGTTGTACATATCGTAGAACCAATCCTCATACAAACTATCGCACTTATACGTGGACGACTGGGCTTAGAAGAACACATACACATGTGTTCGACGAAATGACGGGCACCTGACTCTCTACAGATCCAAGCAAGAACTAAACAAAACAGTTGTAAGTGTACAGATCGAAGCAAGAACTCATGCGCAAAGCTACTCTACTCTTACATATCGTACCAAGCCCTTACAAATCTAATCATGAACGTAGCAAAAGTACACTAAACTTACATGTCGAAGCAAGAAACATAGGTAAACTAGTCTTATAGATCGAAGCACCAAGTAAACTAAACAGGTAGATCGAACCAAGAACTCAATATTCGTACACGTGCAACAGCTTTGGTGTAGATCTAAGCCAGAGTTGGGTGGTACCCACAGTGATCTGGCAGTCGGACCCGTCGAAGAAAGAAGACAACATCTTGGCAAGGCGGAGTAGGAAGAGCAGCCGCATCGGAGGTCCATCGTCTGCAGATGAGCCCGTCACTTACCTTGCTGGCCAGCGAGTAGCTATGGACGGAGAGCTCGAAAGGGGGAAAATGGTGGCGCGCCTTTGGGCGACGAGGCAGGCCGGTGTAAATAGGGGGAGTATCAGCGGGATGTGACCGAATTGCTCCCCTTGTATTTTCCCCGATGCGTGGGCTCCCGCCATCTCTCCGTCGCACCACCGCGGTGGAGTTTGGCTCCAGCGAGCGCGAGACGAGGCTACATAGCTGAAAACGGTTGAACCGAGCGTTTCTCCGCATACAGTTTTCCGGGTGCTTTATAGTTTGTGCGATGCAAAGATTTTTTTTCTCCCATGGACAACCAAACGCACGATTTTCTTCTCTCTCTCCATGCGAGAACACACATTGTTGGCAATCAAATACGCTCTATGTGCCTCTGACGAGTCCTGTTCATGAAGAATGGCGTCGGCCCAGGGAATACCGGCGAGCGGAGGATGAAACCACGGGAGGAGGTTTTATTTGGGAAGGAAAAAAGCTGACCTTGCAGCACGCGGGAGCACGCGGCAGCTTTTCCTCGCGCACGCCGACGAAGCGACGCCGCCACGCCGGTGGTGAAGAATTGGCGGGCCACGGAACGAGCTGGACCATGCTGCTCATCGTGGTGGTGGTGGTCTCTGAAATCGGTGGTCACCGCTCTGCTATTCTGCTACTCTGCTACCCGGCCGGCGGCCAGCGCGCAGGGAGGTGGAGATTTTCTTTCTTTTCGGGAGGAACAAGAAACTGAAGCTGCAAGTGCGTCTTAGAGCATCTCCAGTCGCGTCCCCCAAGCGTCCCCCAAAGGGATTTGGGGGACGCCGGCCAAAAAAACGTCCCAGTCGCGTGCCCCAAAGGCCGCTTCGGTCTGGACGTGCTCCAAATGTTGTCCGGCGTCCCTCGCCCATCCCTGTGTATAGAGTCTCTACCGGGGACGCCGGACACGACTTTTACACTTACTTTTTGTTTGGAGGTCGCGTTTGGGGGACGTGGCTAGAAAAGGGACCTTCTCCAAACGAAAATTTTGTCCGGACGTCCCCCAAACGACTAATCCGACGCTTTGCCCGGACATCATTTGGGGGACGCGACTGGAGATGCTCTTACAGCTTCACAAATGGGGTAAAAATTGTCCTCCGAAGCATTGTTAGAACGATGGATCATCTTTAACATTCATGGGGCTGGAAAATAATCCTAATCCAGACTTATATCATGCTGAAGACTGTCCTATTGGATAAATTTTTCAAATTTAATCTTACCCTCATATGCCTTCACAACATCTGGCACATCATCAGCATGCCTCAATACATATCTGGTCGAGAATATCTTGGAACCACCGAGCAATGCCTGGAGCAACTTGATATCTCTCTGGATCTTCCCCTCCCTCATCAATACTGTCAGCACAGCGCACCTTGGCAGGATGCACTTGTCCAGGCTATAACCTAGAATCACAGGATGCAGCATTATATCAGTCATTCCAAGCTTCAGCTCGTCCAGCAAGAACCGGACCTTCCTTTTCATGCTCTCATCGGCGAAAAGAACTATCGTGGGCTGCGTCTTGAAGGCCTGGAGCACCTCACCCTCCGACACACCGAAGCTCTGGAACAGTTCGAGCTTCCGGCGCCATGTGCCCCTCTTAAGGTTGCACATCGCACGGAAGCAGTAGAGGAAGCGCGAGTCCGAGATGCACATACCGATCTCCTTGAGTTCGTCGAAGACTTCCCTGATGCGATCCGGCGACGCCATGAGCATGCCCATGTTGATGACGAGGAGTTTCGAAATGGCCGCATCGGTCAAGCCGCATCGGCGGAGAGTTTCCACGACGGGGCGCATGTTCTTGTCCACGTCGGCCATGAGAGCCCGAGGGGCGCGGGAGAAGCCGAGGCGGAGGCCGTCGTCGCTGCCGATGATGCCGCGGAGGAACTGCATGGACGGAACGAGGCGCTTGTCGAGGCTGCGCTCCAGGAGGAAAGGCGCGCTGGCGATCTTGCGGGGCTCCAAGCCGAGGGAGGCCAAGAAGTCGAGCTTGGGGCGCAGGATCCGTTCGGGATCGACGATGAGGATCGACGCCGCGATGCGCAACGTCCGGACAATATCCGCGTCGGTGAAGCCATAGTCTCTGAGGAGGGCACGCGCGGCGTCGGCCTTGTCAGTGGAACAGATGCGGAGGCGTTGACCGGTGGTGGCGGCGGCGGCGGGGGAGAGGCCGCAGGAGATGAGGTAGGAGATGGTGGCTGGGCAGAGTTCGGGGTTGGGTACAGAGGAGACGGTGGTTGAGGAGTAGCAGTGGGCGTGATGAATTGCTCCAGGGATGGACTGGAGGGGGTTTGTGCCGCCGCCGGAGATCTTGCGGATGTGGAGGAGGAGCCGCCGCCGGCAGAAGGACGCGAACATGATGAATGAATGGGAACTCGAGGGGAAAACCAGGCCGTGGCCCGCCCTCCCAGAAGCAGAAACAAAGAGAAGCTATGTGTAAAGCCCAGCCCAGCCCATCAACAGCTACAGCGCATCCGTCTATTCCCGATTCAGTTCGTTCAGGCATGGTGCGACTGAGCGCACCTCCTCTTCAATGTTCCTGCTTCACATGTAACTTACTTTCTCCAAATTTTACTTTTAGGAGTCCTAATTCTCGATGCCAATTTTCCGACAGAAATCTCTCCGACGTAAACCATGCCCCTTGATTCCTAAAGTAATACTCCTTACTTTTAGGAGTACTATGGTTTAGTATTTGGTAGTTTTCGTGCCCGCTTTAGCTTGGTCCGCCCAACAATTTCTTGGTAGCTCCTCCGCTGCCAGTGGGTGATAGTGGGATGGTTAGTCTTCTTAGTTCATTACGAGTTCTAATTAGGAGTTTCACACTCTTCAGTCTATAAGAAGCACGTACTGCTGAATAGTAAGGATGTTTTGGTTCTAATACGTGCTCCTTTTCCGAAGCAAAGTCTGATGGAAAATTCAAGTCAATGTGTGATGCAGCTTCACTAGTCGATATAGCCATAGGATCAAAATACCCTGATGGTTCACACTCACAGAAGCCGAAATAGAAGACTCGCCAACTAGTTGGCCCCACTCATCACAGAAGAGCCCATTGTTAGGTCTAGTTCATCTTGTTTCTGAATTCCACCACTCCATGAGGACACAAGGCACACAAAAGGACTCGGCCACTCGGTGCAGAGCCCATCATTATTCATTATGCATAAACTTACATGTGTCCAAGATAATAACAACCTCGGTGGATTGTGTGCATGCATACGCCTTAGGCACATCCTACATGCCTCTTGCTAATACTAGTACAACACGTAAAGAAGATCCATACCTAGTAAATCCCCACGGTATGAATTGTAGCACACCAAGAAGCAGTGTTGTCAAACAAACAGTGGTGCTGATATCAACTCCTACCCACTGTGTTGTGTCTTGTCCGGGAAGCCCAGCCAACAGCCACTTGCACATAAACTCGGTCATACAAGCTGTCACAGAACGAGAACCAGCAAATTCTCCATTTTCTCTTGAACAGGAAGGTGCAGAAGACCACCCAGAGGCCCATTACACATCCAGAACCCATGGCAATGAGAAATGAAACCGTATCGTTGACATCTTCATGATGCTCTAAAGTAGCTGGAATCAACTTGGTCCCAAGACATTTCTTAGAGATCATGGGACCACATAGACCCGGATTGCCAACATAAATAGATTCCTGGTCATCAAGTGCTTGTAGTTGATTTCCAGATGGTATCCCGCCTGTCAGATTGTTGTAGGACAGGTTCAAGTGACTCAGTGATGTGAGAGCTGATAAGCTTGTAGGAATTCTGCCAGACAACTCATTATGTGATAGGTCAAGAGACTCCACTTGCACTAACGAGCCAATCTTCTCCGGAATTTTTGAACTGAAGGCATTCCATGATAAGTTCAGACTCTTTAGAGCCACAAGAGTACCGATCTCTTCAGGAATATCTCCGGTAATACTATTACAGGATAAATCAAGATTTACCATGTACACAATTTCTCCTGTATACAAACGCTCTTGGCCCTTTGTGACTACTGTAAAATTCTCACCATAATGAGCAGGGTCATAATGCATATAAGCCAACACAAAGGTGAGTGCACTACCTGGATCTCTCATTCGAATCATCCCTGTGTAGTTAACAATAGATTTCGGTATGTGTCCTGATATATTGTTGTAGGAAAGGTCCAAAAACTGAAGATTAGTTAGCATAGTAAGCTCCACCGGAATGTGACCATAGAACATATTAGATCTTAACCGCAAGAATACCAAAGATGATAGCTTCTCTCCAATCCACGATGGCAGAGTCCCAGAGAACTGATTATATGCAAGGTCAAGAAATATGAGTTGCTTGCAGCTTTGGAGAAATGAAGGGAAATCGCCTGACAACTTGTTGTTGGTCAAGCTGAGATGAGTAATACTCAGACTTGTCGTCTTTGTTGTGGATTGATTGACTAGGCAATCAGGAATTGACCCAGTGAGCTTATTTCTTGATAGATCTAAAATCATCAATGATTCCAGTTTGCACAAACTTGAAGGAATGGTGCCAGAGATTGAGTTGTCAGGCATATGTAGTGTTGCAAGTCTTGGCGCTCCGAAGTCAAATGGCAGGCTAGAAAATTTGTTTCCACTAAGATCCAAGTCGGTTAGATTAACAGGTAGCTTGGGTATTGGACCACTAAAATTGTTAGAACTAAGATCCATCTCAAATGATGTCATAAACTCCATTGTGGATGGTAGATAGCCACTGAGTTGGTTATGTCCCATCATTAGCGACTCCACCGAGGAAGCTGTTATCCAAAACGAATCTGGCACTATGTCAGATATGCTTGTGTTTGAAATATCAAGACGATATAGATGCATTGGCCATCTAAGCCACAGCGGAAACTCAGGCCCTAAAAAGCATGATCTGAGTACAATATCTGTTAAACTGGAAGGAGGAACCCAAGTTGAATTCGGTGCGATGGCAATAGAATTATCATACAACCACATCGTCTCCAAGCTTGCTAATCCTGATAAATGACCTTCATGAATGACGCCATCCAGATTGTTTTGTTGCAGGTTCAGGTCCTTTAGCTTCGTGAGACCTCCGATCCACAGGGGCAAATGACCTGTGAGATGGTTCTCACTGAGATCAAGCACGACCAGATTTCTTAATGGTCCTAGCTTTGTTGGTATGCTTCCTGTCAAACTACTGTTAGACAAAGACAACCATGATAATCTATTCCAAGAACAACTAGGCAAAAGCTGAAAGATTTCTGCTATGCTCCCGCTGATGTTGTTCCCAGATGCTTTCAATTGTTCCAGGCTACATAGGTTCTTCAAGTTTGATGGTATCATGCCCACTAGGTTGTTTTGTGATAAATCAAGGCTTCTCATGGAGGTCATATTCCCAATCTCGTCAGGGAACATGCCACTGAACTGATTATAAGAGATATCAAGTTGCTTAAGGCTGGTCAAATCCCAAAACCAGTTGGGTTTGATAGGCTTGCGGAACTCGTTGGACGAAATGTCCAGAATTTCAAGAGATGACAGATTTGAATGCACATGATAATCAGGGCTGTTTTGAAGTCCGCAACCAGAAATAAGAAGAACTTTAAGGGAAACAAGACTATTCAGGTCCGGAAACAAGTTTGTAAGGTTGCCGAGATTTATATCGCTCATATCTAGGTGTTCAAGGGAAGATAACCTCGACAACCAGGCGATATCCGTGAAGTATGCGCCATGATTATAGCCAAGACTCAAGTAACGTAAGTTGGTGAGATTACCCAGCTGGGACGGTATCCTTCCCGCGAAGTCCGAGCCCAACAAGCTTAGATATCTCAAGCTGTGGAGAGAAGACAGGAAGTCCGGTACCTGTAGGCCGCTAAACCAGTTGCGGCTGAGGTCTAGATACCGCAGATGTTGCAGACCGAGCAACGAGGAGCTTATGTTGCCTCCTAGCATGGTTTTGACAAACCCAGGAGGCCCCTGGAGGTCGAGCTTCACAACATGGCCGGTTCTGTTGCTGCAGCCGACGCCCTTCCACCGGCAGCAGTCGTGGCCCTCCCATGACGAAAGGAAGTTTGCAGGGTCCGAGAGGCCTGCTTTGAAGTGGAGAAGGGCGGACCTCTCACTCGTGATGCAGCTGTCCGCCTCAGTGGAGGTGGTTTGTGTTATCAAGAGTAAGGCTATGGTTATTTGGAAGTAGAGGCATCTAAAGACGATCATTGTGTTTGGCAGTTCGGGTCTGTTTTGCTTTCACTATAGCAGCTGCGTTGGGCGATATATATAGAACAACAAGACCTCCAGTTTTAATGGCCAATAAGGTCTCTATTGAAGTCTTCATGGTGTTGTACATGGTCAAATCTAGCTTTGCTGGAATAAAGAATTGAGTCAAGTCATCCAATAATGCCTGGGATGGATGCTGATCGGAAAGTGCTAATGCAGCTGCGGAAACTTTTTCCGTGGGCTGGCTTCAATGCGTCCACACAAGGCATGGAGTCCACGCTTCAAGGTCATGTTCTTATGGAATGCACATACAGTATGTTACAGTTTTTTGTTAGCATTGTAGGATCGATTAAACTAGTGAAGTACTTCTGCACTGATGCTGTTCGGAAACTTCCCCGGGCTTGCATGTGTCCACACAAGGCATGGGAATTTTTGATTTTTGGGAATAGGGCTGCTGACTCGAGTCCATGCTCCATGCTCTTATGGATTGCACATGTGCTTAAGGTTTGTTAGCATTCCAAGAATTAGTTAGGTTTTGCTAGTACTAGGTTAACCATAAATTAAGTTAGAGCTCGGTCGACGCTGGAACTGTTGGATTAGTATCGTGATTTGTGCAACTCAGAATTGCACGTTGGGTTGCAATTGCAGCAAAAAAATCTCCGTTGCAAATAAAATTGGATGGTGTCATCTGATTTAATTCTAGGTCGGTCAAAAATTAGTCGCGTCCAAAAGTTAGTTGTTTCCAAAGATATAGAAAGAAGAACCGAACTCCTGGAGGGTGAAAGAGGAATCTGACTCCAATCTGGACTTAGCTTCTTTTTTCGGTTGTTTGTTGGCTGTAAGCTGCTTTGTCAGCCAATATACGTACCATTTGGAATTTATATTAATTTATTAAATCTGGGCATAATGCTTTTTATTTATCAAAATGTCGAACTGGTGCAGATATGTTTCTGCACTGATGCTGATCGCGAAACTTCTTTCGTGAGCCTGAACTTGAGAGAAGACGTGAAGAGGATCCTACTGGCCTCAGTGGCCTGGAGTAGTATAAGGCTGGACATGTATTGTGAAAGTAAAATGTGATGGAACGTTCTACCATGATGCTGTGTTTGGCTGGGATTCATCAGGTGCTGCTTTGGGGAGTAGCCGAGTCGCCTATACTACCGAACGTTGCGATCGCACCATGTGGAAATGCTCTTTGGCTCATAGGTGGTAGATGCACCCATTGCCTAGAAAACATATTTTAAAATGTCGAAAAATTCCAGAAAAATATGTGTGCGTACATCTATATATTCTATGTACATCTATATATTCTATGTTCGCACATAAAATGTTCGTGCAGAAATGATATTTTTTATGACCTGTGTAAAAAAGACAATTTTTTGTGCTCAAAAATAACTTTTCACGAGATATATTTTTTTGTATCTTTTACATAGGTCACAAAAATGTCTTTTCTCCGCTAATTTTTTTTAAGTGAACATAACATGTCCAGATGTACACCTAGGATTTTTGTTTAGAATTGTTTAAATGAATTCAAAATATAATTTTCTTAATGGGTGTATCTAGACCTATGAGTCAAAACACCTTGCCCTCGCACCATGCCACTATGTACCATTGCTTACCATGGTCAATCCTTTCAATGGTCGGCTACCATTAAACTGAAACCTGTATCAGATGGTCAGGCCCCAATGACTCCTACACAGATTGTTCCAGAAGTTCTATGTCAATCCCGTAAGAACACAATGCTCCTTCAGACGATACCAACAATGAGCAACCAATGGTGTCTGTTCCAACGCTACCACAGCCAGGGTACACGCAACTGAATTCTGCTTTAGTACCACGCGGATCTTTCATATATAAAATGACATAAAATTTGTCTTTTTCTCATATTGCTGATTATGTAAATTAATAATATGAAGAGAAATGTAAGTCCACTGTACAAATATATAGTTACCTAAGATCAAATCAGTGTACAAAATCTAAAAGAAGTTCTAAACGTTCTTAAGGGTCCACTAACAGATATCAAATCATAGCCTACACTACACTACACGTCAGATCAATGTTCTTGTATGAGAAAGGCTGAAGCCAAGCTTGGAGCCATAGTTTCATTCTCTGGCTTGATCCTGCCCTCAACAGGTCCAACAATAACTTGCTCACCAAGAAGTTGATAAGCTTTGCAGGCTTTCCTGATGTTAATAACTAAAGTTTCTATATTTTACACATAACATGCTTTCTAATGCAGTTGATGCAATGCAACCCAAAGAAATCAATCACCTTGTATCCACTATGAGTCTGACCATCCATCAACTTCAAGGGGGAGTGTCAATGTCCAGCAAAAGAGACATCGCTGCATACTAACATTTCCAGATGTAGTATTACTTACTGGACACAAACAGATGAACATTTCAAACCAAGTTCATTCCACCCAGATAAACCAATTTATCCACGGAACAACAAGCTCGAACTTGGAAATGGCTTCAACAGACCTACACACAAAAGTTTGTCGGTGTGCATTACTCACTAGCATTACATCCAGGCAGAGAGAAAGTAAGACATGGATGTTCTCAACTTTCGATAAATCGATGCATTTATTTATTTGAAAAATCAAAGATACTTCAGGTGAGTTGTGGAACACAATGTAAAACTGAGTCAATCCTTTGAACAAATCATAACATACTAGGACAATCGATCAAAAAGCATAACCAGTCATTTGGTGATGTATAACAAGTTAGACAAGTTGACAGGCTTTACAGGCATTCCTGATGTCGTGATGTTAATAACTATAAACTTTCTATATTTTCAGCAACAATGCAATATAAAAGAAATTAATCATTGTGTCCACAATGACCATCTGTCAACTTCAAGAGTGACTGTCAATGTCGAAAAATGAAGACATGCTGCAGACTAGAAATTTCCAGATGTAATATTAATTACTGTACATAAACAGATCAATATTTCAAACCAGTTCATCCCAGCCAGATAAGCCATTCTGTCCACAGAACTACAAGTTTGAACTTAGAAATGGCTTTAACATACCTATACACAAAAAATCTGTCGGTGCACATTACTCACTGGCATTACATTCAGGCAGAGAAAAAGTAGGACATGGATGTTCTCAACTTTCGATAAAGTGATGATTTTATTTATTTGAGAAAATCCAAAGATACTTCAGGTGAGTTGTGGAATAGAAATTAAAACCGAGTTCAATCCTTTGCGTAAATCATAACATATTGGGATAATCGATGAAAAAGTAAAAGAACCAAGTCAGCATGAGAAATGAGGGAACTTTAATATGAAGGCACAATCATCATCTGCTACGCTTCTATATTTTAATAGGCCACGGGACGCAAAATAGCAGCTGCTAAACTACAAATGTAGATGATACCGAGTCCACATGGACCATCAATGGGGGAAATAATTTGTTCTCTGAAGCAGAGTTAGAATCATGCATGGGTCATGATTTGATATATTTAATCACAGGCGGTAGGATAGGAACATAAAGCCTAATAATCTAGAGTTATACCGTTTCATAAGGAAAGAACCGGGCTATCGAACATAAAGTCATGTGTCACATCCGAATCCTTCAAATTTGATCTTACCCTCGTATGCCTTAACAACATCTGGAATCTCATCGGCATGCTTCAATACGTATTTGGTCGAGAATTCCCTGGAAGTGCCGAGCAATGCCTGAGGCAATTTGATTTGTCTCTGGATCCTCCCCTCCCTCATCAGCACGCTCAGCACGGCGCACCTCGGCAGGATGCACTTGTCCAAGCTATAACATAGAATCACAGGCCGCGACATTATAGCATGTATTCCAAGCTTGAGCTCGTCCAGCAAGAACCGGACCTTCTTTTCTATGTTGTCATCGGCCAAAGCCAGCATGGTGGGCTGGGTCTTGAAGGCGCTGAACACCTCGCCCTCCGACAGCCCGAAGCTTGTGTACAGTTGCAGCTTTCGAAGCCACGTCTCTCTCTTGAGGGTGCACATCACACCGAAGCAGTAGAGGGATCGCGAGTCCGCGATGCACATACCGATCTCCTTGAGGTCCTCGAAGACTTTGCTTATCCGATCCGGCGACAACCTGAGCACGCACAGGTTGATGACGAGGAGCTTCGAAATGGCAGCCTCGGTAAGGCCGCCGCGGCGGAGGGCTTCCACGGCGGGGCGCATGCTGGTCTCGAGGTCGCTGGAGAGGGTGCGGGGTTGGCGGTGGAGAGCTTGGCGGAGGTGGTCGTCGCTGCCGATGATGCCGCGGAGGAACTGGATGGAGGGGACGAGGTGCTTGTCGAGGCTGCGCGCGAGGAGGAAAGGTGCGGTGGCGAGCTTGCGGGGCTTGAAGCCGAGGGAGGCGAAGAAGTCGAGCTTGGGACGGAGGATCCTTTCGGGGTCGACTAGGAGAAGCACCGAGGCGCTGCGCACGATCCGGAGGATGTCCGCGTTGGCGAAGCCATAATGCCTGAGGAGGGCACACACGGCGTCGGCCTTGTCGGTGGAACAGATGCGGAGGCGTTGACCGGTGGTGGCCGCGGCGGCGGCGGTGGGGGAGAGGCCGCACGAGATGAGGTAGGAAACGGTGTCGGGGCAGGGCTCCGAGTTGGAGACATCGGCGCCGGCGGACGAGGAGTAGCTGTTGCGGGCGGGAGGGATGGACTGGAGGGGATTTGTGCCGCCGCCGCCGCCGCCGCCGCCGCCACCTCCACCTCTAGGGATTTGATGGATTCGGAAGAGGAGCCGCCGCCGGCAGATGGAGGCAAGCATGATGGATGGGGTGCGAATGCCATGCCGATAGTGAGGGGCTGGGCCGAGCGACTGGATTTGATCTTTTATTTTATTTTCAAGCTGAGGGTTTGATATTTTTATTTTCTTTATTTACAAACAGAGGCAGTCAGTTCTCTCATCCGATTATACAGAGAAAAAAATTAGAGTACAGAAGTTTTCCGGACAAGCCCCAAGACACAAAAAAAACGGAAAAGTGATATCTAAGGACATCTCCAAAATATTCTAATTACAATCGTCTCTCTAAGTATCCGCTTTAGTCGAACCAAAATGATTCTGTGGCCTCGTTTATCTGTTTGGAACTTTTCATCATTGATAAAAGGATATAATTTACATAGGTTTAAATAGGAAATACATAAGAAAAAATTAAAACAGGCCTCTAAACTCTAGCCTAGGCGCCAACGACTACTCCTCCTCGTCCTCGTTCTTGGTCAGGTCGATAAGCTCCGGCAGCGGCCATAGCCAAGCAATTGCATGCGGTATACCAGTGGAGTAGGAGGAGGGGCAGCGGACCCCGTCGGCGCACGCCACTGATCCCACGACGACGGCCAAGATAGGATCGATACTTTTGCTGGATCCCTGGGTTGGGTCCATATGGACCGGGATGAGAGGAGGAGGGGCAGAGGCGAGACAAGTGGCCAAGATAGGATCCAACTGAGGAGGAGGAGTAGACATATCTGCATAAATAAGTTTATCCAGAAACTATATGACTCGTTCACATTACCCCGTTCATCGTTACGAGCTCCGATAACGAAGCTTGAAGATGGAAAACTCACCGGAATGGCGGTCGCGGCGGTCGAGTTTGCCGGCGATGAGGTTTCAGTGCGATCGTTCGCCAAAGTTAAGAACACCGATGAACACGGCGCAACGGAAGGAGCTCCGGCGAGGATCCGGCACGGCGGCGCTAAAGTGAGAGCAGTGAATGGGGAAAATGACTGAGTTTAGGGTTTAAACCCAACGACCTCGATATTTATAGCCAGGAGATGAGATTCGTGCTCTGCATTCTATGGTCGAAACGCAAGCGTCAGCGTCGCACAGTTGGATGCGTGACACATGTCAGAAACCCTTGGTAAATTCGGCAAAAGGATTAATTATCGTTGGAATTACCCGAGATTGAAGCCTAAATCGGCGGAGCAATATACTCCCCGCAGGTTCTAGGTAAGTTCGTGGTATTTGATTTGAGACCTTACAAGGTAGACATCCGGAGAATGAATTTGAAGATTTGATCGATGGATGATGTCCCGCGAGAGAAGAAGCATTTCCGACAAAGAAGTTGGAAAGGCATTTTTGAAGTTGGAGTTCTTCAAGATTCCCAAGACTTCCGAGAAACGAGCCGGAGATTTCTACAGCATGAGCAAGATGGAAGACATGGTGAACCTCGGAGAACTCTGGGGCTACTATTGTGGGTATACTTCATAGGTGTACCATCGACAGTGCCTAGATCTGACAAGCCCGGGTGGCCCATAGATGGTGATGGTGGCATACGGCCCACCGAACGGCCTAGTTGTTGTTGATTGAAGATGGAAGATGTCCAGCCTAGGAACAAGGAGCCAGATCCAACCCGAACTGCGACAGGAGTCGGATCCAGCAAGGCCCAAAGAAATCGGATCCAGTACGACAAGTTAGGTATAGGCGGATCTTTGACGTGCACGGCAATGTAATATTCCGTGGATAGGCAACTTGTATTCCGAGTAGGACTCTCCATAGAAACGCTAGATCTGTGTGCCTATATAAGCCGGATCTTGGGAGCCCTAGGCACAACCACAACTCATTATAACAATGCTAAAGCGCCCACATAATTCCAGACAAGCAGCAGTAGGCCCTGCCTCCGTGTAACGTATTCCAAAGCTGGGTAAAATCGCGTACTCCTGTCCCTATGGCTCTCCGCCCTTTGGCCCCATCTTCTTCCACTTCCGTGAGGATACCTCCTCCAGGGTATTGTCGAGTAGGCAACGACAGGGTGGTGGAGGAGGAGGAGGAGAGGTTTGCAATACCAACCTGAGAACCTCTTCCTGCGAGAGGCTTGGCGACATGTGCATCGTGGTGTACCGGGGCAGAGATTGCGGTGGTTCCGGCAGGTGTGACATGAGGACGCCGAGCCTCGTCGCCTCCTCTTCTTTTAGCTCTTCCGGCTGTGCGGGAAGCTAGTCCAGCCTTCCCTTATGAAAGGACACGGATGTCGCCTAGAGGAGGGGTGAATAGGCGGTTTAAAACTTTTACGAGATGGCTTAACAAATGCGGAATAAAACTAACGTTTACTTTGTCAAGCCCAAAGCCTATATACTATGGTTCACCTATGTGCACCAACAACTTATGCTAAGCAATACAAGCAACTATGTGATAGCAAGATATATAACTTCAAACACGATGGCTATCACAAGGTAAAGTGCATAAGTAAAGAGCTCGGGTATAGAGATAACCGAGGCACGCGGGAGACGATGATTTATCCGGAAGTTCACACTCTTGTGAGTGATAATCTCCAGTGGAGAGGTGCGGTGGCTTAGTGCTCCCGAACGCCACAAGAGGCTCACCTTGAGGTGTGGTTGCTCGATGCACACCAACGCCACAAAGGCCTCACCCCAAGATGCGGTACTCACACCACACACCGAACGCCACGAAGGCGCCTCACCTAAATCTCCGGTGACCCTCGCCACGAAGGCCTAGGTCACGGTTCCACTAAGGGATTTCCTTCGAGGCGGAAACCGGGCCTTACACAAAGGTTGGGGCACACATCCACAACTTAATTGGAGGATCCCAACAAATCACCACAAAGGTCTAGAATCCGTCTAGGGTTCCAAGAACCCAAGAGTAACAACTTTCTTGCTTTCACCTCCACGAATCACGGTGGAGAACTCAAACCGATGCACCAAATGCAATGGCAAGAACACCACAAAGATGCTCAAGTCCTTCTCTCTCAAATTCCAACAAAGATACAAAAGCTATTGGGGGAATAAGAGAGGAAGAACAAAGGAATTCACAAAGAACACCAAGATCAAGATCTAGAGAGTTCCACTCACAAAGAGATGGATTTGATTGGTAGAAATATAGATCTAGATCTCCTCTTCCTTTTCCCTCAAATGGATTCAAGAATCATTGGAGGAGTAGAGGGATGTGGGAAGCTCTCAAGGTCAACAATGGTGGAGAGCCAAAGGAGGAAGAAGAAGTAGGGAGAAAGAGGAGGAAGAAGGGCTTAAATAGGGGTCTCAGATTTCTGCCCGTTGAGGCCAAAATCGCGACAGGCTGGCAGTGCCGACCTTGTTCCACCGGCAGTGCAGGGGTGGCCGGCAGTGCCGGGTGCTCTCGGCGGCAGTGTCGGGGTGTTCCCGGCGGCAGTTCCGGCCCCCCAGTTTTTGCCCAAACACCCGATACGAAAACCTTAATAACTTTTGCATCCGGACTCCGATTTCGATGATCTTGGTCTCGTTGAAATCACAACAACGAGCTCTACAACAATATTCATAGAAACATCATAGTCCAGCAAAGTAGGATAGAAACAAATGGATAAAGGTTTTACCTATCTATAAAAAGCAAACCGGTAAAACCTCCAATATGTAAAATGCAACAACTTGAGTTAGGAAACTCAGATTTAGGTGAAACCAGTTTTGTTGTAAATAAGATGACAAGAGCTACCCCACAAAGAGTGAAAAGCTTAAGAACAAGTGGGGTAGGTTTTTCTATGTATTTTAGAGTGAAACCTCTCAATACGAGAAACCGAGAAAACTCCAATATCGAAAACGCAACAAGTGATTCATGCGGAATCCGTTTTCGATGAACTAGAGCTTGTCATGAGAACAAGCACAAGATCTAAAACACCATATGGATAAGATCCAAATAATAACCAATAAAGATGATGCAAGGATGCAAAGGTTTGAGCTCTCCAAAGGATACGATCGAGTTACTCACTCGAGAGCCCTCTTGATAGTACGGCAACTAAACTATAAACCGGTCTCCAACTACACCATGAGACCGGTGAGAAAGAAACCCTATCAAGAGAAAACCTTAACCTTGAGCATTCCACTTGAGCTTGATGATGACGATCTTGACCACAACAAGATGGAACACCTTTCTTGATTGTGCTTGCTTGACGAAGTCTTGTGGATTGCTCCCCCATAATCCACCATGGGAGAGCTTCTTCTTCGGTGCAACTTCATATATCCATGAACACCATATGGAGGGCATGCTTCAAGCAAATGATCTCTTTGAGATGGCTCACCTTAAACTTGCACTTCATTTCTTCATGGCAAGCTTCAAGCTTATGATCTCTTCGAGTTGGCTCATCTTGAACTTGCACTTCATTTCTTCATGTTGATGTCTTGAAGTAACTTGAGGGCTAACTTCATCTTCATCTTCATCTTCAAGACATACTTGACACTTGATATCCTTCATCAATTTATTCTTATTGCAACCTTGAAGCCAACATATGGTTCAAGCATTGCCTATGGATAACACCTACAAATATAACTCAATGCAAACATTAGTCCATAGGGATTGTCATTAATTACCAAAACCACACATGGGGGCTCCATGCACTTTCACCTTATCCCTGGCCTTTTGCCCCTCGTATTGCAGGAGGCCGATGTAGTCGTCGATGTCGTCCCTGTTCTCCTCCCCTGGGATATTGTGTCCGCTGATGAGCAGCTCCTTGGCCTCAAACGGAGCCGCATCCTCCATCTTCACAGCCCAGGGCCACAACGCAGCCGCGGAGGCAGGTCATACACGTACCCATCGCCACTGAGGAACTTAGTCTGCCGCCTTAGGTCATACTCGGTCAGTGAGAATGTGTCTGATGGTGCTCCGGTGATGGCGCCAGACAATCTTGTTGGCACTTGTTGTGGAAGCTGTTGGGAAACCCCAAGAAGAAGGTGTGATGAGCACAACAACAAGTTTTCCTCGTACGAAACCAAGGTTTAATCGACCGTAGGAGAAAGGCGTGACTTGAATGTGTTGGGGCTGACTAGTGGCAGGCGCACTACGGTGTCAGCAACAACGTGAACCCGCACATAACACAACCAAAGTACTTTGCCCCAACTTGCGGTGAGGTTGTCAATCTCACCGGTTTGCTGAACACAAAGGACTAGACATATCGAGTGGAAAGAGATGTTTGCAGAGAGTGAACAGAACATGATTGCAGTAGAATTTATCAGTAAAGGAAATAGGACCGGGGTCCTGGTAGCGTGTAGAAGCTTCTTTGTGACGGTACAACACACGTCCGTTGGGAACCCCAAGAGGAAGGTATGATGAGCACAACAGTAAGTTTTCCCTCAGTAAGAAACCAAGGTTTATCAAACCAGTAGGAGATGAAGGCCACGTGAAGGTTGTTGGTGGAGGAGTGTAGTGCGGCGCAACACCAGGGATTCCGGCGCCAACGTGGAACCTGCACAACACAATCAAAATACTTTGCCCCAACTTAACAGTGAGGTTGTCAATCTCACCGGCTTGCTGAAAACAAAGGATTAAGCATATGGTGTGGAGAATGATGTTTGTTTGCGAAGAACAACAAAGAACAGAGATTGCAGTAAATTGTATTTCAGATGTAAAAGAATGGACCGGGGTCCACAGTTCACTAGTGGTGTCTCTCCAATAAGATAAATAGCATGCTGGGTGAACAAATTACAATGGGCAATTGACAAATAAAGATTCATATACATATCATGATGATCACTATGAGATTTAATCGGGCATTACGACAAAGAACATAGACCGCCATCCAACATGCATCTATGCCTAAAAGTCCACCTTCAGGTTAGCATCCGCACCCTTCCAGTATTAAGTTGCAAACAACAGACAATTGCATTAAGTATGGTGCGTAATGTAATCAACACAAATATCCTTAGACAAAGCATTGATGTTTTATCCCTAGTGGCAACAGCACATCCACAACCTTAGAACTTTCTGTCACGTCCCAGATTCAATGGAGGCATGAACCCACTATCGAGCATAAATACTCCCTCTTGGAGTTACAAGTATCAACTTGGCCAGAGCCTCTACTAGCAACGAGAGCATGCAAGAACATAAACAACACATATATGATAGATCAATAATCAACTTGACATAGTATTCCATATTCATCGATCCCACCAAACACAACATGTAGCATTACAAATAGATGATCCGATCATGATAGGCAGCTCACAAGATCTAAACATGATAGCACAAGAGGAGAAGACAACCATCTAGCTACCTATGGACCCATAGTCCAAGGATGAACTACTCACGCATCAGTCCGGAGGCGGGCATGGTGATGTAGAGCCCTCCTTGATGATTCCCCTCTCCGGCAGGTGCCGGAGGCGATCTCCTGAATCCCCCGAGATGGGATTGGCGGTGGCGGCCTGATACGTCTCCAACGTATCGATAATTTCTTATGTTCCATGCCACTTTATTGATGATACCTACATGTTTTATGCACATTTTATGTCGTATTTACGCATTTTATGGAACTAACCTATTAACAAGATGCCGAAGTGCCCGTTCCTGTTTTCTTTTGGTTTCAGAAATCCTAGTAACGAAATATTCTCGGAATTGGACGAAATCAACGCCAGGTTCCTATTTTGCCCTAAGCATCCGAACACCCGAGAGCCGCCAGGGGCCCCGTGGGCCTCAGATGACATGGTGGCGCGCCCTGGCCCTGGCCGCGCCACCCTATGGTCTCGTCGCCTCGTTGACCCCCGCCGCCTCTTCGCCTATTTAAAGCCCCCATCGAAACCTTACGGAGGAGCCACGATACGAGAAAGTTCCAGAGCCGCCGTCATCGCGGGCCAAGATCCGGGGACAGGAGTCTCTGTTCCGGCACCTGCCGGACGGGGAAGTGCCCCCGAAGGCTTCTCCATCGACACCGCTGCCATCTCCACCGCCATCTTCATCACCGCCGCTGCTCCCATGAGGAGGGAGTAGTTCTCCATCGAGGCTCGGGGCTGTACCGGTAGCTATGTGGTTCATCTCTCTCCTATGTACTTCAATACAATAATCTCATGAGCTGCCTTACATGATTGAGATTCATATGATGATGCTTGTAATCTAGATGTCATTATGCTAGTCAAGTGGGTTTTACTTATGTGATCTCCGGAGACTCCTTGTCCCACGTGTGTAAAGGTGACAGTGTGTGCACCGTGTGGGTCTCTTAGGCTATATTTCACGAAGTACTTATTCACTGTTGAAGAGCGTAGTGAAGTGCTTATTTATATCTCTTGATGATTGCAATGTGTTTGTATCACAATTTATCTATGTGCTACTCTAGTGATGTGTTATTAAAGTAGTTTTATTCCTCCTGCATGTGTGCAAAGGTGACAGTGCGTGCACCGTGTTAGTACTTGGTTTATGCTATGATCATGATCTCTTGTAGATTGCGAAGTTAACTATTGCTATGATAATATTGATGTGATCTATTCCTCCTACATATGCATGAAGGTGACAGTGTGCATGCTATGCTAGTACTTGGTTTAGTCGTTTTGATCTATCTTACACTTAAGGTTACTTAAACATGAGCATTATTGTGGAGCTTGTTAACTCCGGCATTGAGGGTTCGTGTAATCCTACGCAATGTGTTCATCATCCAACAAAAGTGTAGAGTATGCATTTATCTATTCTGTTATGTGATCAATGTTGAGAGTGTCCACTAGTGAAAGTGTAATCCCTAGGCCTGTTCCTAAATACTGCTGAGTTACTACTGCTTGTTTACTGTTTTCTGTGTTACTACTGCTGCAATACTACCACCATCAACTACACGCCAGCAAGCTATTTTCTGGCACCGTTGCTACTGCTCATATATATTCATACCACCTGTATTTCACTATCTCTTCGCCGAACTAGTGCACCTATTTGGTGTGTTGGGGACACAAGAGACTTCTTGCTTTGTGGTTGCAGGGTTGCATGAGAGGGATATCTTTGACCTCTTCCTCCCCGAGTTCGATAAACCTTGGGTGATCCACTTAAGGGAAAACTTGCCGCTGTTCTACAAACCTCTGCACTTGGAGGCCCAACACTCCACAGGAAAGGAGGGGAACGTAGACATCAAGCTAAATTTCTGCGCCGTTGCCGGGAGGAAAGGTAAAAGGTACTCACACTCCGGACTCTCGGCTACTAAGCTATTTTCCCGTTGTAAGTACTCGAAGCTATTTCCTTTAGACTCTGCAATTGCGACATTTGGTTTCTTGTTTACACTAGTTAGGCATAATGGAAAACAACAAAAATATGAGAGATCTTTATGAACTTTATCTTGAATTAGGACATGATGTGTTTGAAGAGAGAATTAAAAAACCCATGGAACTTTATATGCATGATAATGGGAATGTTATTAGTATGAATGCTTTGAACACCATTGTTGCTAATGCTATGGAAAATTCTAAGCTTGGGGAAGCTGGCTTTGATGAGCATGATATTTTTAGTCCCCCAAGCATTGAGGAGAAAATTTACTTTGATGATACTTTGCCTCCCATTTATGATGATTATAATGATAGTAGTCTTTTGTTACCACCTGTTATGGAGGATAAATTTGATTATGATTACAATATACCTCCTATATTTGATAGCTACTTTGTTGAATTTGCTCCCACTACAACTAATAAAATTGATTATGCTTATGTTGGGAGTAGTAATTATTTTATGCATGAGACTCATGATAAGAATGCTTTATGTGATAGTTATATTGTTGAGTTTGCTCATGTTGCTACTGAAAGTTATTATGAGAGAGGAAAATATGGTTGTAGAAATTTTCATGTTACTAAAACACCTCTCTATGTGCTGAAATTTTTGAAGCTACACTTGTTTTATCTTCCTATGCTTGTTACTTTGCTCTTCATGAACTTGTTTATTTACAAGATTCCTATGCATAGGAAGCATGTTAGACTTAAATGTGTTTTGAATTTGCTTCTTGATGCTCTCTTTTGCTTCATTTGCTATTTTTCATGTGAGCATCATTAAAATTGCTGAGCCCATCTTAATGGCTATAAAGAAAGAACTTCTTGGGAGATAACCCATGTGTTTATTTTGCTACAGCAATTTTTGTTTTGTTGAGTCTTGGAAGTTGTTTACTACTGTAGCAACCTCTCCTTATCATGTTTTTGTGCCAAGTAAAGTTTCTATGTCAAAGTTGATGTTATATTTGGGATTGCTGCGCAGAAACAGCATTGCTGTCTGTCACGAATCTGGGAACAATTCTCTGTAGAAAATTCGAAAAAATCTGCCAATTTACGAGCGTGATCCTCAGATATGTACGCAACTTTCATTAGTTTTGAGTTTTTCCATTTGAGCAAGTCTGGTGCCATTTCTAAATTCGTCTTTACGGACTGTTCTGTTTTTGACAGATTCTGCCTTTTATTTCGCATTGCCTCTTTTGCTATGTTGGATTTATTTCTTTGATCCACTAATGTCCAGTAGCATTATGCAATGTCCAGAAGTGAAAATAATGATTGTGTCACCTCTGAATGAGTGAATTATTAATTGTGCACTAACCCTCTAATGAGTTTGCTTGAAGTTTGGTGTGAAGGAAGTTTTCAAGGGTCAATAGAAGAGGGTGATATAATGAGATCGAGAAGAGTGAAAGGTCTAAGCTTGGGGATGCCCCGGTGGTTCATCCCTGCATATTTTAAGAAGACTCAAGCATCTAAGCTTGGGGATGCCCAAGGCATCCCCTTCTTCATCGACAACTTATCGGGTTTCTTCTAGTGAAACTATATTTTTATTCCATCACATCCTATGTATTTTACTTGGAGCGTCTGTGTGCTTTTATTTTTGTTTTTGTTTTGTTATCTTAGTTCTCTGAATAAGTTCATCCTTGTGTGGGAGAGAGACACGCTCCGCTGGTTCGTATGAACACATGTGTTCTTAGCTCATAATATTCATGACGAAGTTTCTTCGTTAAATTGTTATATGGTTGGAATTGGAAAATGCTACATGTAGTAATTGGTAAAATGTCTTGGGTAATGTGATACTTGGCAATTGTTGTGCTCATGTTTAAGCTCTTGCATCATATACTTTGCACCTATTAGTGAAGAAATACATAGAGCATGCTAAAATTTGGTTTGCATAATTGGTCTCTCTAAGGTCTAGATAATTTCTAGTATTGAGTTTGAACAACAAGGAAGACGGTGTAGAGTCTTATAATGTTTACAATATGTCTTTTATGTGAGTTTTGCTGCACTTGTTCATCCTTGAGTTTGCTTCAAATAACCCTGCTAGCCTAAACCTTGTATCGAGAGGGAATACTTCTCATGCATCCAAAATCCTTGAGCCAACTACTATGCCATTTGTGTCCACCATACCTACCTACTACATGGTATTTCTCCGCCATTCCAAAGTAAATTGCTTGAGTGCTACCTTTAAAATTCCATCATTCACCTTTGCAATATATAGCTCATGGGACAAAATAGCCTTAAAAACTATCGTAGTATTGAATATGTACTTATGCACTTTATATTTTATTAAGTTGCTTGTTGTGCGATAACCATGCTTCTGGGGAACGCCATCAACTATTGTTGAATATCATGTGAGTTGCTATGCATGTCCGTCTTGTCTGAAGGTCTATCATTTTAGTGGTTGGAGCATGCAAAATTGTTAGAGAAGAACATTGGGCCGCTAACTAAAGCCATGAATCATGGTTGAAGTTTCAGTTTTGGACATATATCCTCAATCTCATATGAGAATAATAACTTTGCTACATGCTTATGCATTTAAGAGGAGTCCATTATCTGTTGTCCATGTTGTCCCGGTATGGATGTCTAAGTTGAGAATAATCAAAAGCGAGAAATCCGAAATGCGAGCATTCTCCTTAGACCTTTGTACAGGCGGCATGGAGGTACCCCTTTGTGACACTTGGTTGAAACATGGCATGCAAAGATCCGGTAGTCCAAGCTAAGTAGGACGAGGTGCGGGCACTATTAGTATACTATGCATGAGGCTTGCAACTTGTAAGATATAATTTACATAACTCATATGCTTTATTACTACCGTTGACAAAATTGTTTCATGTTTTCAAAATAAAAGCTCTAGCACAAATACAGCAATCGATGCTTTCCTCTTGAAGGACCATTCTTTTACTTTTATGTTGAGTCAGTTTACCTATCTCCTTCCACCCTAAGAAGCAAACACTTGTGTGAACTGTGCATTGATTCCTACATACCTGCATATTGCATTTGTTATATTACTCTATGTTGACAATTATCCATGAGATATACATGTTACAAGTTGAAAGCAACCGCTGAAACTTAATCTTCCATTATGTTGCTTCAATGCCTTTACTTTAAATTATTGCTTTATGAGTTAACTCTTATGCAAGACTCATTGATGCTTGTCTTGAAGTACTATTCATGAAAAGTCTTTGCTTTATGATTCAGTTGTTTACTCATGTCATTACCTTTGCTTTGATCGCTGCATTCATTACATATGCTTACAATAGTATGATCAAGGTTATGATGGCATGTCACTTAAGAAATTATCTTTGTTATCGTTTTACCTGCTCGGGACGAGCAACTAAGCTTGGGGATGCGATACGTCTCCAACGTATCGATAATTTCTTATGTTCCATGCCACTTTATTGATGATACCTACATGTTTTATGCACATTTTATGTCGTATTTACGCATTTTATGGAACTAACCTATTAACAAGATGCCGAAGTGCCAGTTCCTTACTGTTTTTGGTTTCAGAAATCCTAGTAACGAAATATTCTCGGAATTGGACGAAATCAACGCCTGGTTCCTATTTTGCCCGGAAGCATCCAGAACACCCGAGAGCCGCCAGAGGGGGGGCCTGTGGGCCAGATGACATGGTGGCGCGGCCTGGCCCCGGCGCCACCCTATGGTCTCGTCGCCTCGTTGACCCCCCGCGCCGCCTCTTCGCCTATTTAAAGCCCCCGCCGAAAACCCACGGAGGGAGCCACGATACGAGAAAAGTTCCGAGCCGCCGTCATCGCGAAGCCAAGATCCGGGGGACAGGAGTCTCTGTTCCAGACCCGCGGAGCGGGGAAGTGCCCCCGAAGGCTTCTCCATCGACACTGCTGCCATCTCCACCGCCATCTTCATCACCGCCGCTCCTGAGGAGGGAGTAGTTCTCCATCGAGGCTCGGGCTGTACCGGTAGCTATGTGGTTCATCTCTCTCCTATGTACTTCAATACAATAATCTCATGAGCTGCCTTACATGATTGAGATTCATATGATGATGCTTGTAATCTAGATGTCATTATGCTAGTCAAGTGGGTTTTACTTATGTGATCTCCGGAGACTCCTTGTCCCACGTGTGTAAAGGTGACAGTGTGTGCACCGTGTGGGTCTCTTAGGCTATATTTCACGAAGTACTTATTCACTGTTGAAGAGCGTAGTGAAGTGCTTATTTATATCTCTTGATGATTGCAATGTGTTTGTATCACAATTTATCTATGTGCTACTCTAGTGATGTGTTATTAAAGTAGTTTTATTCCTCCTGCATGTGTGCAAAGGTGACAGTGCACCGTGTTAGTACTTGGTTTATGCTATGATCATGATCTCTTGTAGATTAAGTTAACTATTGCTATGATAATATTGATGTGATCTATTCCTCCTACATATGCATGAAGGTGACAGTGTGCATGCTATGCTAGTACTTGGTTTAGTCGTTTTGATCTATCTTACACTTAAGGTTACTTAAACATGAGCATTATTGTGGAGCTTGTTAACTCCGGCATTGAGGGTTCGTGTAATCCTACGCAATGTGTTCATCATCCAACAAAAGTGTAGAGTATGCATTTATCTATTCTGTTATGTGATCAATGTTGAGAGTGTCCACTAGTGAAAGTGTAATCCCTAGGCCTTGTTCCTAAATACCGCTGAGTTACTACGCTTGTTTACTGTTTTACTGTGTTACTACTGCTGCAATACTACCACCATCAACTACACGCCAGCAAGCTATTTTCTGGCACCGTTGCTACCGCTCATATATATTCATACCACTGTATTTCACTATCTCTTCGCCGAACTAGTGCACCTATTTGGTGTGTTGGGGACACAAGAGACTTCTTGCTTTGTGGTTGCAGGGTTGCATGAGAGGGATATCTTTGACCTCTTCCTCCTGAGTTCGATAAACCTTGGGTGATCCACTTAAGGGAAAACTTGTTGTTCTACAAACCTCTGCACTTGGAGGCCCAACACTGTCTACAGGAAAGGAGGGGGAACGTAGACATCAGCGTCTCTGGAACTTTTTCCGTATCGTGGCTCTCGGTACTAGGGTTTTCGCGACGGAGAGATTATATAGGCGAAAGGGCAGAGTCGGCGGGCGCTCGAGGGGCCCACCCCATAGGGCGCGCCCTGCCCCTTGGCCGCGCCGCTTGTGGGGGGGGCCCTTGGCCCTCTCCGTCTCTCCTTCGGTGCTTGGAACCTTCCGTGGAAAATAAGACCGTGGGCTTTTGTTTCTTCCAATCCGAGAATATTTGTGTAGGATTTCGAAACCAAAAACAGCAGAAAACAACACCAGGCATCTTGTTAATAGGTTAGTGTCGGAAAATGCATCAAAACATCATAAAGTGTGAACAAAACATGTAGGTATTGTCATAAAACTAGCATGGAACATAAGAAATTATAGATACGTTGGAGACGTATCAGGTCCACAGTTCACTAGATGTGTCTCTCCATAAAGAAATGGCATGTTGGGTGAACAAATTACAGCTGGGCAATTGACAGAATATCCATCAATACATGACAAGATGATTACTATGAGATTTGATATTGCGCATTACAACATAATACATAGACCATAATCCAAGTGCGTCTATGAAAAATAATCCACCTTCAGGTTAGCGTCCGCACCCTTCCAGTATAAAGTTGCAAGCAACAGACTATCGCATTAAACAATGTGTGTAAAGTAAACAATAGAATTACCCTTGGATAAAACATTGTTGTTTTCTCCCTAGTAGCAACAACAAATCTACAATCTTAGAAGTTATAAAGTCACTCTCCCAGAAAACTAGAGGCATGAACCTACTATTGAGCATAAATAACCCCTCTTGGAGTCACAAGTGTCCACTTGGCCAGAGTTTCTACTAGCAACAGAGAGCATGCAAGATCACAAACAACATATGACATGAATATATAATCAATCTAATCCACCTCAAGCATCCCCAAGCTTAGTTCCTACTCGCCCTCGAGTAGGTAAACGATAAAAACAATAATTTCTGAGGTGACATGCTACCATCATAATCTTGATCAACATTATTGTAAAGCATATGAGATGAATGAAGTGATTCGAAGCAATAGATTGCTAACAAAAAGATAATGACTAAACAACTGAATCATATAGCATAAACTTTTCATGAATAGTACTTTCAAGACAAGTATCAAAAAGACTTGCATAAGAGCTAACTCATAAAGCAATAGATTCAAAGTAAGAGGTTTCGAAGCAACACAAAGAATGATTAAGTTTCAGCAATTGCTTCAACTTGTAACATGTATATCTCATGGATAATTGTCAACATAAAGTAATATAACAAGTGCAATAAGTAAACATGTAAGAATCACACACAGACACAAGTGTTTGCTTCTAGGATAGAAAGAAGTAGGTAAACTGACTCAACATAAAGTAAAAGAAAGGCCCTTCGCAGAGGGAAGCATGGATTACTCATGTGCTAGAGCTTTTTATTTTGAAAACATAGAAACAATTTTGTCAACGGTAGTAATAATTCATATGTGTTATGCATAAAACTTCCTACAAGTTGCAAGCATCATGCATCGAATACCAATAGTGTTCACACCTTGTCCTAATTAGCTCGGATTTCCATGGATTATCATTGCATTACATATGTTTCAACCAAGTGTCACAAAGAGGTACCTCTATGCCACCTGTACAAAGGTCCAAGGAGATAGATCGCATTTGATTTCTCAGTTTTGATAAATCTCAACTTGTGGACATCCATACCGGGACAACATAGAAAACAGATAATGGACTCCTCTTTAATGCTTAAGCATTCAACAACAGGTAATATTCTCATAAGAGATTGAGGATTAGTGTCCAAACTGAAAACTTCCACCATGATACATGGCTTTGGTTGGTGGCCCAATGTTCTTCTCTAACAATATGCATACTCAAACCATTTAATCATGATAAATCACCCTTACTTCAGACAAGACGAACATGCATAGCAACTCACATGATATTCAACAAAGGTGTAAAAAGTTGATGGCGTCCCCAGAAACATGGTTACCGCTCAACAAGCAACTTATAAGAACTAAGATACATAGCTACATATTCATCACCACAATAGTTTTTAAGCTATTTTCCCATGAGCTATGTATTGTAAAGACAAAGGAATGAAATTTTAAAGGTAGCACGCAAGCAATTTACTTTGGAATGGTAGAAAAATACCACATATAGGTAGTTATGGTGGACACAAATGGCATGGGTTTTGGCTCAAGGTGTTTGGATGCACGAGAAGCATTTCCTCTCAGTACAAGGCTTTGGCTAGCAAGGTTGTTTGAAGCAAACACAAGTATGAACAGGTACAACAAAACTTACACAAGAACATATTGAAAGCATTATAAGACTCTACACTGTCTTCCTTGTTGTTCAAACACTTTTACCAGAAAATATCTAGACCTTAGAGAGATCAATCATGCAAACCAAATTTCAACAAGCTCTACGGTAGTTCTCCACTAATAGATTTAAACTACATGATGCAAGAGCTTAAACATGATCTATGAGAGCTCAAAACAATTGCCAAGTATCAAATTATTCAAGACCATATAAAGCATTTTCTGATTCCAACCAAATAGCAATCAACGAAGCAGTTTTCAGCCTTCCCCATGAACATTAAAGCAAAACTAAGAACACAAGTGTTCAAATGAAAAAGCGGAGCGTGTCTATCTCCAATACAAGGATTGCTGGGATCCAAATTTATTCAAACCAAAACAAAAACAAAAACAAAAAGACGCTCCAAGTAAAGAACATAGGATGTGACGGAATAAAATATAGTTTCACTAGAAGTGACCTGATAAGTTATCGATGAAGAAGTGGATGCCTTGGGCATCCCCAAGCTTAGACGCTTGAGTCTTCTTGAAATATGCAGGGATGGACCACGGGGCATCCCCAAGCTTAGACTTTTCACTCTTCTTGATCATATTATATCATCCTCTTCTCTTGACCCTTGAAAACTTCCTCCACACCAAACTTAAAGCAAACTCATTAGAGGGTTAGTGCATAATAAAAATTCACATGTTCAGAGAGGACACAATCATTCTTAACACTTCTGGACATTACCCAAGGCTACTGAAATTTAATGGAGCAAAGAAATCCAATCAAAATAAAAATCAAAAAAGAACAGTCCGTAAAGACGAATTTTCGAGGCACTTAACTTGCTCAAATGGAAAACTCAAAACTAATGAAAGTTGCGTACATATCTGAGGATCATGCATGAATTTTCGCTGATTTTTTTGATTCTTCTACAGAGAAGGACGCGAATTCGTGGCAGACAGAAATCTGTTTCTGCGCATAAATCCAAATCTAGTATCAACCTTCTATTAGAGACTTTACTTGGCACAATAACATGATAAGGAGAGGTTGCTACAGTAGTAACAACTTCCAAGACTCAACAAAACAGTAGTAAAAATAACATGGGTTATCTCCCAAGAAGTGCTTTCTTTATAGCCATTAAGATGGGCTCAGTAATTTTAATGATGCTCTCGCAAGAAATAAGATTTGAAGCAAAAGAGAGCATCAAGAAGCAAATTCAAAACATATTTAAGCCTAACTCGCTTCCTATGCATAGGAATCTTGTACACAAATAAATTCAAAAAGAGCAAAGTGACAAGCATAGGAAGATAAAACACGAGTAACTTCAAAATTCTCAACATATAGAGAGGTGTTTTAGTACCATGAAAATTTCTACAACCATATTTTCCTCTCTCATAATAATTTCCAGCATCATGAACAAACTCAACAATATAACTATCACATAAAGCATTCTTATCCACATGCATAAAAGTATCATTACTCTCCACATAAGCATAATCAATTTTATTAGTAATAGTGGGAGTAAAACTATCACATCCATCATTATAATCATCATAAATTGGAGGCATAGAATAATCATAATGAATTTTATCCTCAATAGTAGATGGACTGAAAATATCATATTCATCATTGCAAACATCATATATAGGAGGCATATCATAATCAACATAAACTTTCTCTTCCATACCCGGAGGACTAAAGAGATCATTTTCATCAAAACCGACCTCCCCAAGCTTAAATTCTTCCATAGCCTTAGCAATAATAGTGTTCAAAGAGTTCATGCTAAAAACATTGCTACAACTATTTTGCAAACAAAGTTCCATGGGTTTTTTAATTTTCTCTTCAAACACCTCATGTCCTAACTCAAGATAAATACTATAAAGATCTCTAATTTTTTGTTGTTTTCCATTAAGCCTAACTAGTGAAATAAAAACAAGAGACAAAAAGATAAAATTGCAGAATCTAAAGGAGATAGCTTCGAGCACTCACACACCGGCAACAGTGCTAGGAAATAGCTTAGTAGTCGGAGGATGTGAATACCTTTTACCTTACCTCCCCGCAACGGCGCAGAAGAAAATAGCTTGATGTCTACGTGCTTCTATTCTTGTAGGTTGTTGGGCCTCCAAGAGCAGAGGTTTGTAGAATAGCAAGTTTCCCTTAAGTGGATCACCCAAGGTTTATCGAACTCAGGGAGGTAGAGGTCAAAGATATTCCTCTCAAGCAACCCTGCAATTAAGATACAAGAAGTCTCTGTGTCCCCAACACACCTAATACACTTGTCAGATGTATAGGTGCACTAGTTCGGCGAAGAGATAGTGAAATACAAGTAATATGGATGATTGTAAGTAGTAATTGCAATGTGAAATAAAAATGGCAGCAAGCAAACATGTAGCAGAACTTGTTGGAAACGGTGTTTCAATGCTTAGAAACAAGGCCTAGGGATCATACTTTCACTAGTGGACACTCTCAACATTGCAATCATAATTGAATATAAATATAAGCACTTCACTATGTTATTCTGAATTACTCTCTGGCTGGATAACGAACACTAATTCACCGTGTAGGGCTGCAAAAGCAAACCCTAAAGATGTATTCCCAAGTACTAATAAACACCCCACGCTGTCACTTTGAGCATTCATAGGAGGTACTAACACACCACAATTTCATAGAGACATCCAACTCAAATCATAACCCAGTGAACAAGTATTCTGTGAAATATAGCCTAAGAGACCCACACGGTGCACACACTGTCACCTTTACACACGTGGGACAAGGAGTCTCCGGAGATCACATAAGTAAAATCCACTTGAATAGCATAACGACATCTAGATTACAAAGCTCATCATATGGATCTCAATCATGTAAGGCAGCTCATGAGATCATTGTATTGAGGTACATGAGAGAGAGATTAACCACATAGCTACCGGTAGAGCCCTCAGCCTCGGGGGAGAACTACTCTCTCCTCATCATGGGAGACAACAACGGCGATGAAGATGGCGGTGGTGTCGATGGAGATGACTCCGGGGGCAATTCCCCCCGGCGGCGGCTAACAGAGACTTCGTCCCCCGAAATGGAGTTTCGCGATGGCGGCGGCGTCCCTGGAGTCTTTCTGGAGTTTCGTCGATTCCTTGAGGGTTTTCCTGAAGGGGTTCGTAGCATAGAAAAAAAATTCCTACCGCAAGACGAATAAATCCAAGATCTAATCTATGGAACATCCAAGATCTAATCTACAAGATCGAAGCAACGAGATTGATAAGATACTAACCCTTGAAGATTCCAAAGCCTACGAGATCAGATCTCGTTTTTGATGTAGACGATCCCTCCCGCAATTAAGCAGACTTCGCACTTGTCGCGCGTACGGTGTCGATGAAGCCCTTCCTCTCCCTGTTCCAGCGGGCAGCGGAGGTGTGGTAGATCCCCTCGCCCAGCAGCACGACGGCGTGGTGGTGGTGGTGGAGGAGAATCTCTGCAGGGCTTCGCCTAAGCCGCAGCAGAGAGAAAGAGGAGGGAGGAGAGGTGGCGGCTAGGGTTATGGATGGGGGGCCTTGGCCGGCCACCCCCTCCCCTCTTTATATAGGTGGGGGGTCGGCCTAGGGTTTCCCCTAGGGCCCACCTACCCCCTTTGGCCGGCCACATGGGGGGGCAAACTCCTCCCCCAAGTTTTCCCCCTTATCTCCTAATTTAAACCATTTATTTTAGGAGATAGATCTTATCTCTAGATTTAAACCATTTAAACTAGAGATAGATCTTATCTCTAAGGGGGGGGCCTAGGCCCACATGTCATGGTGGGTAGGACCCACTATGCCATGTGGCGCCTATGTGGCCTCTCCCGGGGTGGTGGGCCCACCGGTGGCCCTCTAGAACCTTCTAGAAGCTCCGGTCAAAACACCGGACTTTTTCCCGAACCCCGGAAATTGACTTCCCATATATGAATCTTATTCTCCGACAATTCCGAACCTCCTCGTGATGTCCTGGATCCTATCTGAGACTCCGAACAAAAACTTCGGACTCCAACTTATATTCCGAATCTACTTATGCGACATCGAACCTTAAGCGCGTCACCCTACGGTTCGCGAACTATGCAGACATGGTCGAGACTCCTCTCCGAGCAATAACCAATAGCGGGATCTGGAGATCCATAATGGCTCCCACATATTCAACGATGACTTAGTGATCGATTGAACCATTTACATACGATGCCAATTCCCTTTGTCTCGCGATATTTTACTTGTCCGAGGTTTGATCATCGGTATCTCCATACCTTGTTCAACCTCGTTACCGACAAGTACTCTTTACTCGTATCGTGGTATGTGATCTCTTATGAACCATTCATATGCTTGCAAGCTAATCAGACGACATTCCACCGAGAGGGCCCAGAGTATATCTATCCGTCATCAGGATGGACAAATCCCACTATTGATCCATATGCCTCAACTCACACTTTCCAAATACTTAATCCCACCTTTATAACCACCCATTTACGCAATGGCGTTTGATGTAATCGAAGTACCCTTCCGGTGTAAGTGATTTACATGATCTCATGGTCGAAGGACTTAGGCAACTATGTATCGAAAGCTTATAGCAAATTGAACTTAATGACTTGATCTTATGCTACGCTCATTTGGGTGTGTGTCCATTATATCATTCACCTAATGACATAACCTTGTTATTAATAACATCCAATGTTCATGATCACGAAACCATGATCATCCATTAATCAACAAGCTAGTTATACAAGAGGCTTACTAGGGACTCCTTGTTGTTTACATAACACACATGTATCAATGTTTCGGTTAATACAATTATAGCATGGTATGCAAACATTATCATAAACACAAAGATATATTATAATAACCATTTTTATTGCCTCTTGGGCATATCTCCAACAGTCTCCCACTTGCACTAGAGTCAATAATCTAGTTTACATTTGTAAAGATATAACACCTTGGCCTTCTGGTGCTTATCATGTTTTGCTCACGGGAGAGGTTTTAGTCAACGGATCTGACATGCTCAGAAACGTATGTATTTTGCAATTCATTTTCGTCTCAATGCATCACTCATTTTCCTAATGAGTCGGCATTAATTGTATATGTTTAGTCCTCTGGTGGAACCTTAATTCCGCGGTCTGAAATAAGTCACTAATATTGTCACACACAATATAGCTTCAAAGTTCTGACACTATCGGAACTACACCAAGTTCTCAAAGAACTCCTCGACTTAACATCAGTCATTGTCAAAACAATGACATACTTTGCCTTCGTTTGTAGAATCTGTCACAATATTTAGAACTCATCTAAATCTAGCATAGACTTGTTCTAGCTCATTGTGCTACCTTTTAAATAACACTTAGCCTAATTGAGATTGAAATTTTATTTTTATATGTGACCAAACTAATATCGGTGCAACACCTTACATCGATTTGTTTGTCATTACCCCATACAAAAACTATATATATATCATTGATTCTTCTAAAGAACTCAGGGATATTCTTACTGTTGTCCAATGATCATTATATGAATCATTCTGGTATATGCTCGTAACAACTTAGAGCACAGGACATCTGACTTTGTACATATTATTTGTGATCCAAAATCACTCATGTGTTTTTACTCATCGAGTGTCAAATACACCGAAGTCTTGTTAAACCTTCACATGGAAAAGAACACCTTCTTAACATTTTTATATTGAACCACTTCAATATCCATTCTATGTACTTTGACTCAAACTTATTATGTGTTTCAATCTATCTTCATAGATCTTTACACTAAATATGTTTCAGTCCATATCCTTTCATTGAAATTAATTCTCAATGAAACCTTTTAATCACATCAAGTACATGATTACATTATTTTTAATCAACGATATGTCATCTACATAAAGTATTATAAATATGTCTCAGCGCTCCCACTTAATTTCTTGCAAATGCAAGCATCTTCATCGTTTCTGATGAAATCAAAACTCTTTGATTATTTCATCCGGTGAAGATTCCAACTCCGCGATACTTACTTCATCCAATTGAAGTTTGTATACCTATCTAGTATTCCACGGATCAGCAAAACTCTTGGTTGTATCTGGTAGTATACATCCTTCATACATACTTCCGGTAAGGAATGTATTTCTGCCATCCTACTAACATATCTCATAAAAGAAATATGTAGCGATTACTAGAATAATCCACATAGACTATAAGCATTGCCACGGAAGATCTAATCTTATCGTAGTCAACTCTTTGAACTTTGTCGTAAACAACTTTTCGATAAGTCAAGCTTCTTTAAGGATATTCCATCCAAGTCCATCTATTTTATAGATCCATTTACTTTCAAAAAGTACTCATCTATCTTGGATTTCATGGCGCATAGCCATTTTAACGGAGTCAGGGCCCATCATAACTTCTTTGTATGTAGTTGGTTTATCATTGTTCAAAATCAATCCTTTGTTCACAAATCATTTATTTGATCACAAAGTAAACCATACCTACAAGGTTCAATAGGTACTTTGATCTCCATGACTATAACACTTTGTAGACATGGGAGCCATGATCGTCGTGGTCGCTTCCGGAACCATTTCCGATGTTGTGCTACTCTGATCATCATGCTCAGGTTCATAAACCTTATCAAGTTCCATTGTCCTCCCACTCAAATAGTTCGCTAGAAACAATTTCTTTGAAATAAGTAAGAAACATTGACAAACACTTTTGTCTTTGACTTCATAGTGGAAAGAATTCCCAATCAATTTCATGGGATAATCAACAAAGACATTTATCCGATTTTGGTTGTAAACTCATTTACTTATGCTATGCATACCAAAATTTAAGAAAGGACTATTTAGGGTTTATACCCATGCCATAACTCGTATGGTGTCATTTCAATGGATCATGATGATGCTCTATTCAGTGTAAAAGCGGTAGTCTCTAAAGCATAATCCACAAAAATATAATGGCATCATTTTATATTATCTCATCATTAATCCAACAAGGTTTGGATACGTCTCTTGGATACTCCGTCATCATTATGATACTCCAAGAAATGTGAGGTTGTAGAACAATTTCATAACTCTCTTAGATGTTCGCTAAAACTCGTAATTCAAATATTTCCACCATGATCCAATCACAGATATTTGACTTTTCTATTACGATGATTTCCACTTCATGCTGAAATTTATTTGAATCCATTCAAATGTTTCAAACTTCTTCCTTATTGAATATATCCACATATATATACTCAATTCATTGTTAGAAGTTTTCATGAAGTAGAAGAATCTCCCGCACACAACTATGCCCAGTGAACCATATACATCACCATGTATGTTTCCACTAAGTTAGTTGCCCGTTCAACTCTTGGCCTATGAACGGTATTTAAGTCATTCTCTTTTAGAAGAGATTTGCAAGCGCCAAATGATTCAAAAATCATATGACTCCAAAAATCCATTCAAATGGAGTTCCTTCATGCGTTCCTTTCTAACATGACCTAAATAGCGGTTCCACTAATGAGTGGAATTCACATCATTTGCCTTATGGCATTTTAGCGTCAGTGTTATGTATGTGTGCTTCACCATAAAGATTTATAATAACTTATCCATCGTACATGGAATCTGTTATAATTTGAACAACTCATTGTTTTCATTTAACCAGAACAAAACAACAATTATAAAGTTCTTTATTATAAATCTGAATGGCTAGACAGAATGCCAACGACGAACATAATAACACTTTATTTTTGTTCCAGACGTGCATTCCTATCACATTCCTTTTCAGTCACTTAGGCCATTACATTCTTGTATTGCGTTGTATTGTATGACATCTCATACTAACCAATCTGGTACAAATACCCAAGAATTTCATTATGTGACAAAACAAGGAATACATCCATAACATGTATATCATGTATATACACCTGAGCTAGACTTTCTAGTCTTTTCTTTCTTTCTGCCAAAATATCTTTTGTAGTTTCTCTTTTAGCTCTCCTCATTCTTAGAAAACACTTCACCTTCAATAACTTCTAGATCCATTGGTCAAATACCAATAACCTTGAGGTTTTTACTTTGAAGTTGATCATCACATGACAAGTGTTCCAGATTTCACTATTAGTAACCTTTTAATGTGATGAACAATTTCACTCATAATTTTTATCCATTAAATCATGACGACTTTCCGAGACCATGTCTGTACATGCTAGGCTCGTAAAGTTTAACCTTAGTATTCGCATGTGCAAATCTGGCTTGCCCCGTTGTATGCACACGTAGAATCTATAACACCCGATCATCATGAGATGCTTCGAAACGACGAGTCTTAGCAACGGTGCATACTAAGGACGATCACCTCATGGATATGCGAATATCGTTAGTGCCCAACTAGTTGGAGGATTGAGACGCCCGGCGTTTTCAACCTTCGTACATTCCCATAAAACTTATGAGTTTATGTAGTCTCACTAGATTATATTCTATCATCTTGCAATAAGGTCTTAGATATCACATATATCTCATACCTTGCTTATTTCTGAAAACAAAATTTTCAGCTCCTTACTTTTCAAACGGATTTGAACTTCAAGTTTCACGGAGACAAGATGATTTAAGGTACTAATTGAAACCATTGCTCTTTGAATCATCAATGTGAGGTTTACTAAAAGTTTGCATTAGGACTTAATCATATCTTGATTCTTTAACAATACGGTACCAGTCCGTAAAGTTACTTGTCAGACTTAACAGTATTTCTATCTCAATTACAAGACTAGCGCATGGTAGATAACGGATGCCAATTCTACAAATTTAATTCAAAATACTATTCAGACTATGTTCATGATAATATGAGTTCATTTTTAATTCTTAAATTAACTAGGTGAACTCCCACTCAAAACAACATCCCTCGCATTATCTTAGTGATTACACGAACCAAATCCACTACACCAAGTCCGATCATCACGAGAAAAGATGTAGCTTCAAAGGCGAACACTCAAAGTGTTCATCATATCATTCATATGACTCATGCTCTACCTTTCGGTATCCCGTGTTCCGAGACCATGTCTATACATGCTAGGCTCGTCTAGGCAACCTTAGTATCCGTGTGTGCAAATCTGGCTTGCACCCGTTGTATGCACATGTAGAGTCTATCACACCCGATCATCACGAGATGCTTCGAAACGATAAGTCTTAGCAACGGTGCATACTAAGGATGAAAACTTTATTATCTTGATATTTAGTGAGAGGGATCATCTTATAATGCTACCGTCGCGATCTAAGCAATATAAGATGCATAAAGGATTAACATCACATGCAATTCATAATATGTGATATGATATGGCCTTTCTTCTTGTGCTTTTGATCTCCATCTCCAAAGCACATTATCATGATCTCCATCATCACCAGCATTGCACCAAGGTCCGTGGCGCCGCTTCATGGTTGTCCATCACTTATAGCTACTATGACAACTACTTGAAATAAAGCTATTACATGATGAATAGACACACAGGTCTTTAACAAAAATTAAAGACAACCATTAGGCTCCTGCCGGTTGCCATAATACAACAATGAACATCTCATACATCAAATATAATCATCATCACATCATGGCCATATCACATCACCAAACCCTACAAAAACAAGTTAGACGCCTCTAATTTGGTTTGCATATTTTACGTGGTTTAGGGTTTTCGAGTAAGATCCAATCTACCTACGAACATGAACCACAACGGTGATACTAGTGTTGACAATAGAAAGTGTAAATTGGAATCTTCACTATGGTGGGAGAGACAGACACCCGCAAAGCCACTTATGCAATACAAGTTGCATGTCAAGCGTGGAGCAAGTCTCATGAGACGCGGTCATGTAAAGTTAGCCCGGCCGCTTCATCCCACCATCCCGCAAGATGCAAAGTACACAAACTAAAGCAACAAAAGCATCAACGCCCACAAAACCATTGTGTTCTACTCGTGCAACAGATCTATGCATAGACATGGCTCTGATACCACTGAAGGGGTTCGTAGCATAGAAAACAAAAAATTTCCTACCGCAAGACGAATAAATCCAAGATCTAATCTATGGAACACCCAAGATCTAATCTACAAGATCGAAGCAACGAGATTGATAAGATACTAACCCTTGAAGATTTCCAAAGCCTACGAGATCAGATCTCGTTGTTGATGTAGACGATCATCCCCGCTGCAATCCGGCAGCACTTCATACTCGGTCGCGCGTACGGTGTCGATGAAGCCCTTCCTCTCCCCGTTCCAGCGGGCAGCGGAGGTGTGGTAGATCCCCTCGGAATCCCAGCAGCACGACGGCGTGGTGGTGGTGGTGGAGGAGAATCTCTGCAGGGCTTCGCCTAAGCCGCAGCAGAGAGAAAGAGGAGGGAGGAGAGGTGGCGGCTAGGGTTATGGATGGGGGGCCTTGGCCGGCCACCCCCTCCCCTCTTTATATAGGTGGGGGGTCGGCCTAGGGTTTCCCCTAGGGCCCACCTACCCCCTTTGGCCGGCCACATGGGGGGGCAAACTCCTCCCCCAAGTTTTCCCCCTTATCTCCTAATTTAAACCATTTATTTTAGGAGATAGATCTTATCTCTAGATTTAAACCATTTAAACTAGAGATAGATCTTATCTCTAAGGGGGGCCGGCCTAGGCCCACATGTCATGGTGGGTAGGACCCACTATGCCATGTGGCGCCTATGTGGCCTCTCCCGGGGTGGTGGGCCCACTGGTGGCCCTCTAGAACCTTCTAGAAGCTCCGGTCAAAACACCGGACTTTTTCCCGAACCCCGGAAATTGACTTCCCATATATGAATCTTATTCTCCGGACCATTCCGGACCTCCTCGTGATGTCCTGGATCCCATCCGAGACTCCGAACAAAAACTTCGGACTCCAACTCATATTCCGAATCTACTTATGCGACATCGAACCTTAAGCGCGTCACCCTACGGTTCGCGAACTATGCAGACATGGTCGAGACTCCTCTCCGAGCAATAACCAATAGCGGGATCTGGAGATCCATAATGGCTCCCACATATTCAACGATGACTTAGTGATCGATTGAACCATTTACATACGATGCCAATTCCCTTTGTCTCGCGATATTTTACTTGTCCGAGGTTTGATCATCGGTATCTCCATACCTTGTTCAACCTCGTTCCGACAAGTACTCTTTACTCGTACCGTGGTATGTGATCTCTTATGAACCATTCATATGCTTGCAAGCTAATCAGATGACATTCCACCGAGAGGGCCCAGAGTATATCTATCCGTCATCAGGATGGACAAATCCCACTATTGATCCATATGCCTCAACTCGCACTTTCCAAATACTTAATCCCACCTTTATAGCCACCCATTTACGCAATGGCGTTTGATGTAATCAAAGTACCCTTCCGGTGTAAGTGATTTACATGATCTCATGGTCGAAGGACTTAGGCAACTATGTATCGAAAGCTTATAGCAAATTGAACTTAATGACTTGATCTTATGCTACACTCATTTGGGTGTGTGTCCATTATATCATTCACCTAATGACATAACCTTGTTATTAATAACATCCAATGTTCATGATCACGAAACCATGATCATCCATTAATCAACAAGCTAGTTATACAAGAGGCTTACTAGGGACTCCTTGTTGTTTACATAACACACATGTATCAATGTTTCGGTTAATACAATTATAGCATGGTATGCAAACATTATCATAAACACAAAGATATATTATAATAACCATTTTATTATTGCCTCTTGGGCATATCTCCAACATTTCCGTCGCGAGGGAATTTATAGGCGAAAGGGCGATGTCGGTGGAGTCCCGAGGGGCCCACACCATAGGGTGGGGCGGCCCCCCTCCTGGCCGATGGGGAGGATGCGCGTAGATGTACACGTCCTTGGGAACCCCAAGAGGAAGGTGTGATGCGCACAGCAAGTTTTCCCTCGTAAAGAAACCAAGGTTATCGAACCGTAGGAGCCAAGAAGCACGTGAAGGTTGTTGGTGGAGGAGTGTAGTGCGCGCAACACTAGTGAAACCGGCGCCAACGTGGAACCCGCACAACACAATCAAAGTACTTTGCCCCAACGTAACAGTGAGGTTGTCAATCTCACCGGCTTGCTGAAACCAAAGGATTAAACATATCGAGTGGAAGATGGTGTTTGTTTGCAAAGAACAGTAAAAACGGTAGAATGTATTCAGATGTAAAATAATAGACCGGGGTCCACAGTTCACTAGTGGTGTCTCTCCAATAAGGTAACTAACATGCTGGGTGAACAAATTACAAGGCAATTGACAAATAAAGATTCAATACATACCAATGATGATTACTATGTGATTTAATCAGGCATTACGACAAAGTACATAGACCGCTATCCAGATGCATCTATGCCTAAATAATCCACCTTCAGGTTATCATCCGAACCCCTTCCAGTATTAAGTTGTAAACAACAGATAATTGCATTAAGTATGGTGCGTAATGTAATCAACACAAATATCCTTAGACAAAGCATCAATGTTTTATCCCTAGTAGCAACAAGCACATCAACAACCTTAGAACCTACTGTCACGATCCTAGATTCAATGGAGGCATGAACCCACTATCGAGCATAATTACTCCCTCTTGGAGTTACAAGTATCAACTTGGTCAGAGCCTCTACTAGCAACAGAGAGCATGCAAGAACATAAACAACACATATATGATAGATTGATAATCAACTTGACATAATATTCTATATTCATCGGATCCCGCCAAACACAACATGTAGCATTACAAATAGATGATCTTGATCATGTTAGGCAGCTCACAAGATCTAAACAATGATAGCACAAGCGGAGAAGACAACCATCTAGCTACTGCTATGGACCCATAGTCCAAGGATGAACTACTCACGCATCAATCCGGAGGCGGGCATGATGATGTAGAGTGATACGTCTCCAACGTATCGATAATTTCTTATGTTCCATGCTACTTTATTGATGATACCTACATGTTTTATGCACATTATATGTCATATTTATGCATTTTCTGGAACTAACCTATTAACAAGATGCCGAAGAGCCAGTTGCTGTTTTCTGCTGTTTTTGGTTTCAGAAATCCTAGTAAGGAAATATTCTCGGAATTGGACGAAATCTTCGCCCAGGGTCCTATTTTTGCACGAGCTTCCAGAAGACCGAAGAGGGAAGGAAGTGGGGCCACGAGGTGGCCACACCATAGGGCGGCGGCTGCCCCGGCCGCGCCGGCCTGTGGTGTGGGCCCTCGCGCCGCCTCCTGACCTGCCCTTCCGCCTACTTAAAGCCCCCGTCGCGAAACCCCCAGTACCGAGAGCCACGATACGGAAAACCTTCCAGAGACGCCGCGTCGCGAATCCCATCTCGGGGATTCAGGAGATCGCCTCCCCACCCGCCGGAGAGGGGATTCATCTCCCGGAGGACTCTTCATCGCCATGATCGCTCCGGAGTGATGAGTGAGTAGTTCACCCCTGGACCATGGGTCCATAGCAGTAGCTAGATGGTCGTCTTCTCCTTGTTGTGCTTCATTGTTGGATCTTGTGAGCTGCCTAACATGATCAAGATCATCTATCCGTAATACTATATGTTGTGTTTGTCGGGATCCGATGGATAGAGAATACTATGTTATGGTGATTATCAATCTATTGTTTATGTGTTGTTTATGATCTTGCATGCTCTCCGTTATTAGTAGAGGCTCTGGCCAAGTTTTTACTCTTAACTCCAAGAGGGAGTATTTATGCTCGATAGTGGGTTCATGCCTTCATTGACACCTGGGACAGTGACAAAAGTTCTAAGGTTGTGATGTGTTGTTGCCACTAGGGATAAAACATTGATTCTATGTCTAAGGATGTAGTTGTCGATTACATTACGCACCATACTTAATGCAATTGTCTGTTGCTTTGCAACTTAATAATGGTTCGGATGATAACCTGAAGGTGGACTTTTTAGGCATAGATGCAGTTGGATGGCGGTCTATGTACTTTGTCGTAATGCCCAATTAAATCTCACTATATTTATCATATCATGTATATGCATTGTTATGCCCTTCTCTATTTGTCAATTGCCCGACTGTAATTTGTTCACCCAACATGCTTTTATCTTATGGGAGAGACACCTCTAGTGAACTGTGGACACCGGTCCTATTCTTTACATAGCATACAATCTACTGCAATTGTGTTTTACTGTTTTCTTGCAAACAATCATCTTCCACTCGATACGCTTAATCCTTTGTTACAGCAAGCCGGGAGATTGACAACCTCACTGCTTCGTTGGGGCAAAGTACTTTGGTTTTGTTGTGCAGATTCCACGTTGGCGCCGGAATCCCCTTGTTGCGCCGCATCACATTTCGCCACCATCAACCTTCAACGTGCTTCTTGGCTTCTCCTGGTTCGATTCAACCTTGGTTTCTTTCGAGGGAAAACTTGCCGCCGTGCGCATCATACCTTCCTCTTGGGGTTCCCAACGGACGTGTACATCTACGCGCATCAAGCCTGTTTTCTGGCGCCGTTGCCGGGGAACTGAAGAAAAGCTACACCACAAAGATTTCTAACTCCCACGTCAACTACACGCCAGCAACTGTTTTCTGGCGCCGTTGCCGGGGAGATCAAGACACGCTGCAAGGGGAGTCTCCACTTCTCAATCTCTTTACTTTGTTTTTGTCTTGCTTTATTTTATTTACTACTTTGTTTGCTGCACCTAAACAAAACACACAAAAATTAGTTGCTAGTTTTACTTTATTTACTGTCTTGCTCTCCATATCAAAAACACAAAAAAAATTTAGTTACTTGTCTTTACTTTATTTGCCTAGTTTACTTTATTGCTGTTATCATGAGTAATCCTGAAGTTGAAGTTCGTTCTTTTAAGCAACAAGGTGGAGAAAGTTTTAAAGATGCTTGGTACAGAATTAGTAATGCTCATCATAGGTGCATTAAGAAACACTCCACCACTATCCTTCTTAGGAACTTTTATGTTGGTCTATCTAGTTGGAATAGGTATGTTCTTGATACTCTTTCGGGAGGCAATTTCCTAGGTACTCCCGCTTTAGAAGCTAGTTGCATCATTGAGAGTCTAGTTGGAATACCACCTGTTAATGAAGTTAAAATTGAAATCTCTCTTGAAGATGTTATGAAAAAATTGGAAACCATAGAGAAAAAAATTTCAAGTGTTGAAACTAAATTGGGAATGTTATTTGACAAAACTTATGAACTTGATAAATCCTTAGGAGGAATTGATGAAAGAATTAGTGTCCTAGGAACTTGTGTTGTCCATGATAATCAAACCAATAGGATTGACGAACTTGAAAAAGCTATGGGAACCTTGGGTTCAACCTTTTCTTCTCTCAAGTATAATGAGAAAGCTTATGTGGGTAAAGAGCAAAAATTCATGTACGCCTCTAAAGTGCCTAAACAAAAGAATTATTATAGGCCTAAAATTTCTAAAACCCCTAGCACCACCATAGAGAATTTAGATAATGGAGCACCTAAAGTACCCTCTGCAACAATTTGTGTTTGCATGAAAAATAATGATGTTGATGCTTCTACTCTCGATGTTACTTGATTTGCACTTTCTGCGCCTAGCTGAAAGGCGTTAAAGAAAAGCGCTTATGGGAGACAACCCATGTTTTTACTACAGCAATTTTTTGTTTTGTTGAGTCTTGGAAGTTGTTTACTACTGTAGCAACCTCTCCTTATCATGTTTTTGTGCCAAGTAAAGTTTCTATGTCAAAGTTGATGTTATATTTGGGATCGCTGCGCAGAAACAGCATTGCTGTCTGTCACGAATCTGGGCACAGGCCTCTGTAGAAAATTCGAAAAAATATGCCAATTTACGAGCGTGATCCTCAGATATGTACGCAACTTTCATTAGTTTTGAGTTTTTCCATTTGAGCAAGTCTGGTGCCAGCTTTAAATTCGTCTTTACGGACTGTTCTGTTTTTGACAGATTCTGCCTTTTATTTCGCATTGCCTCTTTTGCTATGTTGGATTCATTTCTTTGATCCATTAATGTCCAGTAGCTTTATGCAATGTCCAGAAGTGTAAAGAATGATTGTGCCACCTCTGAACATGTGAATTATTAATTGTGCACTAACCCTCTAATGAGTTTGCTTGAAGTTTGGTGTGAAGGAAGTTTTCAAGGGTCAAGAGAGGAGAATGATATACTATGATCAAGAGGAGTGAAAGCTCTAAGCTTGAGGATGCCCCCGTGGTTCACCCCTGCATATTTTAAGAAGACTCAAGCGTCTAAGCTTGGGGATGCCCAAGGCATCCCCTTCTTCATCGACAACATCATCAGGTTCCTCCCCTGAAACTATATTTTTATTCAATCACATCTTGTGTTCTTTACTTGGAGCGTCGGTTTGTTTTTGTTTTTGTTTTGGTTTGAATAAAATGGATCCTAGCATTCACTTTGTGGGAGAGAGACACGCTCCGCTGTTGCATATGGACAAATATGTCCTTAGACTTTACTCATAATGTTCATGGCGAAGTTTCTTCTTCATTAAATTGTTATATGGTTGGAATTGGAAAATGCTACATGTAGTAATTCTAAAATGTCTTGGATAATGTGATACTTGGCAATTGTTGTGCTCATGTTTAAGCTCTTGCATCATATACTTTGCACCCATTAATTAAGAAATACATAGAGCTCGCTAAAATTTGGTTTGCATATTTGGTCTCTCTAAGGTCTAGATAATATCTAGTATTGAGTTTTGAACAACAAGGAAGACGGTGTAGAGTCTTATAATGTTTACAATATGTCTTTTATGTGAGTTTTGCTGCACCGGTTCATCCTTGAGTTTGCTTCAAATAACCTTGCTAGCCTAAACCTTGTATCGAGAGGGAATACTTCTCATGCATCCAAAATCCTTGAGCCAACTACTATGCCATTTGTGTCCACCATACCTACCTACTACATGGTATTTCTCCGCCATTCCAAAGTAAATTGCTTGAGTGCTACCTTTAAAATTCCATCATTCACCTTTGCAATATATAGCTCATGGGACAAAATAGCCTTAAAAACTATCGTAGTATTGAATATGTACTTATGCACTTTATCTTTTATTAAGTTGCTTGTTGTGCGATAACCATGCTTCTGGGGAACGCCATCAACTATTGTTGAATATCATGTGAGTTGCTATGCATGTCCGTCTTGTCTGAAGGATCTATCATTTTAGTGGTTGGAGCATGCAAAATTGTTAGAGAAGAACATTGGGCCGCTAACTAAAGCCATGAATCATGGTTGAAGTTTCAGTTTTGGACATATATCCTCAATCTCATATGAGAATAATAATCATTGCTACATGCTTATGCATTTAAGAGGAGTCCATTATCTGTTGTCCATGTTGTCCCGGTATGGATGTCTAAGTTGAGAATAATCAAAAGCGAGAAATCCAAAATGCGAGCATTCTCCTTAGACCTTTGTACAAGGCGGCATGGAGGTACCCCTTTGTGACACTTGGTTGAAACATAGCATGCAAAGATCCGGTAGTCCAAGCTAAGTAGGACGAGGTGCGGACACTATTAGTATACTATGCATGAGGCTTGCAACTTGTAAGATATAATTTACATAACTCATATGCTTTGTTACTACCGTTGACAAAATTGTTTCATGTTTTCAAAATAAAAGCTCTAGCACAAATACAGCAATCGATGCTTTCCTCTTTGAAGGACCATTCTTTTACTTTTATTGTTGAGTCAGTTTACCTATCTCCTTCCACCTTAAGAAGCAAACACTTGTGTGAACTGTGCATTGATTCCTACATACTTGCATATTGCACTTGTTATATTACTTTATGTTGACAATATCCATGAGATATACATGTTATAAGTTGAAAGCAACCGCTGAAACTTAATCTTCCTATGTGTTGCTTCAACACCTTTACTTTGATTTATTGCTTTATGAGTTAACTCTTATGCAAGACTTATTGATGCTTGTCTTGAAGTACTATTCATGAAAAGTCTTTGTCATATGATTCACTTGTTTACTCATGTCATTACCTTTGTTTTGATCGCTGCATTCATTACATATGTTTAAAAATAGTATGATCAAGATTATGATGGCATGTCACTTCAGAAATTATCATTGTTATCGTTTTACCTGCTCGGGACGAGCAGAACTAAGCTTGGGGATGCTGATACGTCTCCAACGTATCGATAATTTCTTATGTTACATGCTACTTTATTGATGATACCTACATGTTTTATGCACATTATATGTCATATTTATGCATTTTCCGGAACTAACCTATTAACAAGATGCCGAAGAGCCGGTTGCTGTTTTTGGTTTCAGAAATCCTAGTAAGGAAATATTCTCGGAATTGGACGAAATCTTCGCCCAGGGTCCTATTTTGCACGGAGCTTCCGTAAGACCGAAGAGGGAAGGAAGTGGGGCCACGAGGTGGCCACACCATAGGGCGCGGCCCAGCCGCCGCGCCGTCCGTGGTGTGGGCCCTCACGCCGCCTCTTGACCTGCCCTTCCGCCTACTTAAAGCCCCCGTCGCGAAACCCCGTACCGAGAGCCACGATACGGAAAACCTTCGACGCCGCCGCGAATCCCATCTCGGGGATTCAGAGATCGCCCCGCACCCGCCGGAGAGGGGATTCATCTCCGGAGGACTCTTCATCGCCATGATCGCTTCCGGAGTGATGAGTGTAGTTCACCCCCGGACCATGGGTCCATAGCAGTAGCTAGATGGTCGTCTTCTCCTTGTTGTGCTTCATTGTTGGATCTTGTGAGCTGCCTAACATGATCAAGATCATCTATCGTAATACTATATGTTGTGTTTGTCGGGATCCGATGGATAGAGAATACTATGTTATGGTGATTATCAATCTATTGTTTATGTGTTGTTTATGATCTTGCATGCTCTCCGTTATTAGTAGAGGCTCTGGCCAAGTTTTTACTCTTAACTCCAAGAGGGAGTATTTATGCTCGATAGTGGGTTCATGCCTTCATTGACACCTGGGACAGTGACAGAAAGTTCTAAGGTTGTGATGTTGCCACTAGGGATAAAACATTGATTCTATGTCTAAGGATGTAGTTGTCGATTACATTACACACCATACTTAATGGAATTGTCTGTTGCTTTGCAACTTAATACTGAATGGGGTTCGGATGATAACCCGAAGGTGGACTTTTTAGGCATAGATGCAGCTTGGATGGCGGTCTATGTACTTTGTCGTAATGCCCAATTAAATCTCACTATATTTATCATATCATGTATATGCATTGTTATGCCCTTCTCTATTTGTCAATTGCCCGACTGTAATTTGTTCACCCAACATGCTTTTATCTTATGGGAGAGACACCTCTAGTGAACTGTGGACCCCGGTCCTATTCTTTACATAGCATACAATCTACTGCAATTGTGTTTTACTGTTTTCTTGCAAACAATCATCTTCCACTCGATACGCTTAATCCTTTGTTACAACCGGTGAGATTGACAACCTCACTGCTTCGTTGGGGCAAAGTACTTTGGTTTTGTTGTGCAGATTCCACGTTGGCGCCGGAATCCCTGTTGTTGCGCCGCATCACATTTCGCCACCATCAACCTTCAACGTGCTTCTTGGCTCCTCCCGGTTCGATTCAACCTTGGTTTCTTTCTGAGGGAAACTTGCCACTGTGCGCATCATACCTTCCTCTTGGGGTTCCCAACGGACGTGTACATCTAGGCGCATCATAGAGCCCCTCCGGTGATGATTCCCCTCCTGCAGGTGCCGGGCGATCTCCGAATCCCCCGAGATGGGATTCGCGACGGCGGCGTCTCCGGAAGGTTTTCCGTATCGTGGCTCCTGCAGGGGTTTCGCGACGAAGGCTATTTGTAGGCGAAGGGTAGGTCAGGCGACGCGAGGGGCCCGCACCACAGGCCGCACCGCCAGGGCCGGCCGCGCCGCCCTATGGTCCGGCCACCTCGTGGCCCCACTTCGTTATCCCTCCGGTCTTCGGAAGCTTCGTGAAAAATAGGACCCCGGGCGTTGATTTCGTCCAATTCCGAGAATATTTCCTTACTAGGATTTCAAACCAAAAACAGCAAAAACAAGAATCGGCTTCGACATCTTGTTAATAGGTTAGTGCCGAAAATGTATAATAATGTGTAAAGTATGTATAAAACATTCAAGTATTGTCATAAAAGTAGCATGGAACATAAGAAATTATAGATACGTTTGAGACGTATCAAGCATCCCCAAGCTTAGTTCCTACTCGTCCTCGAGTAGGTAAACGATAACACAAATAATTTCTGAAGTGACATGCTACCAACATAATCTTGATCAACATTATTGTAAAGCATATGAGATGAATGGAGTGATCTGAACAAAAGATTGCTAACAAAGATAATGACTAAACAAATGAATCATATAGCAAAACTTTTCATGAATAGTACTTTCAAACAAGTATCAATAAGAGTTGCATAAGAGCTAACTCATAAGCAATAAATTCAAAGTAGAATGCATTGAAGCAACACAAAGGATGATTAAGTTTCAGCAATTGCTTTCAACTTGTAACATGTATATCTCATGGATATTTGTCAACATAGAGTAATATAACAAGTGCAATAAGTAAACATGTAAGTATCAATGCACACAGTTAACACAAGTGTTTGCTTCTAAGATAGAAGGAAGTGGGTAAACTGACTCAACATAAAGTAAAAGAATGGCCCTTCGCAGAGGGAAGCATGGATTACTATTTTGTGCTAGAGCTTTTGTTTTGAAAACATAGAAACAATTTTGTCAACGATAGTAATAATTCATATGTGCTATGCATAATACTTCCTACAAGTTGCATGTCTCATGCATAGAGTACTAATAGTGCTCGCACCTTGTCCTAATCAGCTCGGAAAACACGGATTATCATTGCATAACATATGTTTCAACCAAGTGTCACAAAGGGGTACCTCTATGCCGCCTGTACAAATGTCTAAGGAGAAAGCACGCATTGGATTTCTCGCTTTTGATTATTCTCAACTTAGACATCCATACCGGGACAACATAGACAACATATAATGGACTCCTCTTTTAATGCTTAAGCATTCAACAACAGCTAATATTCTCATAAGAGATTGAGGTTGTATGTCCAAACTGAAACTTCCACCATGATACATGGCTTTAGTTGGCTGCCCAATGTTCTTCTCTAACATACGCATACTCAAACCATTTGATAATGAAATCGCACTTACTTCAGACAAGACGAACATGCATAGCATCTCACATGATATCCAACAAAGGTAAAAAGTTGATGGCATCCCCAGAAACATGGTTACCGCTCAACAAGCAACTTATAAGAATTAAGACACATAACTACATATTCATCACCACAATAGTTTTTAAGCTATTTGTCCCATGAGCTATATATTGCAAAGATAAAGGAATGAAATTTTAAAGGTAGCACTCAAGTAATTTGCTTTGGAATGGCAGAAAAATACCACATAGTAGGTAGATATGGTGGACACAAATGGCATGGGATTTTGGCTCAGGGTGTTTGGATGCACGAGAAGCATTTCCTCTCAGTACAAGGTTTGGGCTAGCAAGGTTGTTTGAAGCTACACAAGTATGAACAGGTACAACAAAACTCACACAAGAACATATTGCAAGCATTATAAGGCTCTACACTGCCTTCCTTGTTGTTCAAACATTTTACCCGAAAATATCTAGACTTAGAGAGACCAATCATGCAAACCAAATTAAACAAGCTCTACGGTAGTTCTTCATTAATAGATTAAACTACATGATGCAAGAGCTTAAACATGATCTATGAGAGCTCAAACAATTGCCAAGTTATTCCAAACCATATGCAGCATTTTCTGATTCCAACCAAATAGCAATTTAACGAAGCAATCAGCCTTCGCCATGAACATTAAAGCACAATTAAGAACACAAGTGTTCCATATGAAAAAGCGGAGCGTAATATCTCCAATATAAGAATGGTGGGATCCAACTTAATTCAAACAAAAATAAAAGCAAACCGACGCTCCAAGTAAAGAACATAAGATGTGATGAAATAAAAATATAGTTTCACTAGAAGTGACCTGATAATGTTGTCGATGAAGAAGGGGATGCCTTGGGTATCCCCAAGCTTAGATGCTTGAGTCTTCTTAAAATATGCAGGGATGAACCACCGGGCATCCCCAAGCTTAGACCTTTCACTCTTCTTGATCATAGTATATCATCATCTTCTCTTGACCCTTGAAAACTTCCTCCACACCAAACTTCAAGCAAACTCATTAGAGGGTTAGTGCATAATCAAAAATTCACACATTCAGAGATGACACAATCATTCTTAACACTTCTGGACATTGCACAAAGCTTCTGAAAGTTAATGGAACAAAGAAACTCATTCAACATAGCAAAAGCGGCAATGCGAAATAAAAGGCAGAATCGGTCAAAAACAGAACAGTCCGTAAAGACGAATCTGGCAGGGGCACTTAACTTGCTCAAATGGAAAAACTCAAAACTAATGAAAGTTGCGTACATATATGAGGATCACGCTCGTAAATTTGCAGATTTTTTCGATTTTTTACAGAGCTCTGCGAGTGACAGACAACAATGTTGTTTCTGCGCAGTGATCCAAATCTAGCATCAACTTTAGCATAGAAACTTTACTTGGCACAAAAACATGATAAGGAGAGGCTGCTACAGTAGTAAACAACTTCCAAGACTCAACAATACAGTAAATAAAATAAAACATGGGTTATCTCCCAAGAAGTGATTTTCTTTAACGCCTTTCAGCTAGGCGCAGAAAGTGCAAATCAAGTGTTTTCAAGAGATGATGCATTAACATTCTTACCAGAGGCTTTGAGCCTACTCTTCTTACTCTTTGGTTTAGGGAATACATGACCGCATCCGGGTGTAGAGGTAAAATTTAGAGTGCCTTTCCCCATATCTATGATTGCTCCCATGAGTTTCAGCAGGGATCTTCCAAGCGTGATTTGTCCTGTCCCTACACATTCAACAACAAGATAATCAGTGGATACCGTTCTTCCAAGAAAGGTTGTGAAAACACCTTCAGCTATTCCTTTAGGAATTATAACAGAATTATCAGTAAGAGTTATTCCTTCTCCTCCTTCAGTAAGTTCCCAAAGTGTCAAAGATTCATAAATGCTTTTAGGCATAAGGCAGAACTCAGACATAATATCACAGCGGGCATAAAAAAATTCACCACAAATGGTAACTTTTATAGTAGGCACCCACATTGAAGGTTCAAAGCTTAATGGAACATAATCATAAAATTCGCGAATATGGTTGTACCCTTCTTTTAAACAAGATATATTTGTTTCGAGAGTGTTTAATCTATTAAGAATGCTAGCAAGAGATGAATCAAAGTTACTAGCTGAGCTAGATGATGTGACCAATTTTTTTACGGCATTAAAAGCTTGATCTCCATCACAATGAAGGAAATCTCCTCCCACTACAACATCTAAGGCATATCTATAGCGAAGAATAAGCCCAAAATAAAAGTTACTAAGAAGCAAACTTAGAGGCATTTTAGGTTCAGTTCTACTATAAGAATCAAAAATTCTAGACCAAGCTTCCTCAAAACTCTCCTCACCCCCTTGTTTAAAAGTAAAGATCGATTCCTCAGGTGATAGAGCAACAACTACAGGACTAGTCATGATAATAAAATAAATGCAAGTAACTATTTTTTTTATGTTTTTGATATAGAGCAAATAATACAGAAAGTAAAGTAACTATATTTTTTGTGTTTTTTAATATGAAGCAAACAAGAAAGTAAATAAAATAAAGTAAAGCAAGACAAAAACAAAGTAAAGAGATTGGATGTGGAGACTCCCCTGCACTGCCTTGATCTCCCAAAGAACGGCGCTAAAAGAGCTTGATGCGCGTAGATGTACACGTCCGTTGGGAACCCCAAGAGGAAGGTGTGATGCGCACAGCAGCAAGTTTTCCCTCATAAAGAAACCAAGGTTATCGAACCAAGAGGAGCCAAGAAGCACGTGAAGGTTGTTGGTGGAGGAGTGTAGTGCGGCGCAACACTGAAACCGGCGCCAACGTGGAACCCGCACAACACAATCAAAGTACTTTGCCCCAACGTAAAATGAGGTTGTCAATCTCACCGCTTGCTGAAAACAAAGGATTAAACGTATCGAGTGGAAGATGGTGTTTGTTTGCAAAGAACAAGAAAAAGTAGAAATGTATTCAGATGTAAAAGAATGGACCGGGTCCACAGTCACTAGTGGTGTCTCTCCAATAAGGTAACTAACATGCTGGGTGAAATTACAAAGCAATTGACAAATAAAGATTCAATACATATCAATGATGATTACTATGTGATTTAATCAGGGCATTACGACAAAGTACATAGGCCGCTATCCAGCATGCATCTATGCCTAAATAATCCACCTTCAGGTTATCATCCGAACCCCTTCTAGTATTAAGTTGTAAACAACAGATAATTGCATTAAGTATGGTGCGTAATGTAATCAACACAAATATCTTTAGACAAAGCATCAATGTTTTTATCCCTAGTAGCAACAGCACATCCACAACCTTAGAACCTACTGTCACGATCCTAGATTCAATGGAGGCATGAACCCACTATCGAGCATAATTACTCCCTCTTGGAGTTACAAGTATCAACTTGGCCAGAGCCTCTACTAGCAACGGAGAGCATGTAAGAACATAAACAACACATATATGATAGATTGATAATCAACTTGACATAATATTCTATATTCATCGGATCCCGCCAAACACAACATGTAGCATTACAAATAGATGATCTTGATCATGTTAGGCAGCTCACAAGATCTAAACAATGATAGCACAAGCAGAGAAGACAACCATCTAGCTACTGCTATGGACCCATAGTCCAAGGATGAACTACTCACGCATCAATCCGGAGTCGGACATGATGATGTAGAGCCCTCCTGATGATGATTCCCCTCCCCAAGGTGCCGAGGCGATCTCCCGAATCCCCCGAGATGGGATTCGCGGCGGCGGCATCTCCGGAAGGTTTTCCGTATCGTGGCTCTCGTACAGTGGGGTTTCGCGACGAGGCTATTTGTAGGCGGAAGGGTAGGTCACGACGCGAGGGCCCAGACACGTGGCCGCGCGCGCCCCGGGCCGCGCCGCTCTATGATCCGGCCACCTCGTGGCCCCACTTCGTTATCCTCCGGTCTTCTGAAGCTTCGTGGAAAAATAGACCCGGGCGTTGATTTCGTCCAATCCGAGAATATTTCCTTACTAGGATTTCTGAAACCAAAAACAACAGAAAACAGCAACTGACGCTTCGACATCTTGTTAATAGGTTAGTGCCGGAAAATGTATAATAATGTTGTAAAGTATTATAAAACATTCAAGTATTGTCATAAAAGTAGCATGGAACATAAGAAATTATAGATACGTTTGAGATGTATCAGGGAGGAGGCCTTGGGCCTCCTCTGGCCTGGCCCTTCTGGCTCCGTGAGTATTCTGGCGGAATAAAATTTATGTGATTTTTCTGGATTTTTCCGAGCACTTTGGTTATTGGGCCTTTTCTGCAATAAACAGACATAATAAACAAAAATTGGCACTGTGGCATCTTGTTAATAGGTTAGTCCCATAAATGCCATAATATGATAAAGTGCATATAAAACATGTAGGTATTGTCATAAAACTAGCATGGAACATCAGAAATTATAGATACGTTGGAGACGTATCAAGGGCCCACACCACCCCTTGGCGCGGGCCAAGCCCAGGCCGCGCCTAGGGGTGGTCAGGGCGCCCTAGTGCGCCTCTTCTTCCCCCCTTCAGACTTCATCTTTGTTTCGGTAAAATATTGACTTCGGCTTTTGTTTCGTCCAATTCCGAGAATATTTCATGTACAAATTTTCTGAAATACAAACAGCAGGAAACGGGGAACTGGCACTGTGGCATCTTGTTAATAGGTTAGTACCGGAAATCATGTAAAAGTGCAACAAAGTGTAAACAAAACATATATGAATTGGTGTAAAACAAGCATGGAGCATCAAAAATTATAGATAAGTTTGAGACGTATCAGTGTCCCACATTGGGAATTCGTGGTGCACGCTGGATCGGCGCGGAGGTCCGGCGGTAGGAGGGACCGTCTACGGACAATCTCATTACATCGCGCCCGACCTGAATGTGGCACCGACGGAATGGGCACCCGCCGATGGCTGAGGAGCCACCCGTCGGGCGGTTGAACGTTGTCCCAGCCCTCACACAGTGTCTCGTGTAGTATAGGGCTAGGTGATGTTGATGCGGATGGGCAATCGGTTGTGCAACTTCGCCTCCTTCTTATTTGCTTCGAGGACCCGACCTTGACGTCGTCCGTCTTCAGGTGCCTCCATGGGAAACCCTTCCTCCCTATGGCCTTGTTGCAAGGGTGGGGTGGCTGCTGCAGGTGATGCATGTAAAATGCATACATTAACTTTGTAGTTTATTGATACATATTCCCACATATTTGCATCTTGTATAATGTTATAATCATGTTTTATATTGATTTATGGGGATTTACCAATGACCTCCCTTATTTTGGTTATAACTCTGCAGAACAGGAGTTCCCTATTTTGCATACTTTTAACTTTCACGGACCTAAACGAAGTCAAATTTACATGGAATTTTTTGAGGCTTGATATTTCGCGAAGATGATGACCTGGAGCACTAGAACCTCACGAGAGGGGCCCTGGGGCCCAAAAGTGCCCAGGTGGTGAGGCCCATTAGGGGGACCACGCCACCCTAACTCTTTCCCCCCTCGAGCATCGCCAGTCGTTTGTCTTCATCTTCAATTCATTGTTTTGACCTAAAAACACCTATAAAAAGGGGCCCGTTGAAAGTGCATGGAGCCCCCATGTATGGTTTGGTAATTAATGACAATCCCTATGGACTAATGGTTGCACTAAGCTATATTTGTAGGAGTTGTTCATAATCAATGCTTGAACCAAATGTTAGCTTCAAGGTTGCGATAAAGAAGAAATAAGATGCACCGAAGAAGGAGCTCTCCCATAGTGGAGTATGGGGAGCAATTCGCAAGACTTCATTAGGCAAACACAATCAAGAAATGCGTTTCCATCTTGTTGCGGTCAAGATCGTCTTCATCTAGCTCAAGTGGAAGGCGCAAGGTTAAGGTTTGCTCTTGATAGAGTTTCTTTCCTACCGATCTCGTGGTTTAGTTGGAAGACCGGTTCATAGGCTAGACGTCGTACTGTCAAGCAGCTCTCAAATGACTAAGTCTGGTGCCTGCAGCTCTTCCATATTTTTCTCTCTTGACCCCTTTTGCCTTGCTTTATGCATAGTTATCCATAACACCTTCAAACATGTAAAAGACAAAGGAAACATAATAAAATCCTAGTAAAACTACTAAATATGTGATGCTCATATGAAAATGAAGAAGAACTCGTAAGTATACAAAATAGGCTTATGTGTATCTAGTTGGAGCATGAAATGAGTGACAATATGAGTAATAGTATACTTAAAAACCTCAGTAAAATAGTGCTAAATTTCGAGCTATCAACTGCAACGCTACCCGAGGCATCGTTAGTACGCCGGGACCCTGATCACGAACTATGCTCAGATGAAGATGATCTTCACGCCCCGGTTTGTCTGTAGGATGCAGCTGTTCCAACCTAACTTATTGATCAGGGTAATCGATTACATTGTAGACAACGAAGAAGAGTATGCCGTACCATAAGCAACCATCGAAGAGGAGGAGCTTTCAGCCCACTCGCTAGGCCCTAGTCGTCCTTGATCCCTCCTCTCCTTGTTGGCTTGCTGCGGTCTGACAGTCTCCAATCGATAACTCTTCCCGGCTTCCTTCGGTAATTCGAATGAAAATTCCTCTGCCTCTCTTCTATTCATCTTTTGAGAGGATTGTGTCTTGTACATTAGTACATGCGTTTCACAAAAAATAGGCTTATTGTTAGGTTTTGTGCAGGCTATATGTATGAATAATTATCCCAAATTTCAGGTATAAATTATCATACAAATTCTGAAAATTTTGGAATTGTGTTGCCTGTTGCAACTGCTATATTTGAGAGGTGCTTTCCTGCCATGAAACTGGTGAATAATTTTTTTGTGCTATCGCCTCAATGATGACAGCTTGAGTGATGACGTTATTTGTTATGATTAAAATTGGAGTTTAGGGTTTGATACTTTACTTTATCATTCATTCCTTTTTGTCTTTCTACTCCGTATTTGATCATGTTTCCGTAAAAAAAGGTACTATACTACAAGGGAACTGACTTCTTTTTGTGGGAATTTAAGGGCCTATTTTTCAATTCACATGGTGTTGATAGCGTATGTTACTGCATGGTTTGATTTCTATAAGGTGTGTTTGGTAGCGTGTGCCACTATAGAATGACTATCCCACTTGAGACAAGCTGACTTCACACAATCTAAGCTGAGATTTTACCACATGTTTGGTAGCTCGGGTGTGCCCACCCATACTGAGCAATGATGTTGTTTAGTGATCCAAGTTGAACTCAACAGGTTCACAGTTTTACAGAAATTGACTAATTTGCAAAGAGGTACAGAATTTTACAACAAAACCCTTAAACGAAAAGATAAAAAGCAATTAGGTCCATGGTGTTCTCTCTCTCCATGAAGCTGCTGGTTGGCGGCGCGGTTGCCGGTCCTAGCGGCACTTGGTCGTCTACCCTCGCAGCACTAGGCGGCGACACGAGGAGGCGATGGGCGACCACGCAAGGAGGCGGCGCTAGGCAGCGCCGCAAGGATGCGATAGGGGTGATGCCGGGTGGTATGCAACAACCGCACATCGAGGCTCCATGGGTCACGGCAGTGGCAGCGTGAGGGGAGTGTAGTGCCTTGCGGCGAGAGGATCCTCCGTCGACGAGAGGAGCCGCCGCCAGAAGGTCGAGCCAAATGAGTTGGCCTCCTTGGTCGATTGTTTCCTTTATCATGCTTCGGTTGTTATCAAAAGCTTGACACCTCTATGCATGTATTTAGGTGATTCACCTGCTTCCATGTGGGTCCTCTCTCTAGTTCAAGTTTCAATCATAACTTGCTCATCACCCGTTGAAGATGAGCTCGGCTAGTTACTTGCCTTGCACTCTAGTCTATCTTGTTTGAACTCCAAATATTCATTCTATTACTGCCATCCATTTTCCATAGTTTCAGTTTACTTTATTGAAGATTTTAATTTCCTTGATGGTTACCGATAATTCACTTGTTCATTACTGCTTTATTAGTTGATGATTTCGTTATGATGTTGACTGCTAGTGTCAAGATCCTTTCCATTGCTCTGTTTTCCTTTTGTTGAATTCTAAATGAGCTTGGCAGAACTCTCTTGATTTGGTTTACTGTTATGGTGTTTCTGATGCTGTCAGGTTTCTCTGCCTTTCTTCATGGTTTAGTAACATTGGATGTTAAACAATATCACTCATACCCTTGCTGGTCATTTATCACTTGGTCACTCACTTGATTATATGGTTCACTATATCCTTATTTTGATTTCCCTTTCTTTTCCAAACATAGATTCTAGGATTATTCCTATAGTCTAATAGTCAAGCTCATACACTAACATGCCTCACCATTATGGTGTTGGCAACATTTTAACGTTAACCATTCTCTTTTAGTTGTGTATGCGTGCACGCAAGAAGACTTGAGAATGAATACTCTTTAGTCTAGGTTTAGTATATGTTTACTATTCATTGTATTCAAATTTGTAATCTTATTTTATTCAAATTATGTGTAGAGACAATGTAATGGGCTTGGCTATCAATAAAATGTGTGTTTACTTTATTGTACAAGTTCTTTACTTTAATATTTGAGTTATAGGATAACTTGAATTCAAATTTGAATATAAGATTCAAATTCCAGTTTTTGAATTCAAATGACCCTAGATGTTATCTTTTCCATGTTTTCCCTTTTCTACTAAATATCAACAAAGATTCTCTCGAAACCAGACATGTCGAGATGATAACCCTAATTCATCAAGACTCATATCAGGTTCTCGATCACTTTGAGTTTTCAATCGAAGCGAAAATTTTCCCCCACTTTTTAAGATGAACGTACAAATCCTAACTCTACCCTCGCATGTCCTATAAACATGGGGTGTTACAATCACCGAGATGAGCCATATCACACACACAACCTATACGACCTTTAGACCTAACACACCACAAAAAATATCCATGGTTATCAATACCTCCCTTAGCATGTTCGATAGAGGGTAGGAGAATCCGTGTGCTCATTGGCAGGAAGACCCGTCGAGAGAGGAGGGGGATCTTCAGAGTGGGGGGAGGCGATTGGTTTTTTGTGTGTGATATCAATTCATCGAGTAGGTATTACCGTAGGAATCCAAATGTTGGGGAGGCGAAGGAAATGCATATATTATTTATCTTCATCTATAACAATTACAACTTTAATAATAAAATAATTTCAATCAAACACTAGATAATATCTCATAAAATGGATATTGACTAACCTTTTTGTGATTTCTACCAAAAAAACAAGGTGGTATGAACAAGTGAATCCCATTAGAGAGATGAAAGACCTATGCAACCCGGCCTTGCTTAGGACATGAAGGCTTTGATGTAATGCATACTTTGTCTACAAATTCTTATTGACTATTGATGGCGTGTAACTCACACGTTCGTTGGGAACCCCAAGAGGAAGGTATGATGCGCACAGCAGCAAGTTTTCCCTCATAAAGAAACCAAGGTTTATCGAACCAGGAGGAGCCAAGAAGCACGTTGAAGGTTGATGGTGGCGAAATGTGATGCGGCGCAACAACAGGATTCCGGCGCCAACGTGGAACCGCACAACACAACCCAAGTACTTTGCCCCAACAAAACAATGAGGTTGTCAATCTCACCGGCTTGCTGTAACAAAAGATTAACCGTATTGTGTGGAAGATGATTGTTTGCAAGAAAACAAGAAAACAAGTATTGCAAAGATTGTATGCGATGTAAAGAATAGGACCGGGGTCCACAGTCACTAGAGGTGTCTCTCCCATAAGATAAAAGCATGTTGGGTGAACAAATTACACGGCAATTGACAAAATAGAGAAGGGCATAACAATGCATATACATGATATGATAAATATAGTGAGATTTAATCAGGCATTACGACAAAGTACATAGACCGTCATCCAACCGCATCTATGCCTAAAAAGTCCACCTTCAGTTATCATCCGAACCCCATTCAGTATTAAGTTGCAAAGCAACAGACAATTGCATTAAGTATGGTGCGTAATGTAATCGACAACTACATCCTTAGATATAGAATCAATGTTTCATCCCTAGTGGCAACAAGACATCACAACCTTAGAACTTTCTGTCACTGCCCAGTGTCAATGAAGGCATGAACCCACTATCGAGCATAAATACTCCTCTTGGAGTTAAGAGCAAAACTTGGCCAGAGCCTCTACTAATAACGAGAGCATGCAAGATCATAAACAACACATAAACAATAGATTGATAATCACCATAACATAGTATTCTCTATCCATCGATCCCGACAAACACAACATATAGTATTACAGATAGATGATCTTGATCATGTTAGGCAGCTCACAAGATCCAACAATGAAGCACAATTAGGAGAAGACGACCATCTAGTGACAAAGGATTAACTTGTCAATGCCTACAGATTGTAGACTAGGGTTTTGCTAGAAGTAGAGGGCAAGTAGATCTCGAAGGTTCAGGCGAAAAGTACTCGACGATTATGAAAACTAGGTTATGTTGACAATAGATTCGATCCTTTTTTGTCCCTCGGCTCCCCCTTATATAGGAGGTGGAGCCGAGGGTTTCGTAATACACAAGTTACAGAGTTCGGGAGGGATTCGTATCCAACCCGTAAGATTACAAATCTCTATCTTTCCTAATACAAACTATCTTTCCTAATCACTAAATGTGCTTCCGAGTCTTCTTATCCTTCGAGTTCTGGGCCTTCAGTAAACCCCGGGTACCATCTTTGGCAGCCCATTGGGGATGCCTATGTCAGTAGCCCCCGAGATTTTTCTTGAATCGAAGAATCAGGGAAAATCTCCAACTTTACTCATCACATAATATTTCGATATGCAAACACTATTTTGTACAGGGATAACGGTAGTTGGGGCTAGTTCATCTGACGGATCAGGTACTAGTTAACTGCTCTAGTGGCAATCCGCAAAAACTATTTCAAGATCACGTCCCCGGACATGATCTCGGGATATCGGTGTAAACTTCGACAGGCCGCTTAAGGTCTTACCATTCTGTCGAGTCCCAGTCATATTTTATCGGGTACCTAACGCGTCCGTTAGATTTTTTTCGTATCTGTTGATACGGAAAATAGTAGCAATCCGCCGTCGAGACGGTGCCACGCCTCTCAATGGATCTGGGGTCTTACCTTCGCAAAGTTTTGCGGCATTCAGAGATTTATTCGCGACTTTTAGCGCTCTGAGAATATATTGTCGAGTGCTTTTCGGCTGTTGGAATAGCACATTTTATCGAGTCATATTTGATGACTTATTTTGTCTTCCCGATGGGAGTATATGTAGAGTTATCTGTGTAACTCGAAATATGCTCACTTCTAAAAATTCATCGGGCACGCGTACAGCGTTCCCGATGGAGTAGCCCCCGAGGCTACAGCCAAGAACTTGTGCTTGGGTGTAGGCTCCACATTAGTATCCTTTGCCGCTATATTTATAATCCTTCTCGATATTTTTATATCTATCGGGTGCGCGACCAGCGCTCCCGATGGGAGTAGCCCCCGAGGCTATGAACAAATGCTTGTATTTGATCATAGCCTCTCGCCATTTCTATCTTGTCATACTCGAAATTTTTCTATTTTTCCAAAGTAGCCCCCGAGCCTTTGGGCAAGAACTTATGTTTGATCAAAGGCTCCCGAAATAATCTTGCGTTGTCGATATACTTTTCCGAGCTTCATAGTCGAGCTTTTCTTTTACCTTGATGACGTAGTTGCTGATGATAGCCACGATTCCTGTGTTGGAAATACGCGAAAACCGCTATGTGTCACTGTCATGTGGGTCCCTTTTTCATATCCAGTTGACACGTCGTGCAAGTGGGGGACACACGTCCTCCGCTTTTTCTGGCACTATTACTGTATCTCCTGCCTTTTCACTTCTCGGTAAAAATACACTTTTACCCCTTGTCCACGTGGTTGCCATCTGCATCCTTACTTTTGCCAATCCAACGGTTGCGACGATCCGGCACACCGCTATATAAAGCCATCGTCTTCCTCCTTGAGCACTTTCGCTCACGCCGCACCTCTGCTTCTCCGCTGCAACTGCCCCTTGCTCCCATTAGCTCTAGCGCTCGAGCACTTTTCTCTCTTCTCTGCTAGCTCCGTTGATGCCGCCGCGCGCTCGTTTGACTAGACACAGCACACCAGAATCGAAGATGACATCAACAGATCTGGGAAGTGCCGAGTGGGAGAGATCCAAGATCTCAGGCCAAGACATCAACATGCTGAAGAAGATGGGATTCAGCAAGAAAGAGAACGCGCTCCAGTTCCCCAAGGAGGAGAGCTACCCAAAGCCTCCAATCAACTACCGGGTCAGTTTCGTTGACCACCTCATCCGAGGACTTTCTCCCCCAATCCACGAATTTATGCGTGGTCTCCTTTTTGTCTATGGGCTTCAGTTGCATCATCTGACGCCCAACTCTCTTCTCCACATTTCGATTTTTATCACACTCTGTGAGTGCTTTCTCGGGGTCCAACCCAATTGGGCCCTGTGGAAATGCATCTTTTGCATTCGCCGCAATAGCCACCTACAATATTGGCGGCGTTGTTATATGTGTTCGGTCGGAAGTCGACTATTTTGATGTCAAATTTCCCGACTCCGTCCAAGGCTGGCGGAAAAAGTGGCTATACATCCATGAAGAAAGTTCCAACCCGGCGAAGAGAACATCGCCCTTTTGACGGAGAAGCTAAAATCTTTCGTCGCCGTTCTTGGGATGTGAAGCTACGAAGCGAGAAATTGGCGACAGAGGCGCTGATGACTCGCATTCACGAGCTACGAACACCCGCGGGAAAGAACTTTCGGGTGAGATTACCGCCTATTTCCTTAGGACTAGAGTGCAGCCTCTCCAGGCTCGCAAAACCCCCTCCGGAAATACGCCGGTGAAGAAGATGCCGACAGTGCTCAAAAGATCTTCCCTTGAAGGACTTTGAGAAACTTATCCGCAAAATCTCATCGCTGAACAAGAAGGATTTAATTCCTACTTCTTGCCGTGTCGCGCCATATAGTAGCGCCAACCCCCTCCCCGAGGTAATTTCTTTTTTGTAGCTGTATTTGTTTCCTCGGGCTTTGTTATTTTGTCGATTACTATTTTGTTAATGCCTTTTTCTCGACATTTTTTCTTTTCTCAGGGCCACCTCGTTCTTTCTTCTCTTCCTCCTCTTCCCGAAGGTGGAGAAGTGGAGGAGCGTGCCGTTGTCGACGATGACAACCAAAGCACCACTCGCCCTGCCCCTGAAATCGCGGGTTCTCACAAATCCGCGGCTTCTGCTGAGTCAGAGGCCACTGCCTCAACACACTCTCTTCCTCATGCTTCAAAGAGGAAGAGAGACGACGTAAAAGATTCCGGCACTTCCACAGCCGAAGAAGCTGAGCCTTCACATAAAAAGGCAGCTTTTAACCCCTACACTGATGCCCTTGTCAGCTCGTGAGTTACTCCTTACTCTTTACTATTCCTGTTTTGATGTTTCTTGTCTCTTGCTTCTTATACTGCCGCCATTTTATTGTAGTGATGAGGAGGAAGAACAAGTCTGTTGATGCTACTGCACGAACGAGTACATCGCGTACTTTGATTGTGTCGGAGGCTCAACATGATGGAGATGAATCTTCTCCTCCCCAACAAGACATCGTGCAACCATCGCTAGTGGAGAGCCCCCGAGCCTCTCCATTAAAAGGAGCGAGAATTGAACCATCGAGATATTCTATCCATTTCCCTGGTGGATCTTCGACACCTTCATTGGATGATGTAAACCTTAAATCTTTCAATACTTCAATCATACTGAATGTTTGCCGAATATATATTGGTTATATTGACTTTGTTTTCCTCCTTGATCGTTTCTTCAGCCATTGATGAAGGAATTTATTCGCCTTGGTACCCAATTTGTCGGGTATCGTGACTACACCAAGAAGCTCGAAGGTATTATTGTCCTGTTCTTTTGCTGCATGTGTACCATGATTTCATCATAGTATTTATCTGCCGCAATTTTTCCAGGAGATCTTGCGGAAAGCAACAAACGTGCGGACGCTCTTGCTGTTAAGTTGAAGCAGAGCGAAGAAAATCGCCAAAAAGCTGAAAAGGATGCTGCCACCATTGAAGATCTTCGAAGAGGCTTCATAACGCTGAAACTTCATTGAGTGATAACATAACTCAGCAATCAGCTCGAGAGGCAGAGATTCTTTCCCGCTTGGAATCGCAATGTCGGCGTTTTGTTAGTAAGTTCTCGAATCTTTGCTTTTCCTCGGATTATCTTGCATTTCACCTGTAGTCTTTATTTTTTATACGGCTGTCTGATTGTTTGTAGGGCGGACGCATCAAGAATATGAGGTTGACGGTCCTGTGGGTGACGAGCTTCTCGACGCGCTGACCCTTGTCGAAATTCATGGGGATGAAGCACGCGACGGGCTTGAAAATGCTGAAGCTGGCTTGCTGAAGCTTTTCCCCTACTTCTTTCCGAAGAAAGAGACCCCCTCTACCTTTGTGGAGCTCGCAAAAACCTTCAATGGACCCGAAGATCTTGGGCTGAAACTTCGCCAAGAAGGCCTGAAAATTGGCGTTGAAGGCACCATCGCGCTAACTGCTAATAGTCAACAAGACGTCGACTGGGCCAAGGTTGGCAACATAGGGGAGATGGAGACAAAGAAATGGCAATCTCTAATTAGAGCTGCCAAACCTTCTGCAAGACCCATCCTCTCCTTCCTTGGTGTTAAACCAGCACCTGCTCCAAGCGCATCCAAGCCGGAGGTCAAGTAGACCACCTTGTCTCTTTTTTTATTTCTATCTTTTGATGCTATCGCCTTAGTCCTCCTGGCGGTGATTAGGTCTTCTAGGGGTCCTTCTTTTGTAACAGACATGTATATATTATGAGAATCAATGGAAATCTATCTTTGTCTCAATGATTGATGTCGACGTTTTTCTATTTTTTCAGTTAATTTTTGACAACTATACGTCCATTCCTGGTCCTTCCGAAGTTTTTCCTTCGTCCCGAAGAAGTCCTCTGTCCCTGTTAATTTTGTTGATGATTCTGCGAGTAAGGATCTGACAGAAGAATTGAAAGAACTTCGAGGACAACTCCAATCCGTGAAGAAGCAATCACTTATGCTCATGGAACAATCTCGAGAGTCTTCTGAAAGGGAAAAAATTGCACTCCAACAAGCTCAAACTACCATCGCTGAAAAGGACTCCGCTGTTGCTGAAGCTGCTGCAGCTACGTCTCGAGAAAATTCTATGCTCCAGCTGCTGATAGATGCTAGCGTGGATATGGCAGGTATGTTTCATTATATTTATCGTGCTTCTTCTTTTTCTTTACTGCTTATCTCCTTATTACCCTCTGACTTGTTTTTTAAAAAACAATAGGTGCTTTTTTGGATGCTGCTACTGAAGATGAACGTGTCGAGGCTCGTTCCAATGTTCTTCTTCGGCTTGCACGTGAACATGGGTCGACTTTTTGGGGCACGCCTGAACGGACTCGCCAAATCGTCAGATTTCAAGATCGCGCGCTTCAGGTTCGCGAGTATCTTGACTTCTGTACGAGGACTTTGTCTCTGGTCTATGGTACCATGTTTCCTCGCAATAAGATGCCGAGACCCTTCCTGCGTTGATGGACAAATTTCGAGATGCTCCTCGCATCCATGGCTTTGTACGAGCCCAACTAGCTGCTGCGCAAGGTTTGCAATGATCATGATAAAAATCTGCTACCCGAAGTTAGACGTGGGGCAAATTGTTCCAAAGTGCTTGGAGAAGATGTCGAAGAGGAAAAGAAACTTCGGCAAATATGATGACATTGTTACTCCTGTTGCCGAAGATATGATGGATGAACTTCTTCGGATGGATTCCGAATTCTTCGTGAAGGGTAGCTACGCTGAGCATAGCACTCGTGCTGTAAATAATGAGCGCTTAACCATAGACAATATATTGGGAAATCCTTGAAGACGAACTTGTTCCAAAGTTTGTATCTTGTGTATATGATCTATATTGTAAAGTCATTATATTTTTATTTTTGTCGCCAAGCCCCCGGGCGTTTTGATTGCAGTATTTTTGTTTATTATAATGCGAGGTTGTCCCAAGGCAAGATAATATACACTGTATACTATTTTTTGCGGGTGCGAGCCCCCGAGCTTTTTGTTGATCGCTATTTTGTCGATATCTCTTTTTATTTTGGCAAGGTATTTTTTTACCAAGGCAGGATGCTTCTTTTGCTTATCGACACTGTATATTGTATCATTTAGGGGAAGCCCTGAGCCTGTCGAGAAAAAGATATATGATTCCACTATCTTTATTATATTGCAGCACCGCGAGCCCGCCTCATTAAAAACTTCTCCGGCCCACTCTGCCCCGAAAAGGAAAAGAGTGCGTCTGAAAACTCGCGTTTCAAGACATTGTATGTTTACAAAGGAGACTATATTTCGCTATCTAGGCGTAGAAACGCCTGAGCTACGCCACGTTCCAAGGATTTGGCTCAACGTTCCCCGTCTTCTTGTCCTTGATTCTGTATGCTCCTCCTTCGATGACTTCTGTGACGATGTAGGGTCCAAGCCATGGTGACTCGAGTTTTTCATGACTTTTTTGATTGAGTCGCAAGACTAAATCACCAACTTGAAAAGATCGTGGCCGCAATCTTCGACTGTGGTAATTCTTCAGGTCCCGTTGATATTTAGCGACTCGCGACAGAACTTCATCTCGAGCTTCGTCAAGTGCATCGACGTCGTCCTCCAAGGCTTTTCTCGAGATTTCTTCATTATATTCTGTAACTCTTGGGGAATCATGCTCGATTTCTATCGGCAGGACTGCTTCTTAAAACGCGTTTCGTGTCGCCGTATTTGGTGTTGTTCGGATACTCCACAACACACTTGGCAGATGTCTACGTTCCCTCCTTTCCTGTAGACGTGTTGGGCCTCCAAGTGCAGAGGTTTGTAGAACACAGCAAGTTTTCCTTAAGTGGATCACCCAAGGTTTATCGAACTCAGGGAGGAAGAGGTCAAAGATATCCCTCTCATGCAACCCCGCAACCACAAAGCAAGAAGTCTCTTGTGTCCCCAACACACCAAATAGGTGCACTAGTTCGGCGAAGAGATAGTGAAATACAGGTGGTATGAATATATATGAGCAGTAGCAACGGTGCCAGAAAATAGCTTGGGCGTGTAGTTGATGGTGGTAGTATTGCAGCAGAGTAACACAAAGAAACAAGAACAAGCAAGAGTAACTCAGCAGTATTAGGAACAAGGCCTAGGGATTACACTTTCACTAGTGGACACTCTCAACATTGATCACATAACGAATAGATAAATGCATACTCTACACTTTTGTTGGATGATGAACACATTGCGTAGGATTACACGAACCCTCAATGCCGGAGTTAACAAGCTCCACAATAATGCTCATGTTTAAGTAACCTTAAGTGTAAGATAGATCAAAACGACTAAACCAAGTACTAGCATAGCATGCACACTGTCACCTTCATGCATATGTAGAGGAATAGATCACATCAATATTATCATAGCAATAGTTAACTTCGCAATCTACAAGAGATCATGATCATAGCATAAACCAAGTACTAACACGGTGCACGCACTGTCACCTTTGCACACATGCAGGAGGAATAAAACTACTTTAATAACAAATCACTAGAGTAGCACATAGATAAATAGTGATACAAAACTCATATGAATCTCAATCATGTAAGGCAGCTCATGAGATCATTGTATTGAAGTACATAGGAGAGAGATTAACCACATAGCTACCGGTACAGCCCCGAGCCTCGATGGAGAACTACTCCCTCCTCATGGGAGCAAAGAAGCGTGATGAAGATGGCGGAGATGGCAGCGGTGTTGATGGAGAAGCCTTCCGGGGCACTTCCCCGTCCCCAGGTGTCGAACAGAGACTCCTGTCCCCCGATCTTGGCTTCGCGATGACGGCGGCTCTGGAACTTTTCTCGTATCGTGGCTTCCTTCGTAAGGGTTTTCGATGCAGGGGCTTTTATAGGCGAAGAGGCGGCGCAGGAGGGTCAACGAGGCGACGAGACCATAGGGTGGCGCGGCGCCTGGGCCGCGCCACCATGTCCTCGGGGGCCCACAGGCCCATCTCTCGCACCGAGTGTTCTGGATGGTTCCGGGAAAATAGGAACTTGGGCGTTGATTTCGTCCGATTCCGAGAATATTTCGTTACTAGGATTTCTGAAACCAAAAACAGCAGAAAACAGGAACTGCACTTCGGCATCTTGTTAATAGGTTAGTTCCAGAAAACGCATAAATACGACATATAATGTGCATAAAACATGTAGATATCATCAATAAAGTGGCATGGAACATAAGAAATTATCGATACGTTGGAGACGTATCAGCCCAGCTTAGTTCTGCTCGTCCCGAGCAGGTAAAACGATAACAAAGATAATTTCTTATGTGACATGCCATCATAACCTTGATCATACTATTGTAAGCATATGAGATGAATGCAGCGATCAAAACAATGGTAATGACATGAGTAAACAACGAATCATAAAGCAAAGACTTTTCATGAATAGTACTTCAAGACAAGCATCAATAAGTCTTGCATAAGAGTTAACTCATAAAGCAATAATTCAAAGTAGAGGTATTGAAGCAACACAAAAGAAGATTAAGTTTCAGCGGTTGCTTTCAACTTATAACATGTATATCTCATGGATATTGTCAACATAAAGTAATATAACAAGTGCAATATGCAAGTATGTAGGAATCAATGCACAGTCACACAAGTGTTTGCTTCTTAGGTGGAAGGAGATAGGTAAACTGACTCAACAATAAAAGTAAAAGAATAGTCCTTCAAAGAGGAAAGCATCGATTGCTATATTTGTGCTAGAGCTTTTATTTTGAAAACATAAAGAGAGCATAAAAATAAAATTTTGAGAGGTGTTTGTTGTTGTCAACGAATGGTAGTGGGCACTCTAACTACCTCATCAACCAGACTTTCAAGAGCGGCTCCCATGAAGGACGTTATCTCTACCAGCAAGGTAGATCATCCTCTTCTCTTTTGTTTACACATGTACTTTAGTTTAGTTTTTTTATTTATGGATGACACTCCTCCCAACCTTTTGCTTACACAAGCCATGGCTAACCGAATCCTGGGTGCCTTCCAACATTCACATACCATGGAGGAGTGTCTATTTGCAAATTTAAGTTGCTTACTGATAGATCAGAGCAAAACATGTGAAGAGAATTATTAATGCAAGTTAATTAATTGAGGCAGGGAACCTCATTGCCAGCTCTTTTTGCAAAATTATTGGATAAGCGGATGAAGCCACTAGTCCATTGTGAAAGTCTGTCAAAAGTAAATGACAAGATCGAAAGATAAAACACCACATACTTCCTCATGAGCTATAAAACATTGACACAAATAAGAGGTAATAACTTTTGAATTGTTTAAAGGTAGCACTCAAGCAATTTACTTTGGAATGGCGGTGAAATACCATGTAGTAGGTAGGTATGGTGGTTGGCTCAAGGATTTTGGATGCATGAGAAGTATTCCCTCTCGATACAAGGTTTAGGCTAGCAAGGTTATTTGAAGCAAACACAAGGATGGACCGGTGCAGCAAAACTCACATAAAAGACATATTGTAAACATTATAAGACTCTACACCGTCTTCCTTGTTGTTCAAACTCAATACTAGAAATTATCTAGACCTTAGAGAGACCAATTATGCAAACCAAATTTTAGCAAGCTCTATGTATTTCTTCACTAATAGGTGCAAAGTATATGATGCAAGAGCTTAAACATGAGCACAACAATTGCCAAGTATCACATTACCCAAGACATTATAGCAATTACTACATGTAGCATTTTCCAATTCCAACCATATAACAATATAACGAAGAGGAAACTTCGCCATGAATATTATGAGCTAAGAACACATGTGTTCATACGAACCAGCGGAGCGTGTCTCTCTCCCACACAAGGATGAACTTATTCAGAGAACTAAGATAACAAAACAAAAACAAAAGCACACACCGACGCTCCAAGTAAAGTACATAAGATGTGACCGAATAAAAATATAGTTTCACTAGAAAAAACCTGATAAGTTGTCGATGAAGAAGGGGATGCCTTGGGCATCCCCAAGCTTAGATGCTTGAGTCTTCTTAAAATATGCAGGGATGAACCACGGGGCATCCCCAAGCATAGACCTTTCACTCTTCTCGATCACATTATATCACCCTCTTCTATTGACCCTTGAAAACTTCTGCCACACCAAACTTCAAGCAAACTCATTAGAGGGTTAGTGCATAATCAAAATTCACATGTTCAGAGGTGACACAATCATTCTTAACACTTCTGGACATTGCACAAAACTTCTGAAAGTTAATGGAACAAAGAAACTCATTCAACTTAACAAAAGCGGCAATGCGAAATAAAAGGCAGAATCTGTCAAAAACAGAACAGTCCGTAAAGACGAATTTTAAGATGGCACCAGACTTGCTCAAATGGAAAAACTCAAAACTAATGAAAGTTGCGTACATATCTGAGGATCAGGCTCGTAAATTGGCAGATTTTTTCGAATTTTCTACAGAGAACTGTGCCCAGATTCGTGACAGACAGCAATGCTGTTTCTGCGCAGCGATCCCAAATATAACATCAACTTTAACATAGAAACTTTACTTGGCACAACAAAACACAAAACTAAGATAAGGAGAGGTTGCTACAGTAGTAAACAACTTCCAAGACTCAACAAAACAAAAATTGCTGTAGTAAAATAAACACATGGGTTATCTCCCAAGAAGATCTTTTCTTTATAGCCATTAAGATGGGCTCAGCAATGATGCACTCGCAAGAAATAGTATTTGAAGCAAAAGAGAGCTTCAAGAGGCAAATTCAAAACACATTTAAGTCTAACATGCTTCCTATGCATAAGAATCTTGTAAATAAACAAGTTCATGAAGAGAAAAGTAACAAGCATAGGAAGATAAAACAAGTGTAGCTTAAAAAATTTCAGCACATAGAGAGGTGTTTTAGTAACATGAAAATTTTTACAACCATATTTTCCTCTCTCATAATAACTTTCAGTAGCAACATGAGCAAACTCAACAATATAACTATCACTTAAAGCATTCTTATCATGAGTCTCATGCATAAAATAATTACTACTCCCAACATAAGCATAATCAATTTTATTAGTTGTAGTGGGAGCAAATTCAACAAAGTAGCTATCAAATATAGGAGGTATATTGTAATCATAATCAAATTTATCCTCCATAACAGGTGGTAACAAAAGACTACTATCATTATAATCATCATAAATGGGAGGCAAAGTATCATCAAAGTAAATTTTCTCCTCAATGCTTGGGGGACTAAAAATATCATGCTCATCAAAACCAGCTTCCCCAAGCTTAGAATTTTCCATAGCATTAGCAACAATGGTGTTCAAAGCATTCATAGTAATAACATTCCCATTAGCATGCATATAAAGTTCCATGGGTTTCTTAATTCTTTCTTCAAACACATCATGTCCTAATTCAAGATAAAGTTCATAAAGATCTCTCATATTTTTGTTGTTTTCCATTATGCCTAACTAGTGTAAACAAGAAACCAAATGTCGCAATTGCAGAGTCTAAAGGAAATAGCTTCGAGTACTTACAACGGCGCCGGAAATAGCTTAGTAGCCAAGATCCGGAGTGTGAGTACCTTTTACCTTTCCTCCCGGCAACGGCGCCGAAAAGTGCTTGATGTCTACGTTCCCCCTCCTTTCCTCAGCAGTGTTGGGCCTCCAAGTGCGGAGGTTTAGAACAGCAGCAAGTTTTCCCTTAAGTGGATCACCCAAGGTTTATCGAACTCGGGAGGAAGAGGTCAAAGATATCCCTCTCATGCAACCCCGCAACCACAAAGCAAGAAGTCTCTTGTGTCCCCAACACACCAAATAGGTGCACTAGTTCGGCGAAGAGATAGTGAAATACGGGTGGTATGAATATATATGAGCAGTAGCAACGGTGCCAAAAATAGCTTGCTGGCGTGTAGTTGATGGTGGTAGTATTGCAGGTAGTAACACAGAAACAGAAACAAGCGTAGTAACTCAGCAGTATTTAGGAACAAGGCCTAGGGATTACACTTTCACTAGTGGACACTCTCAACATTGATCACATAATGAATAGATAAATGCATACTCTACACTTTTGTTGGATGATGAACACATTGCGTAGGATTACACGAACCCTCAATGCCGGAGTTAACAAGCTCCACAATAATGCTCATGTTTAAGTAACCTTAAGTGTAAGATAGATCAAAACGACTAAACCAAGTACTAGCATAGCATGCACACCGTCACCTTCATGCATATGTAGGAGGAATAGATCACATCAATATTATCATAGCAATAGTTAACTTCGCAATCTACAAGAGATCATGATCATAGCATAAACCAAGTACTAACACGGTGCACGCACTGTCACCTTTGCACACATGCAGGAGGAATAAAACTACTTTAATAACAAATCACTAGAGTAGCACATAGATAAATAGTGATACAAAACTCATATGAATCTCAATCATGTAAGGCAGCTCATGAGATCATTGTATTGAAGTACATAGGAGAGAGATTAACCACATAGCTACCGGTACAGCCCCGAGCCTCGATGGAGAACTACTCCCTCCTCATGGGAGCAGCAGCGGTGATGAAGATGGCGGTGGAGATGGCAGGCGGTGTTGATGGAGAAGCCTTCCGGGGCACTTCCCCCCCGGCGGGTGCCGAACAGACTCCTGTCCCCCATCTTGGCTTCGCGATGACGGCGGCTCTGGAACTTTTCGTATCGTGGCTTCCTTCGTAAGGGTTTTCGGGGGCTTTATATAGGCGAAGAGGCGGCGCAGAGGGTCAACGAGGCGACGAGACATAGGGTGCGCGGCCAGGGCCGGCCGCCACCATGTCCTCTGGGCCCACAGGCCCATCTCTGCAGCTCTCGAGTGTTCTGGATGGTTCCGGAAAATAGGAACTTGGGCGTTGATTTCGTCCGATTCCGAGAATATTTCGTTACTAGGATTTCGAAACCAAAAACAGCAGAAACTGGCACTTCGCATCTTGTTAATAGGTTAGTTCCAAAAATAAATACGACATATAATGTGCATAAAACATGTAGATATCATCAATAAAGTGGCATGGAACATAAGAAATTATCGATACGTTGGAGACGTATCACAGCTCTTCCGGCCAAGTATGCCGAGCTTTTTCCAGTGGTCCTAGCAAGCGTTTCTTGATACCATTGCAGATGATGCCATTGGCTTTCTCGACTTGTCCATTGGTCTGTGGATGTGCGGACGCAAAACTCAACTTAATGCCCACTTCTGCGCAGATGCTTTGAACTCCTTGGACGTAAAGTTGTTGCCGTTGTGTGACGATGCTATGAGGGACTCCAAATCTGAAGACGATGCTTTTCACGAACTTAATCGCCGACGCACCGTCCGGTGAATTTATCGGCTTTGCTTCGATCCATTTTGTAAATTTGTCGACAGCGACGAGCATATACTCATATCCTCCTGGCGAAGCTTTGTGTAGTTTTCCCACCATGTCGAGACCCCATTGAGCAAAGGGCCAAGATAGTGGGATTGGCATAAGTTCTCCTGCGGAGAGTGAGGTTTGGCGGCAAATCTTTGGCACGCGTCGCAGTTCTCACTATTTCCTTTGCGTCCTCTATTGCCGTTAACCAGAGAATCCTGCTCTGAAAACTTTGGCCGCGATAGCTCGGCTACTCGCGTGGTGACCGCATATTCCTTCATGCACATCTTTCAGGATGATTCTTCCTTCTTCGGTGTAACACATCTGTAGCACGCCCGAGATGCTTCGTTTGTACAACTCCCCTTTTATCACAGAAAAGCTTTTGATCTCCTAATTATTCGTCTTGCTTCAACTGGATCGTCGGGTATCGTTTTCCTTAGGATGTATGATATGTAAACCTGCATCCATGGAATTTGCACCATCATGACTAGCTCTTGCTCTTCTTCTTCTTCTCTATGTCTTTGGTGATACTCGAGAGTTTCTCTTTCTTCTCCTTCTTTGTTTTTGCGGCTTTGTTGACCTCTCGCTTATCTCTTCCCGAACACGCCTGGAGGAATCGCGAGACACTGTGACCCGATGTTTGCAAGAACGTCGGCTTCATCGTTACTCATCCTGCTGATGTGGTTTACCTCGCATCCGTCGAATAATTTCTCCAGCTCATTGTATACCTCTTTGTATGCTATCATACTTTCGTTGACTGCATCACATGGGTTCATAACTTGCTGTGCTACCAATTGTGAGTCGCCGAAAATTTTCAATCGGGTTGCACCGCAAGCTTTCGCCATCTCCATCCCGTGTATGAGAGCTTCATATTCTGCTTCATTGTTAGACGCGTTTGGGAACGTCATCCGCAAAACGTACTTCAACTTATCGCCTTCAGGTGATACCAATATCACGCCTGCTCCAGCACCTTCCAGTCTTTTGGACCCGTCAAAGTTCATGGTCCAAGTTCTCGATAAATCTGGAGGCCCCGTGTTTTGTAGTTCCATCCACTCTGCGATGAAATATGGTAAAACCTGTGATTTTATTGCTTTCTTTTTTCATACGTGATGTCCCGAGGAGAAAGTTCTATTCCCCAAAGGGAGACACGACCCGTAGCTTCTGGGTTGTTCAATATATTTGACAAGGGAGCCTCATTGACCACTATTATCGGGTGCGCCGAAAAATAGGGTCGCAATTTTCTTGCTGTCGTGAATACTCCATATGCCGCTTCGATATTGCGTATCGTTGTTTTGAAGGCGACAAGATTTCGCTGATGAAATATACTGGCCTCTCGAACTCCATGAAGCTTGCCTTCTTCTTCTCTCTCGACTACTAGGGCCGTGCTGACCACCTGAGGTGTGGCGGCAATGTATAAGAGGAGAGGTTCTTTCTCTTTCGGCGCCACCAATATCGGTGGTGTCGAAATTGCCCGCTTGAGGTTCTCGAAGGCTCTATCTGCTTCTTCGTTCTATTGAAAATTTTCCCCCGTTTGATCAATGCATAGAACGGTAGCGCCTTTTCTCCTAGCCTGGCGACGAATCTGCTTAAAGCTGCGACTCGCCGTTAGTGTTGTATTTCTTTCAACTTTGTTGGCTTTCGCATAGTCACTATGGCCTGGATTTTTCAGGGTTGGCTTCAATCCCTCTTGCTGATACTAAGAACCCGAGAAGTTCTCAGAGGAACTTGTCGAGGTTGTCGAAGGTTTCCTTCAAATCTTCGATCAGAGTTGACCCTTCTTTGATGTTATTACGACGTCATCTATGTAGACTTGTACATTTTTACCAATCTGTGTTGCTAGGCACTTCTGCATCATCCGATGATACGTTGCTCCCGCGTTTTTCAAACCAAAGGGCATTGTTTTGTAACAAAACACGCCGTAAGGTGTGATGAACGCTGTCTTGGCTTCATCTTCTTCTTTTAGTCTGATTTGGTTATAACCAGAGTATGCGTCCAAAAAGGAAAGACGTTCGCATCCTGCCGTGGAGTCGATGATTTGATCGATCCTTGGGAGGGGAAAGTGATCCTTGGGACAATGTTTATTGAGACACGTAAAGTCGACGCACATGCGAAGGACTATTGTGTGTTTTTTGGCACCATCAGGTTAGCTACCCACGTGGCTTCGTAGATATTTCCCTGATGAAACCAACATCTTTGAGTCGATCTATTTCAGATAACATGGCTTTGCGGCTAGGCTCGAAAAACGCCGCAAAGGTTGCTTTACTGGTCTTGCGAGAGGATCCAAATTGAGGTGGTGCTCGGCAAGTTCCCTGGGTACTCCTGGCATGTCGGCTGGACACCATGCAAAGATTTTCCAGTGCTCACGGAGGAACTCGACGAGCGCGCTTTCCTATGCGACATCCATGTTTGCGGCAATGGATGTCGTTTTCTTTGGATCGTCGGGTGGATCTGTACCTCTTTTGAATCCTTGGTTGTACTGAAAGTTGGCTCCTTGGAAGATCTCCCTACTTCTGGCAGCACATCATAATCAGTGAACCTTGGCGCCGCATATTCTGCTTGCATCCCGAAAGTTTCCGATAGTCGATGAAAATCCTTGTCGCATTTATCGATAATGCGAAACTTCCCTTGATTGTGATAGGTCCCTTAGGCCCAGGCAACCTCCACAACAGATATGTATAATGCGGCACTGCCATGAACCGGCATATGCTGGTCGTCCCAACAAAGCATGATATTGCGATGGGAAATCCACGACTTCGAATTCCAAATTCTCTATCCTGTAGTTTTCTCGGGTTCCAAACTGAACGTCGAGGTTGATTTTGCCCAATGGGTAACTTGGCTTCTCTGGTGTAATCCCGTGGAAACGTGTGTCCATTGGTTTCAAGTTTGCTAGGGATATGTTCATCTTTCAATGTATCTGCATACATGAGGTTTAAGCTGCTGCCGCCATCTATGAAAACTCTCGACACGTCAAAACCCGCGATTACTGCTGGTAAAATGAGTGCTGATTGTCCTGGTCGAGGAATTTGCTGCGGATGGTCTGCGATTGTGAAGCCGATGTCTTGCCCCGACCAATTTAAGTACTCGACTGTTGGTGGAGGCATCTTTTCTGCCATGAACACTTGTCGCGAGATTACCTTCTGCGCCCTGTTTGATGGCTTTCTGAATCATCGAGACCGCACCGTTAGAGTTGGGGTCAACGTATGGAGGTGGATGTGGTGCTGCCGCTATTCTAAGCTGGTGCCGATTTTCGTCCGTAATTGCGGGAGGAGGTGGAAGGTGGATTTTGCTCCTTGGCCCCTGGGGTTTCTATTCGTGGCTGGGCATTTGCGATTCTGCGGCTCGCAACATTGCCTGAAAGTTTCTGCAATCTTTCTGGAGATGCCCTGACTGCCTCTTTCCATTATTGTCAAGATAAAAATGCATCTGGCACGGACCGTTCATCATTTCTTCGGGGACACACATAAGGTCTTTGGAACCTTGGTCCATTGTTTTGTCTGTTGCCGCGAGAATCGCCTCTATTGTCGCCTTGATGCTCGCTACTCCTTTGATAGTCATCTCGACTGTTTCCTCCAGGATTTCCTCGAAAACCAGCCGATATATGGCCGGAGCATCGTTGTTGTAGAACTGGCGAGAAAATCGCCTTCTATTTTGATAATTTCGACCACGATCCTCTTCTGGCGACCTATGTCGCTTATTGTATATTGCGTCTTCTCCATCTGCCCATTTATTGGCTATCTCCATGAGTGCTGTATGGTCTTAGGGTTAGTTCTTCCTAAGTCCTCGACGAAGTCTCCTCGCCGAATTCCTGCCACGAACGCATCTATTGCTCGCTCGTCATATATCTCTGCCGAGTTTTTTATAATGTTCCACCGCTGTATATATTTTCTCATCGACTCGTCATGTTTTTGTCGACACGCCCTCAACTCTTCCAATGACGCAGGTTTCTTGCAGGTAGATCGGAAATTTTTCACAAAGATATCCTCAAAGTTATCCCAGCTGTCGATGGAACCTGGGGGAGTTTCTTTATCCAAGATCTCGCGGCACCGCTCAAGTGAACTTGGATACTTTGCATAGCTGTTGCTCTGGTTCCTCCTACCAGCTTCACCATCTCGAGATAATCCACGAGCCAATCCTTGGGATCTTGCAGGCCATCGAATTTCTTGAAAAGCTTAAACCCTTTTGGGACTCGAGTCTTTCGAACTCTTCTCGTGAAACACGGGAGCCCACACATATCTTCGTCGGCAACTTCGGGTGAATGCTGACGCTCTCTTCTTTCTTGTCGTGCTCTGTCCACTCTTACTTGGACTGCTGTGTCTCTTGCTCCACTTGTTCTTGGGGGATCTTGAACTGCTGCGGTTGGTCGTGGACTATTTTGCCTGGGGTTTTCTTCGGGAGGCGTTGTTGCAAACGCTGTTCCCATAACTCCTACTCCAGCCATCGCCATATTGAACAATGGTTCTCTCGGGTCCCCAGGAGGTGGTCTGACGCCAAGATGTAAGCTTGTGTTGCCATGTAACCTGCCTCTGGCGTTTTTGGGATGATATTTCCTTTTTCATCGATCGACATAAAGGACATGTCGAGATTTTGGATTATGTTTCCTCTCTCTGCTTCGGGTATTTTTGCAGCCGAGACATTGCTCTCCTCCGAGCTTCTCTGTGACTGTCTCCCGAAGTTCCTGATTGTCGACTTAAATCTGCTCGGCGTCTGCTTGATGCGGAAGCTGCCTCTTTCCTTCTATTTAACTAGCGGTGAGGCCCGCGCATTCGCGGGGCTAGATTTGTATTTACCACTTTGCATATATTGTGTTGATTGTATCATGTTTATTTTTTTCCAGACATTCAAATAATTATATTTGATGTTACATTACACACTTAAAAATATTGAGTGCCAAGAAAACCATTTAATTTTTAAAAAATACTATACGTCGAATAGGTCCATGAGAGGCTCGTGTTTGTTATTTAGGAAAAAATACCAAGCCTCATCTAGTTTTTTTTTGCGTGCAATACAAATAATTGGTAGCAACTCTGAGATGTTGTAAGCCCATGGGATAGAAATTAAAATTTAAAATTACCTAAAAGCAAATAGCGAAATGAATTTGTGTTGCCTGATTTCACAGCCAATTGCACTTCACCATGTATAATTGGTGCATGTCTATAGGTTAGAACCGAAGAATTTAAAAATATTTGAAATGAACATGCACACTTTGTGAAATATTATACCTGTGGGCCGCACATTATTTTGAAATGTGAGGATATAGATTGGTTATTTCTCTAAAACAATGCCCCCTCCTGCTTATTTTATTATGAAGTGTCCGAATATTTTCTCCCTATGATCCTATCCATTGTTTACATGATAATTAAGTACTAACAAACATGTATATTATAGTTGTTTAACTAAATATGTACGAACACCTGACCTATCGTCCTGAGCAAATAGAAAAATGCAAGAAGCGAAAACTACCTTACCTAACCAAAATATTTTACCTATATTCTATTGTTATTATTCCACAACACATTATATCCCAAAGGATCCAAAATTGCAAAAAAATGATGAATGGATTAAAATATGACCTGGGGCTGTAAGTTTCACTTGTTTCAGCCATACATGGCAATCATAAGTCTGCGCAGCATACAAAGCAAACGTATTATTGTTTGGAAATCCAATAGCAATATTAGCGGCATGAACGTACACTGACAACCGAACAATTTACACTTAAGAAATTTGTGGAACAGGACACTAACAAATTATGCACCCCATGCATATAACCTCTTAGAAAACCGCAAAAAGAAATCATTATTAGTTGCCTAAGTTTAGAAGTTTTGCGTAAATATACCAATTCATCCATGCAAAAAAAAGAGGAAAATGAATGCGTGTTGTTTCTGAATCATCTGAGAAATAGGGCACCTTAATATGATCGCATGTCAATTTCAATGACTCATAGATCATAGCATTAGCAGAATTGATACACATAGAATGTAGCACTTCCAGCGAAGACCATACCAATGTAAACATGCATGTTTTCGAGACCAGTCTACCTAGTCTTCACTCAACCATATCATCCAAGTCTTCAGTTCTAGCTACCATACTATTTCATCTACTCAGAGTGCTCTTAATGATAGAGATATACTATTTGAAATCTTTGGGTTTTACAGAAGAAAAATAAGTTTGCCTTCGCCTGCAATTTTTCTAATTTAATTGTAGCATAAAGAAAAGGTAGATATTCTTATTCATACTGGTTTGATCTAAGGACTTATTCTTGTCGACCCACCTGATCTGAAGTTGGTACTGCATATATATTTGATACCCTTAACAAATGAAACAATAAGAGAAGACATACCTCCACCCAAGATTTAATCTCGGATGATCAGATTGCTTTTATAGTAGGAGCAAAATTTGGGCGAATTATTTTGCACACAACTACTCTCACTTCTCTTCATGGTGGAACAAAGGTTATACTCAGAAAGTCAGCATTTAGTCCAGCTAACCGTTGTCCCTGTTGAATTTTCATTAGTATTTACGTGTTTTTCCTCCATGGCGTCTGTTGCTGCAAAATTCAGAAAAGTAACTGTAATCTTGAACTTTAATGTTCAAGAAAGAAACATTACATATACGGTTTATACTATCTGAATCAATTGATGTCTGGTGCTCGCGATTGGCAGTTAATTCAAACTGAAGAGCTAAACCTGCAAGCTAGTAGTGCAATCGGAGTGCATGAAGCAGGGCATGGAGCACTGCTGTAGAGTCGAACACGATACAGTGGACTCGCGGTCCACATTGTGCATCAGTTTTACTTCTGTTGCAGTGAAAAAAATTGCTGTCAGAAATCAAGATTAGTCTAGGCAGTTTATTTACATGCAATGCACTTCCAGATAAAATCTATTTTGATAAAGTGATGCAGGTAATATCAACGACTTGTACTGGTATTAGAGATAATAAAATGTACTACTCCGTGTATGCTTCTTACCTGGAAACCTATAAAAGTGCTGGCCTACCCAGTCTCCTACCTTCGTGATCAAGCAATTTTTAGGTCCAACTCTTTCTGTGAAGGATGATGAGACGCACACATGGATTAAAAGTAGCGTAATATATAGAAAGACGATAAATGCACACATCTTAGACAAATAAATAATCTATCAGACATGAGAGTCTTTTGCAGGGAGATGGGTTGTAGAAATATCACCATCATATCATATTTTTTTTAAGGTTTTCAGCTGTTCCCTAGCTTTTCCGATTAACAACCAAACCAAATATTCCGTCCCCTGCACTAACCGTATTTTTGTCATAAAGAATTAAACCAAATTCAGCATCTTGGAAATAACTTCAGAAGAAAAAACGAAAATATAAAACCTCATTCATACCTGAAAACCATATGAAACTGTTGTGCTACCTGGTCCCTGCTAGAAACATCACCTTCATAGTCAAGCGATTTTTAGGTTCAGTTTTTATGTAAATCATGATCAGAGGCATGCACTGATTAATAGCATAATATATGGCTAGAGAGATGATAATGTATATCTTAGACCAACACATATTCCATCAGTCATCAGTCTTCTTCCATCGATCCGATCCCATCAATATATTCATGCCTACACGAATACACTTGCAAGGAAACTAATCCAATGGAGGTACGCGCATACGTACATGCGGACACACGAAGCCTGGCGTGCTGCTGCTGTGTGTGAGATGTACTTCAACATCAAACTATGGCGATCAACTGAGTGTGTCCCGCTACTGCAAGCGCTTGTACGTCGGCGTCAGCGATCGACCGAATACACCGCTGCTGCTGCGTGGGACGCATCCCTGTAGTAGATGTATTGATCCCAAAACGGGCAAATTAAATAAAATACAATTCCGATCAGTTCTGAACTCAAATTCAAAAGAAGATAGCAATAGACAAACTGTACATATAACTGATCGGTCTGATAATTGATATCCTGAACTGCGGTCGTTGCTCATGTATCCTCGAAGCCTGCATGGGCAACAACGGACATATCTGTGGTGTAAGCTCGATGCATAACAGCATCATCAACTCTACCCGTGAGATTTCTGTAGACTTGGAAGGTAAGAAGAACTTGTAGAGAAAGAAGATTAGGGCAAGCCAAGAGCCAAGTCGGGATCAATGGATCGTACCTATTTTTTAATCATGGATCACACCTTTTTAGATCGTTTGCAGATCAAACATTGAAGCTAGGGGTGGGCATTCGGTCATGACCGAAAATTCGGTTTTTGTATTTCGGTCTATTTTAAATTCGGTCAGAAAAAAATAAAGACCGAAATATACTTGTTACTTTTACTACCGAATTTCGGGTTCGGTCATGACCGAACAGTGTGGCCGACGTTGGCAACGCAAAACTTAGACATTATTTAGTAAAAGGTTGACAACATTTTAAATGTATTTTGGATGTTTTTTCGTTGCATGTATTATTATCAATGGGCACGAATAAATGTTCAACAATCTAAACAAAAATGTAACAATGCTAGAGAAGTTTATGAACATTCAACAATATCACATCTCACGCATATCACAAAATCTAAAGATTGGGACAGTCTTACGTAAAATTCGGTCAGTTCGGTCTATTCGGTTACTTAGAACAAAATGACCGAATTGACCAAACTTAATTCGGTCTATAAAATTTTCTACCCAATATTTTATCGGTCATTTCGGTCTCGGTCTTTTCGGGTTCGGTCTCGGTCTTTTCGGTTTCGGTCTTCGATCATCGGTTTTTTTGCCCACCGGGAATTGAAGCGATGATGGAACGAAGAATTGACACGGCGAGGACGGCGATAAGGAAGAGTGTTGATTGCATGGAGAATTGACTCGATCAGGAGGGAGATAAGGAACGAAGAGCGGTGGCAGCGTTAGCCGACGGATCGAGGCAGAGCTGGTTGGGGCGGCGAAGCATGCTTCATGCGCAAGAGTTTTCTTCGTAATCTTGTGGAAGATATTTTTTGGTTGTTTCTCTTCCATCGTGATTAGCTATTATTATGTGCGTGCTTGGACGTGCTTTTTAGATCGGATGCTACTTGTTAAATCTACACCATTCAGATATCTTAGCTTTGGGAGTGATAAATCTTCACCGTTGTTTGTTTGTTGTTTTAATAATATAATAGATGATGCTGTCTGTTTTTCCAACTCCCTGCTTACTCGAGCAAGTCTATATTGATATGCTTGTAGTTCTTGTACAGTAGCAGTGGTGGTCATTGGTTCTGAACCATCCATGGCTCTTGCAGCCCTATCCCACGCTGCTGCGGAGTTGGACTTGTGCTCGAGTTGAAGTCCCAGCATATTTAATGCCTAAGCCTTTTCTCAGCGGGATCGATGTAAGGATTACCAAATCATCGAAAGCCTCTGACGTTTGGTTCTGACCCTGCCTCTTCTATCGCATAAATCTGATGATATTTTGCGTATTGATTTTTGTCGATTGGTGACACCATTATATAGAGTGGTGAAGACCTTTCCGATGATTTGTCGATGAAGTTGAAGTCGATGTCGAGTCATGCTTATAAAGGAGTCCGCAGACGACTCAAGGATGTGTTGCTGAAGATCTTGGCGAGCTTTCCGCTTGCCTTGTTTTTGGCGACAAAACTCTCGTCACTCGACGAAAGTTAAAATCGACCGCTGAAAATTCCGACGAGATCGGAACTTCGAGACGGTAGGATCCTTCCTTGTTGACGCCAAATCGGAATTCTCCGAACGTCATGATGATGGGCTCCTCCAGATAGGCACAATGCATCCATACGGGAGGGCGGGTGAGGAATAAAATTAACTAGATCAGTTTTTCCTTGTTACCTCGATCCATCGCGTTGCTTGCTATCGACGAAGTCGAAGATCTTGAACGTGCCATCGAGATCAGCTCCTTGCAACCTCTAGTTCCCACAGACGGCGCGCCAATTGACAAATGATTAACTTGTCAATGCCTACAGGATTGTAGACTAGGGTTTTGCTAGAAGTAGAGGGCAAGTAGATCTCGAAGGTTCAGGCGAAAAGTACTCGACGATTATGAAAACAAGGGTTATGTTGACAGTAGATTCGATCCTTTCTTTGTCCCTCGGCTCCACCTCCTATAAGGGGGAGCCGAGGGTTTCGTAATACACAAGTTACAGAGTTCGGGAGGGATTCGTATCCAACCCGTAAGATTACAAATCTCTATCTTTCCTAATACAAACTATCTTTCCTAATCACTAAATGTGCTTCCGAGTCTTCTTATCCTTCGAGTTCTGGGCCTTCAGTGAACCCCGGGTACCATCTTTGGCAGGCCCATTGGGGATGCCTATGTCATCTAGCTACTGCTATGGACCCATAGTCCAGGGGTGAACTACTCACTCATCACTCCGGAGGCGATCATGGCGATGAAGAGTCCTCCGAGATGAATCCCTCTCCAGGGTGCCGAGGCGATCTCCGAATCCCCGAGATGGGATTCGCGGCGCGGCGTCTGGAAGGTTTTCCGTATCGTGGCTCTCGATCGGGGTTTCGCGACGAGGCAGGGGCAGTCAAGAGGCGACAGGGAGCCCGCGCCAGGGCGGCCGCGCCGCCGTCACCCGGCCACCTCGTGGCCCCACTTCGACTCCCCTTCGGTCTTAAGCTTCGTGCAAAAATATGACCCGGGCGGTGATTTCGTCCAATTCCGAGAATATTTCCTTACTAGGATTTCTGAAACCAAAAACAGCAGAAAACAACTCTCTTCGGCATCTTGTTAATAGGTTAGTTCCAGAAAATGCGTAAATACGACATATAATGTGCATAAAACATGTAGATATCATCAATAAAGTAGCATGGAACATAAGAAATTATCGATACGTTGGAGACGTATCAACTATGCATGACTTAGTGGCACATACTGCGATTTGGTTACTTTTTAAGCAGCCCATAACCACAAAACAATGATTTATCATAACTTCTGACACAACGAATGTTGAATATCTTCGACACATCCTTTAATGACTTGTTATATTCGTGACACTATACATGTATTTATACTTGTACGAAGAAAGAGAAGAAGGAATGCTGAAAATGTCAATCTCGCTGTTTCCTGAATAAGCTTCATTAAAGATATCATGTAGTCGGATTCCACAAACACAGGGCCTATGCCATAAACGGCATGATCTCGAGTAGAGAAACCAGTCTTCATAACCTCCATAGTTGTAGCTACATGATGTTTGCAGTACCACCAATCTATAGAACTCTCTTATAAGAGAAGACAACATTCTCTTTACCTATTTTCTCCTCCAACTAAGTAGAAATTAAATATGACATCTCTTAGAGAAGACTCGTCACCGAGAGCAGCGAGAAGGTGATTTTCCCCATTATACCATACGCATTCGCTTAACAACATAATTTTCTATTGAAATTAATCATTTCTCATTAATTACTAGGGATGATAATAACAATTAATGTATTAGAGGAGTAAATTATAGCTATTGTCTGCTCTAGATAATTTCGAGGGCTAAGGAAAAGAATTCTCTACCACTGTACATATCCTTAGGATTGAGTATAAATATCGAAAACATACAAAATTACACTCAATCCAAAATTAGCCAAAGACTTAAAAAGCTCTAAAAAAAAGAGTGGAAATAAATTAGTACAAGGCTTGATATACTACTACTACTAACTTTGCTTACAATCCGTTAAATAATGTTCACAAGCTCCGAATCAGAACTTTCTCTTTAGCTTTGCATAATCCTGATTGCCTCCCATATGGAAACGTGGAAGAAAGAAAAAGTCACTCGAGAATTCAGATCGCCGTGACCCGTGAGATTCAACACCGTAAAACCACTAGCCACGGACTGCAAAGAGGTGGAGGACGAGACGCAGGCAGAAAGAAGCACAGCAGCGCGAGCAGCAGCGCCGGAAAAACCCTCGCGTCGCGGCCGCCGCCGAACGGCGCCCGCCGCCGCCCGCCGCCGATCCGATCCCGGCGAGACTGGACAGGTAAACCCCTTCAAACTCCCGCCCCGTCACCCCCTTCCCCGATTGGCGTAGAGACCCGATCTGAGCGTCCGTTCCCCGGCGACCCCGCAGCTACCCCCCTCGATCCGAGCGGTCGCGGCGCCGGCATGGCGCGGTTCGAGGTGAACGGCAAGTCCGTGGAGGGCGTGGACCTGCTGCGGCGGCGCCACTGGACGGCGCGCCTCGACTTCTGGCCGTTCCTCGCGCTCTACGCGCTCTGGCTGCTGCTCGCCGTCCCGGCGCTCGACTTCACCGACGCCCTCGTCATCCTCGGCGTGCTCTCCGCCTCCCACATCCTCGCGTTCCTCTTCACCGCTTGGTCCGTCGACTTCCGGGCCTTCGTCGGCCACTCCAAGGCGAGACACCTCCCACCCCCAACATAGTCAACATTACCCACATCTGCTTGCTGTGCAGTCTATATAGGGTTAAATATCTTATGCTTCTTCGCGGCGCAGGTGAAGGATATCCATGCGGCAAATGCATGCAAAGTAATCCCCGCCAAGTTCCTGGGGTCAAAAGAGATTGTGCCTCTGCATATACAGAAAACTGTAAGTTCGTTGTAAACTGGTTTGTGTGGCTATGTTTGGTCACTGAGTGTGGTTTGGGTGGCTCTTCAGGTTGCCTCTTCGTCGGCTTCAGGTGAGACGGAGGAGATCTACTTTGATTTCCGGAAGCAGAGATTCTTCTACTCGGCAGAGAAGGATAACTTCTTCAAGCTCCGGTATCCGACAAAGGACTTATTTGGGCATTACATCAAGGGCACCGGCTATGGAACAGAGGCCAAGATAAACACTGCTGTGGACAAGTGGGGGAGAAACATGTAAGCTGCAGTTTTGCTCCCTCTTCTTGACTTTCAGTAGTTGAGGTAGATGACTTTAAATTGATCGCTTATCGTATAGTTGTGGATGCAGATGGCATCTTGTTAATGATATACATATCATCCTGTGGAAACTATTGTGGCCTTCGTTAACTCTAGGATTCCTTTTGTTTGGTCAAGTTAGGGTTGGGCTACATTGTAGCAGAATTGTACCCTGAAATTATGCAATTTGATATTAAGTCATGTTTCATTTTAGTGCCAAATTCCGTAGGGAAGTCCCAAATCGACATATTTAAAATATACTCCCTCCGGTCCTATTTAATTGACTCAGATTTAGTACAAAGTTGTGCTAAATCCGAGTCAATTAAAAGAGACCAGAGGGAGTGCATTTTATGACCGAGGAGAAGATCATGGCACCAGAATAGAGCAACCTTGTTGATGTGCCACGTGCATTCTTATTACATATCCAGAAATGCACTCCTACCAGCCTCTTGTATGTTGCATAAACCATTACCGAAGTATAGAATCTAAACTGTAAATAGGAGCTGAAGGGATTTGCATCATACCATTCATACATAAATATGTCCACACAACCTGTGAAATTCAATTCTCACAGATGCAAATATCTTAATATCACTTAAATAGATAATATGTTGCTGTTGTGGAACAAATTGTGGATATCGAATGGGTGCAAACAGAGTTTTGTACACGAATTACTTTCAATGCAGCAAATAGAAGTTTCTGTATATCTGTAGTTTGAAACCAGGAACTCTGCAACAGTTATTCAATGGAATATCTAGCTTTGAACACCGAAGCTTACAGCATACATCAACTGTTAAACTATAGTGGCTAATGCTTGTAATTTTTTCCCTCTAGATTTGAGTATCCACAGCCCACATTTCAGAAATTAATGAAGGAGCAATGCATGGAACCATTTTTTGTTTTCCAGGTTAGTCTCTTTCACATCTTACCTTCTATTTTGCTTATATGTCTTTTCTAACAGTGAGCTATTACTACTACAGGTTTTTTGTGTTGGCCTTTGGTGTCTGGATGAGTATTGGTACTACAGTCTGTTTACTCTTTTCATGCTTTTCCTATTTGAGTCTACTATGGCGAAGAATAGATTGAAGACATTGACTGAGCTTAGGCGTGTGAAAGTTGATAATCAGATTGTGTTGACTTACCGCTGTGGAAAGTATGCCTCATTCATTTGACTTATTGTGTACACTCTTTCAAGTATATATGATATCCTAATCATGCTTTATTTGTTTATTTATTCAGATGGGTTAAAATCACAGGGACAGAACTATTACCTGGAGATATTGTGTCAATAGGCCGCTCGCCTAGTGGTGAAGATAGATCTGTACCAGCAGATATGCTATTAATGGCTGGATCCGCAATAGTAAATGAAGCTATTCTTACAGGAGAGTCTACTCCGCAGTGGAAGGTTTTCCTCTATCGCTCTACCCTCCCTCTTATTAGTTCCATCCATCAAGTTCTGTTTCTAATTTGGAGTGTAACATTACTTTTCTGTGCGATTCTGAAACTTCATGATTTTTTTTCTTATAAAAGATGCATGCACAGTTGCACACTACTTTGAAATATCCTATATGTTTGTAATTGTATTGTATGCTATACATGGATATACTCCCTCCATTCCACTAAATAAGCCATTAAAAAAAGTCAAGCCAAGTAAAGTTTGACCAGACTTTTTAGAAAAATCTATCAACAAATATGATACTCTATAGATATCATATGAAAATATATTTCATGATGTATCTAATAATATTGATTTTATATTTTGCATGTTGTTAATGATTTTTTTTTGTAAAAACTTGGTCAAACTTTACATGGTTTAACTTTTCAAAAATAATAGAAGCCTTATTCATTGGAATAGGGGTAGTATTGTATATAAATTATGGTTTGCTTGTAGTGCAAAAAATATGGAAATTGAAAGAGTTACTGAATTGAAAGAATTACTTAATAAATGCCTGCAGTTAGGCATGTGAGCAAGGTACAAATGTATGAATCGTCTAGGTAATATTTTAGTTAGGTTTCCAGCTCACCATTTGAGAAGACAATATGCCTGTACCATGATTACCAGGATGGCTGGGGCAAAAGCACCACCTTTAACTGAATGAGACGGTATTATTCTCAAAAGGAAAGGAAAAATTGAGCTGGTATATGCAGCGAAGCAGAATAATTGTGCTTCTTTTCCACTTATTTACCGGAATTAGTAGCCCAATTTATTCTAGCCAGAAAAAGTGTTGAGTATTGTGTTAATCCAACTGTAGCATCTAAATATTGTCTTCCCTTCTTCCAGACATGTTCTATGATTTCCCATAGCATTTTTTACTCATCTTGTTCTAGTTCTGAATGATCATCTACTCCTATAGGTCTCAGTTGCTGGTCGTGGCCCTGACGAAATGTTATCGATAAAGCGAGATAAGAATCATATCCTATTTGGTGGCACCAAGATACTGCAACACACACCAGATAAGGTAGATATATCAGTTATGCTAACAATCTATTTTTAAAAGCTTTATAGTATTGTTGACCCCTTTTCTTCTATTCAGTCTGTAAATCTTCGAGCACCTGATGGTGGTTGTGTAGCTTTTGTAATGAGGACTGGATTTGAGACTAGCCAGGGAAAATTGATGAGAACTATCTTATTCTCAACTGAGAGGGTAACTTCATTTCCTGAGTAAAAATTACTGTGACTTCTGAGTATGCAAATTTAAAGCTATTTTAATTGCATGACAGGTTACTGCGAATAGCAAGGAAAGTGGCCTATTTATACTATTCTTGCTTTTCTTTGCGATAATTGCATCAGGTTATGTGCTTATGAAGGTAATTTTACATAACACCAAGATTGGGAGAATTCATTAATCTTTCTTATGTACTATCATTTCTTAACTGAAGTAGTGAAGTTACATACAGTCATTGAATTGTTCGTTTATTGTGAACTTCCTTATATCATTGAATTGTTCGTTGATTCATATATAGGGACTGGAGGATCCCACAAGGAGCAGATATAAACTTTTCTTGAGTTGTTCGTTGATTCTTACTTCTGTGATCCCTCCTGAACTGCCGATGGAGTTGTCTATAGCGGTTAATACATCTTTAATTGCGTTGGTACGGCGCGGCATTTTCTGCACAGAACCATTCAGAATACCATTTGCTGGGAAGGTTAGTAAAAGAACCATATTATGCTCCTGTTTCTTCTTTATGTACAATAACCTCTTACAAACTCTCTTGTACCAGGTTGACATTTGCTGCTTTGATAAGACTGGGACATTGACATCGGATGATATGGTAAACTATTTTCTTGTAAAAAAAGATCATTTAATTGGAGGTTTGTTAACAAAGGAATCCCATACTTCAGGAGTTCCAAGGGGTTGTTAGTCTGGAAGGTGATGAAGAATTAATATCTGATGCAAACAAGCTTCCTCTCCGCATTCAAGAAGTGCTCTCCAGTTGCCATGCATTAGTATTTGTGGATAACAAACTGGTACGTGGTGTGCGATGAGCACTCATAACAGTCTACGTGAACCATAATCAAGGAAAGTCACATGCCTTTTTGTAATTCAATTTTCCATTTTTTAAAGGTTGGTGACCCCCTTGAAAAAGCTGCAATAAAGGGCATAGACTGGATCTACACCTCTGACGAGAAGGCCATGTCTAGGAGGTAAGCTATCATCTGTTGCTGCGTATATAATACCTCAACAAGACAACAACTATGCACTTCATCAGTAAGCCTTACAAAATCGTAAAATTTATGCCATGGTTATACTGTTCTTTATCCCATCGAACAAATTGAAATTACTGGAATTTCCCTGTTTGGAGTCGAAGTAGGCTGAGTCTTACTCCACTTCACTATAACTGTCTCAGGCATTAGGAGTACCTGTTTCCAGTTGTCTGCCCATGGAGGAATAAAGTGTAGTGATTGCTACGGTTTCTCTCACCCGTGTTGAAATGCTTTTAAAAAGCTGTTCTTAGTCTGGATATTATTAGGTGCATGCATCGTCATTTCCCATTAATTTGTGCTTCCCTACCCTGTGTGCATGGTGAGCTGATGACAGTTATTTTAGAATAGAGAGTATTACTACTTTAGGGGGGATATTATTATCCATGACTGTATTTACAATAGTCATTGAATCAGTTGGATCTTTGATTGACTAATACTTCCATTTTGAGGTAGTAATCACCTTGCTTGTTAAGCCCGTCTCGAGCTCTTAACCATATTACCTTTGATTATTGACTTAGTGTAATGTACCATTCTGCCAACAGTTTCCCTTTCCTTTTCTGAACTCCAGTCCATATTTTACTTGGACAAATAAATATTGTAACTGCACATTCCTTGAACCATTAACCTTCCTTTTGATGAAGCGAATCTCATCTGGAACAATTATATATTTTTCTTCGATATCAAAGCCTAACTGACTACTCTTTATCAGTTTTTTCTTGAGGACTTCAAAAATATTTGTAGTGCGGGTTGGACCTCTTTAATTAGTGACAGGGCTATATATTTTGCCATTAGCAGAAGATTGTCAATTTTTATTCACTTAATGAGTTACTTCCAGTAAAATTAGTATTCTAGCATCAGTTAAGGTGTGTAAGTGTGTTCACTCGATATATTGACGCTCTACTCTGCCCATTGCAGACCTGGTGGCCAACCTGTACAGATTGTACACAGATATCACTTTGCTTCTCACTTGAAAAGAATGTCTGTTATTGTGCGTATTCAGGAGAAATTTTATGCTTTCATAAAGGTAAGGTTCTAATAGACTAAATAATATATTCAATTCTTACAGTTCTAAGACAAGTTATTAATACGGTGAACCAGCATCCTTCATTAGAATATCGTTTATCGAGTAGTGTTAAGGATTGATATGCAGTCACAGACTAAAGTTTCAATGGTTATATCTCCTCTCCTAGTTGAGAGAATAACCATGACTGCGATTTTTAGTCTTTTCATTAATTTGGCCGATCAGAAGAGGTCGGTGTATGCTGTTTCTGTGTTTCAAGATCCCTTCTATTTTTTTATCTGTCCTTTTTTACATTGAACTGTTAGTAATAGCGTTTTTTTTCCATATCTTATGGTTTCCAGGGCGCTCCAGAGACCATCCAAGAGAGGTTAGTTGATTTACCTGCTGCATATGTGGAAACATACAAAAAGTACACACGCCAGGGCTCTCGGGTCTTATCTCTTGCATACAAACTGCTGCCAGAGATGCCTGTAAGTTCTTTTGGTGTAAAACCATTACTTTTTCTTAATTTTATTCTTTTGTAAGTGTACTTCCACAAATTTCCCAAGCCAGTACATAACAAAATCATTATAAGGACCAAGGACCAACTCTTTCAATTTTTGATGTAAAGGGGGACCATATGAGTTCTAACCACAACAAGCGGTTTTATTTTTGAGCTTAACTTCATGGGATTCTGATTTAATAATTTAATGATATCCCACCATGCGCACAGCTTGTGGTAAAAATCCCCAGCAATTAGTACCAAGACACTGAAATTGTATGAATCGGTGATGATAAGCTAGGTTAAGTATGGTGCAAAGAACTCTGGCTGCACCCAAATGTGAAATACATCAGCGGGAAATAAGTCAGTATCCATTCCAAATCATCGTTTTGTGCTAGCTATATGTCTATTGATGTACCAGACATGTTTGCAAAATTGAGCTACTTGTACTGTTTTGTAGAAGGGCAACATATGGAGTGCCCGGTATTGCGGGGTAGTGGTGATCGCTTGTTTGTATGATCATAGATTCATACTAGATATTTATAGTGCTAGCAAATGACCTGAATTAGTAGTATTAGTTTTGGGCATTTACAAGCAGTTGCATTTTATTTCGAGTTAATATACTTTTCGAATATGTACTAGAAGTTTATCTGGGCTCAGTTGTTTGACTTCTTGATGTTTGAATAACAGGTTAGTGAAGCTAGGGGTCTGGAAAGGGATCAGGTGGAAAGCGACTTGATTTTTGCTGGTTTTGCGGTAATTAACCCTGAAATTTACGCTACGAATGTTTTCTCTTTACATATTTCCCCTCTTGATTTCTTCTATGTTTTTTTTTGTTGCATTCAGGTCTTTAACTGTCCTATAAGGAGTGACTCTGCTGCTGTCTTGCTCGAATTGGATCAATCTTCCCATGACTTGGTATATCCTCCCATTCTTGAAGTTACAAGTTTGTGATGTAGTTTCAGCTAAACATCATCATTCTTCCTGCAACATTTCCTGAGTGAAGTTTTTATACATCAGTAAACCTGAAAGTGGACCAATGTTTAAATCCAAAACTGAACTACCCAACTATTGTCAAAACATACATGATCCAGTCCACAGTCACACCCTGTCCAAATAACAATGTCTAAGATCCAAATCCACACGTAAAAAGTCCAGAAATATCCACATCCAAATGGATTAACCACCGATCGAGCAGGTGGCCAGGCTAACTAGGAGCCGCGCTTCATGTGGGGCCTACTTCACGTGCAGAGTTAGCTAATCAGTCAGGGATAGCTAGTTTCGTACGTGATGACCAGCACATCAATACGTGATTCTCTCCCTCACAAAAAAACGTAAATCTCTCGAGGGTGACTTGGCATCAACGAGCTCGGCGGCGCGTACATGCAGCAGCGCATACGTATTATCCCAAGCTCGCACTGTGGCGCGTACATGCAGCGCGTATGTACTGCCCCGAGCGCGTATGACGTAAATTGGACGTATCCTATTCCCTGAGCCCAGCAATATCCAATGTTCATTAGATCTTAGTTCAACAGATGTTCAGATCCAATATAGTCCAATCCAACATGATCCAAGGTAAGCTAGGTCTAAAGCCCATTGGACGGTGCAGATCCAGTGCCCAGGTTTATACATCAGTAGTAATATAACCAGTACACACAATCACACAAGTGCCTCTGTACTGGTCATTATGTTGCCCAAAGGTTACGTACTTGCTGATTTATTAGTAGCAATAACCTGTGAAGAACTGCAATGATTTTATTCTGTTATGTTTGATTAAAGTGCTCACCACTTTCCTGATGTGTTAGGTTATGATCACTGGGGACCAATCGTTGACTGCTTGCCATGTTGCTAGCCAAGTGAATATTTGTTCCAAACCGGTTCTAATTTTAACACGGATGAAGACTAGTGGATTTGAGTGGGTATCCCCTGATGAAACTGACAGAGCTCCATACAGGTAATTATTTTTTATGCAATGGCTTACACTGTGATAGAGTGCTTAGTGCTCGTAACTAGTTTTCTATAATTTGTAAATTAGTACTCAGGCAGAGATTCTTGCTATTCAGAGCTATCACGTCTTTTCCAGAGAAAGATACAGATATTACATTGCTAGTTTTCTGCTAAGACCTATGTTTCATGCGTTGGTGTTAGTGTTACAAGGCAGATCACATTCTTTATTGAAAAAAAAAACGAAAAGGATCTTTTGATTTCCTGTTTAGCGTGTGCATATCCAACCAAAATGATGCCAAATTGGAGAAATATGTAACAAAGTCAAACGATATGTCCCAATAAACATATGACTGGGTGCTATGCAACAAAGTCTCCATGACTCCATCTTCTCTATTGTGAGAACTATGTGGTGCATATAAGTTTTTTTTAGAAGTCAAATGATGTAAAGTTTGACCAAGTATGTAGAAAAACATATCAACATGTAGAATACCAAATCAATACTATTAGATTGATCATGATGTATATTTTCGTATGGTTGGTAATTTGGTATTGTAGATATAGATAATTTTCTCAATAAACTTGGTCAAACTTTAGAGCGTTTGACTTCAGTAAAAACTTATATGCACTACATTGTGGCAAGGAGGGAGTATCTTGTTTGGTGACATTTCTTATGCCTTGCATTATTATTTTGTAGAGCTGAGGAGGTTAAAGAGTTATCAGAATCGCATGATCTTTGCATTAGCGGTGACTGTTTTGAAATGTTACAAAGAACTGAAGCTGTCCTCCAAGTCATTCCTCATGTCAAGGTAAGTGAGAGTACAAATCTTCTCAAACACGAATGCCCTTGTTTGCATGCTTGATGACTCCTATAACTAACGATACATGTCATTGTTTCAGGTTTTTGCACGTGTTGCTCCAGAACAAAAAGAACTTGTACTAACAACATTTAAGACCGTTGGGAGGGTGACACTGATGTGTGGAGATGGAACCAATGATGTTGGTGCACTGAAACAGGTCAGTACCTGGCTTAAATCCTGTTTAATATGTTCATATTCTTCATTATTATTTAATGTGCATGATCGTGCTCATTATTAAATCATTGGCATGAGTGCATGAATAAATCGCAGCTATGATTAACTCATGCCAATGATTGACTTGATTTTGAACATAGCAGCGATTTCAACCTGATATGCTTATTACGACATTGTCTTTTATGCATATATTCCCTTCCCTAGGATTCATAGAAAGGAAGACTGTGTCTTGGTTAGCCAAGTTTAACTGTACTAGCCCAGCCCATTAGTGGTTGGAGTAACTGTTAGTTGTAAATTTGCATTCATTTGGGAACTTGAGTACCAAAAAAGTGAAGAAACATTGTTACGAAATGTCCATTTAGTGAGAAACCTTATGAAAAGAGCACTGAATTTAATTTTTTGTGTGTGGTTCTGACTGCAAGTTGTCCTTAATGCTTATCTGTGGGACCAATACTTGACATGAAAAGGTGCCATGGTACTATTATTTCCTATCTGCTTGTAAAATTGAATTGAACAGTTTTGCGCTTATTTGAATTGGCGGGATATGAGAAGCGTAGCATATTGAACATATAGGAAACATTTTGAGCCACAAGCTCTCCATTTGATTTTTTTAGCAGGTTGACCTATACTTGTCTGGCATTTGATTCCCTCTGCGGTTATTCTGTAATATATAGTTCTGCAAGCTTGGTTTTAATCCACTCAAAAGTTCTTTGATAAATTTCTGGACTTGGGGCTGTCCTAGCTACTTTTCTGTTAGCTATTATTTTTCTTCTACTGATTCTTTAGAGTTGCCAATGAAAGAAAGGATATATGTTTTACACCTTGTTACAATATATGATTGAAAATTCTAAATTTTCAGGCACATGTTGGTATAGCTCTGTTAAATGCAGAACCGGCGCAGAAAGCTGACTCGAAGTCATCCAAACTTGATAGCAAATCAGGGAAGTTGAAAAAACCGAAACCTGCTAATGAGTCATCATCATCACAGTTGGTTCCACCAGCCAGCAGTTCCGCTAAAGCATCCAGCAGCCGCCCCTTGACTGCTGCTGAGAAACAGCGAGAAAAGTTGCAGAAGATGTTAGATGAAATGAAAGAAGAAGGTGATGGCCGAGCACCGGTTGTACAGCTTGGTGATGCTTCCATGGCCTCACCTTTCACAGCAAAGCATGCCTCTGTTGCCCCCACGCTTGATATTATCCGCCAGGGGAGAAGCACCCTAGTCACTACACTCCAGATGTTCAAGATTCTTGGACTCAACTGCCTTGCAACAGCATACGTTCTGAGTGTAATGTACTTGGATGGTGTCAAACTGGGTGATGTTCAAGCTACTATTAGTGGTGTCTTCACTGCGGCTTTCTTCCTCTTCATTTCCCATGCTCGTCCACTTCAAGCACTGTCTGCAGAGCGCCCTCATCCTAACATCTTCTGTGCATACGTCTTCCTTTCCATTCTTGGTCAGTTTGCCATGCACTTGTTCTTTTTGATGTCAGCTGTCAACGAAGCAGCCAAGTATATGCCAGAGGAATGCATTGAGCCTGATTCGGAGTTCCATCCAAATCTTGTCAACACAGTTTCATACATGGTGAACATGATGATCCAAGTGGCGACATTTGCTGTGAACTATATGGGCCACCCATTTAACCAGAGCATATCTGAGAACAAGCCTTTCAAGTATGCCCTCTATGCAGCTGTTGCTTTCTTCACAGTGATCACATCGGATATGTTCAGGGATCTGAATGACTATATGAAGCTTGAACCCTTGCCTGAAGGAATGAGGGGCAAACTGATGCTCTGGGCTATGCTTATGTTCTGTGGTTGCTATGGATGGGAGCGGTTTTTGCGATGGGCATTCCCAGGCAAGATGCCAGCGTGGGAGAGACGGCAGAAACAGGCAGTTGCAAACCAAGACAAAAAGCAGGCATAGGATATTGTATTTTTTCCCCTTCACATCTCCACTGCCATTTCTCATTTGGCAACGATCTTGTCACTAGTGAACTGATCATGGTTGCACTCTAATATGTAGTTTAGGAGAATTTTGTCAGACTCTTTAAGCCCTATTTGTAGGAGGGTAGTCACTCAACATACATGCCTGGTATGGAGGGTCAGATTTTTCAGGTTCCATACCTTCTGCTAATGATGACATGAATATGGATGAACATACCATTGAACACACCAATGGTTTATGAGTTATCTGCTGTTATACCATTGAACACACCAATGATTTTATGAGTTATCTGCTGTTTGAGTTATTTGATACTATGTCTTTCAACACATTCTATGTCGATTTATTCTTACCTGCTACTGTATGCATGAATCCTGCCATGCCACAAGTTTGGCATCTGCAATTACTTGTCCATCAACTAATTTTGTCAAATGCGATGCAATTTCACCACGTGGCAGGTATACTTTTATGTTAGTTTGCTATCATCTGTATTTCATGGGTGCTGGAATTGCATTTGCTGAGTTGATTTGGGCGAATTACTGTTGTATTTTGTTGTTTGAAAACCAACTGTTGGCTTACCGTCTTTTTTCTGGACATCAACTGGATCGATAACTTCGCTGATGTCTGCTAAGTTGCGATCGACCGGATCGGTGGCGAGCGGCCTAACGATGGCTCGTACAACCGCACCCATTTTCGCGTCAACTTCATCGACGAGAGCTTGGGATTTGACCCGAAAGTCCACGGTCGACCAATTCAGCCGCAAGTCTGCATCTACCCTCCCTTCCCTAAATGCTACGCCCACCTGGCAATCCTCCGTTTCAGAGATAATATACCTGCAGCATTTTGCTCTAGCGGTTAGTTTCCCGCGACCAAGCGGCCTTCACAAGAAAAGCATAGCAAACTTAAGTACGGTTTGGAGAGTTACCATATGCTATTTTTTTTAAAGGAGAATTCCAAGGAGAAGGGCACGAGGTTGGGAATAAAGGTATCTGGAGTATCAATTTCACCAGAGAGAAATTTATCCATATTTTCTATTTCTTATAATGTTCATTCAAACATACTTCAAAAATGACGCCAATCAGTCCCAAACGTGTAGCCTCTGAAGTCATGAATGCCATCATAAGGGGTCTGTTTTCGTAAAAAAAATTGAGTACACTATATTCTTTCTTTTTGCAATGAGTACAATATATACACATACACACACACAATCACATAAAAAACTAGCTAGAGCAGAAGGGGAGATGCCACCCTGCCATAGTAATAAAGTTGGGGCGAGTCCCTGAACTCAGGATGCTGAGCGCATGTTCTACCGTTTGGCCACGGTAGAGTTCTCCGAATCGTGTCATAAATTACTAACGGCATAAATGTGGAATTGCATGGCATCATTCTTTCGTTTCATGTCTCATGCTTTCCAGCTGCATTTCGTCGTTAGAGGATCTAGTGACAAGGCTATGGTCTCGACAGAGAAGGGGAATACTAGGTATTGCGAAGCCATGATTAACTCTTGAGGTAGGAGTAGGAGTACCTTGTTATGTGCTGGCTTGCTCCTCAGATCCATTAATTTAATATTACAATGATGTAGAGCCATTATTGTCCATATCACCATTTCCCTTTTAAAAGACCAAACATAACTTAGATGCGCACTCATACACACACCAACATGAATTTTGTACCATACCAACCCATCTAGGTTCAGTTAAGTTCATAAAACACCATGCGACAAATGGTATGCACACAATTTTTAATGTTCCACGGATATGCAAAATTGGTCCCACATGTCAGAGGCCAGAAAAAATGTTTGGCACCATCCGAGTACGCCTAGCACTATTGGGCAGATATACACATAACCCCATTTTCTCTCCGAAAAAAAACAAGAAAAATCTATATATCCCAAAGTCCCCCAATTCGTCCCACATCGACCACCAAACCGCGTGCGTCCCAACCGAAATTCCCCAATCCCCCACCCAGAGCGCGTCGGCGAGATGGCGTCGGCGTCGGAGATGCAGCCGCTAGCGCCGTCGGGGTACCGCCGGGCGCCGGAGATGAAGGAGAAGGTGGAGGCGTCGTTCGTGGACCTGGAGGCGGGCAACGGGGAGACGCTCTACCCGGGGATCTCGCGCGGCGAGAACGCGCTCCGCTGGGGCTTCATCCGCAAGGTCTACGGCATCCTCTGCGCGCAGCTGCTCCTCACCACCGTCGTCTCCGCCGTCACCGTCTTCCACCCCACCCTCAACGCCACGCTCTCCTCCTCCCCGGTCCTCGCGCTCCTGCTTGCCGTCGTCCCCTTCATCCGTAAGTGCTCTAGTCTCCTCCCCCATCTGCTTGACCTCATCCTGGGTGCTTTATGTGTATCCTTCTGTGGTGAATCTGAAACAATTGAGGAATTCGTTGACCCCACCCTGATTAAGGGTTCGCTTGACCCGTCGGTTGAATCTGATGTTTTGTTGTCAAGTAGGATGCCCAGATCTAGCTAGTTCATGATGGAATAGCTTGATTCTGTGGATTTTGGTTACACTATATGTGTGAATTTTTTGCTATTGAAATGCGAGTTAGGATGGAGCCGATCGTAATCACTAATCAGTAAGCAATGAATCCATGGTCATATTCATCCAATAGGAAAAATTGCTGAAAGTGTTTACATTGCCCTTAATAATAACATGATATGTGTATTTATTAGTTTGATTGTATCTGTATGTCACGAGATTATATGTAGCGATGGTTTACTTACACGACATGTGGCCTGAAGATATCAGAGTTTCTTCAGACAGCAGAGTAATGTGTAGTTGAGTCTGGAGTGTAGCCGGCAGGACATGGCTGGACCACTGTTCTAAGTGGAGGTTGTCTTATGACCTTGATGGTGGCCACTACTCAAGGTAGCCGCTGTATGAATTCACATCAGACGTCAAGGTCTAGTAGGACTTGATATGCCTTCGTAGTGGCCAAAATCATTTTTGTTCAATTTGTTTTACTTGATAAACAGTACGCAATGGCTTCCCCAACAAGCTAATTGGCTGCACAAAACATGGATGAGAGAGTGTTTGACACTTTTGACTGAAATGAAAGAGGCGGGAAGCTTGATGCTTCATTATGTTTCTGATAGCGTTGGCCGTGGTGGAAGTGAGAGCAACTAGAAACTAAGAATAGTTTTTGTTTACAAGCTTGTTTCGATAGGGCGTGGATAGGATGCAAGTAGAACTAGTCTTGTTTTTAAGGAACTGTAATAAGATCGGCTATATTCCCTGATATTGCTCCATTTTCTATGGTGTTATAGTTGTTGCCAGTTACTATGTGATATCACTTATTGTTTAGCTCTGCCTAGTTTCTTTCTGCATTTGAAAGTTCAAGCTAGTAAAAACTAAATCCTTTGCAATGTCCAAACAATCTGTTATTAATTTAGAACTCATCTGCCTATTGCGTCTCCTCTCCCTAATTCTGTTGCTCACAAATGTTACACTTGTGAGTTACTAAACCACTTTTAAGCAACAGCACTTCAAGTTCAAGGTGTGGCGGCCTCTCACTCGCTGCTCACTACTAGTAGAACTTCGGTTTGGGCTCTCCTTAGATACATAAAGTTGTGAACGTTCTTTTGTTTTTATTATTTTCTGAGCAAACTGATTTCTGGTAAAGTTTCCATTACCAAATAGTAAGTGTAATCATGCTAGCTGAATCGATCGGAAGGCAATTCATTGCTGTTATTTCGTATCAGAAAGCCAAACCGATATTATTTACCTGACAGTTAATTTTGTGATATATGTTGCAGTGATGATCCCATTGTATCACTACCAGCACAGGCACCCGCACAACTTGGTTTTCCTCGGTTTGTTCACCCTATGCTTGAGCTTCAGCATTGGAGTGGCGTGTGCAAACACTGAAGGTTTGTTCTTCTCGTATAATTGACTTCATTGTTTTGTTGCATTATAGACTAGTTTTCTTATTGGTTCATTTGCATATTGCAGGAACAATTGTGCTCCAGGCGTTGGTACTGACTTCAGCTGTGGTTGTCTCCCTGACTGCATATACATTCTGGGCCTCAAAGAAGGGCAAGGAATTTGGTTACCTTGGACCATTCTTGTTTTCTGCTCTTACTATCCTTGTCATAACCAGCTTTATCCAGGTAAAGTGTATGATGAACTTTGAAAAGAGCATTTAACTGACTCGCAGAAAATTATCAAGTTGAGCACTCTACTAGTTGGTAACCCTTGTGCCACAAAATGCTGTGTTGCAGGTTTTCTTCCCATTTGGACCTGCATCGAATGTCCTGATCGGCGGGTTTGGAGCTCTAGTCTTCTCAGGCTTCATCATCTACGACACCGAGAACTTGATCAAGCGCCACTCTTATGACGAGTACATCTGGGCGTCTGTTGAGCTTTACCTCGACATCCTCAATCTGTTCCTCACCATCCTACAGATGCTCAAGCAAAATGATAACTAATTGGTCCCCAGGTGAAGCAACAAGAGCTTGTGCCATCTAGGGCAGGCCCCATCCTTTATCTGAGTCTTTTGAACTGCAATCTATATGTAACTCGTTAGACTTCCTAATGCGTTTTGCCATCATCCATTGTGAGGCTGGTGCTGAAGTGCAACAGATGTATAGGTGTTCCAGCGTGAGTTTCTGTGTCTATTGCCAACATATGAACGACTGTGCCATGGTGCCAATAATTGCTATGTCTTGTCGTTTATACTACGTGTTACTTGTCCCCTTCTTATTGTACTTGGTGAGAATTAGCATAATGTTGGAAGTTTATGCAAGAATGCGTGCGAGATCATCAATGTGGCACATGTTTTCTTTAGATGAATGAAGGTGGCACATGGCGTGTTGCAGCTGTGCTGCTTGAATGACTTGGGTGTGGGGTCTAGTGCTTTTTTTTTGACAATCAATACCACATATATTCATAGCAACAAATAGTACATGGTAGAGATATATGAACTGACTCCAACGACAAAAAAAGTTAAAAGATAAATCTTTTCCAATTTCTTTCTTCTTCCGTAACAATTCTTCCTAAGGGAAAATGATATGAGCCATACCGACGAAAGTTCTCCCATATTTTTGAGCCGCAATGCGGCGTGCACGCACGCAACCATTAAAGCAAACATACAACATCGGCAAGAGTACCAACACCAGTATATCAGGGAATAATAACCGACTAGCTTTGTCGTCGTCGATGGAGAGCCGAGAGTACGAATCACCATTGTCGAGGACGTAGCAATGACAAAAAATAATAATCCTCGCGGCAACAACGACAAAAGATCCAAAATCGATCCGCGAAGCAAGATCCGAAGGCCCATACCTAGAAAATTGTGATTGTTCAACACCACCATTGACGCGGGAAGAAAATCTCGTCGCCGAACAAAAGGCCGAAGATCACTTATTCAGACGATGCCATCTCCATTGAGGGAAACCAACAAGAAGGCTACCAAAATCCTAACATAATCTAATGAAAATAATACTTTTATTCGAAACTCCACGCATAGATCGGGTTCCCCACTCCTCCTGACGCCGGCGAAGCCGACCGGAGGAGGGGGAACCAATCTATGGAGGAGGATGAACTGGAGGCTAGGCTTGAGGCGGCGGCTGAGAGGAGAGACAGGGAAGAGATCGATCTGATTGATTAGTTTCAGCTGCACGTTTGAGAGGATGAAGCAAATGTAGTGGCCAGGCTACCGTATCACGAGCTGAACAAGCTGTCCTTGAACACACTCACAAAAACGAAACAAAAAAGACTGCCCTACAAAGCATATTTAACCTACTCTTGTTTCAAAATTTTGCGATTGAGAAATTTTGAAATGGGCCATTGTGCAATGCGTCAAAAAAGAGGATCTGCATTTCTGTCAGGGTGTAGAGGATCTGCATTTCTATCAGGGTGTAGAGCATCTCCAGCAGGCGCGAGGCGGAGACAAATTTACTTCTCCAGCAGGCCCGCTATCCGCGACGGTGCTTTAAATTTTTTGGTGCCCGCTGCGTTTTGCCCTATCTAGGGCTGCCATATGTGATGGGTCGGCTGCAGCGCGCGACGCTCCAATGGCAGGAAAATTCACCCCGCGCCCGTGCCCTCTCTCCCCACCTGCGCCGCTGCCGCGCGATTTCGCCGCCGTCCCCGCTCGACTTCGCCGCCGCGCCGTAGATCCGCCTCCCCCGCGCCTCCTCTCGGCAATTTCGAGCGCTCCGCCGCGCTGTACCGAGCCGGCGCCTCCACCGCCGCTGCCACTGATGGGCACAAGGCCTGCGCTACCGATGGCACCGCGCCTTCCTCCTCTTGCTAGCGGCGTGCTCCAGCGGCGTCCATATCGTCCTCGAGCCTACTTTCAACATGCCGCAACCAAGATGCTCGCAGGTTTGCTCGCAAGGTATGCGCCTCCACCGGTCGCCAACATTTTTTGCTCGATTTTTTTTGCTAAAAGCTAGTAGTAGTAAGTCATTTCATATGTATAGTTGTAGAGTTCATCATACGATTCATCGGACGGCGAGTACGATATAGAGGAAGAGAACATATCCATACTATTGGCATACCGCGCCATTAAGAAGCCAAAAATAGGTGAATCGGTGTTCGGTAGACATAAGTTATGGAGAGAAAGGGTTGAAGGGCACGAGAAGTTGATGCGGTCGTATTTCAATGAAAATCCGATATTTTCCGAAAGCTATTTTCGGAGGCGTTTTCGGATAAGCATCAACTTGTTCAAGCACATCACAATGAGGTGACTAAGTATGACCGGTTCTTTGAGCAACGAAGAAATGCCGCTGAAGAACTTGGTCATAGTACATATCAGAAGGTGACCGCCGCCTTGCGTATGTTGGCATACAGTATACTGGCGGATCTAGTTGATGACCTTGGCCATGGTTGAGAGCACTTCTATCATGTGTGTTAAGCGCTTTGCCGTAGCAATTGTGAATGTTTTCGGATCCACATACTTGAGAGCCCCCAATGCTCAAGACACGGCAAGACTTTTGGAGTTCAACGCCGACCGAAGATTTTCAGGTATGCTTGGCTCAATTGATTGTATGCATTGGAGTTAGAAGAATTGTCCAGCGGCATGGCATGGACAATTCAAAGGGTAAAATAAGGATGCCATTATAGTCCTTGAAGCGGTCACCGATCATGAGACTTGGATATGGCATACATTTTTTGGGATGTCCGGGTCTTGCAATGACATCAATGTTCTTCAACGGTCACCATTAATGACAAGACTTGCAATGTGGGAAGGTCCATTGGTGGAGTTTGAAGCAAATGTCCACAAGTACAACTATAGCTACTTTTCTCGCCGATGGCATCTATCCAAGGTGTCAAACATTTGTGAAGCCGGTTATTCAACCACGAGGTAAGAAATAAACCCAATTTTACAATGCACATGCGAAGGCTAGAAAAGATGTAGAGAGAGCATTTGGGATTTTGCAAGCCCTATTTTTCATTGTGAGGGCCGTCTAGATTTTGGAACCCAGAGTGCCTTTGGTATACATGACTGCTTGTGTCATCATGCATAACATGATTATAGAGGATGATCGTGGGAAAATATGGATCATACCCACTACAAGTTGATGGGGTTCCCGTGCAAGTGAGGAGGTCTGCACATAGAATTGCCCGATTTATTGCCTCGTATCATTCCATTCGTTCCAACGAAACACATGATGAGCTCCAGAAAGATCTCATGAAAAAATGGTGGAATTGGCATGGACAACAATAGTGCCTACTTCTAAACTTGTTGCATATTTGTTGTATTGTTTGAAAATTATGTTGTATTGTTGATCCATAAACTTGTTGTATTTGTTGTGAACAATTTGATGTATTTGTTGTGAACAATTTGATGTACTTGTTGTATTCTTATGTTGTTATAATAAATAGTGCATTTATTTGTAAATTTGTGAAGCTTGTTTGATCTTGTTAAATGCAGAGTAGGGTGTGATAGTTGTTTCCGCCGGCGCTGCGCTGTATTTTGGAGCGCCCGGTGGAAAAGCATTTTTTGCGCCGCGCTGCAGTTTAACGCGTCCGGTGGAGGAAAACATTGCGCAGCACGCGGTATCAGCGACTTTTACATCACCGAAATATGGAGCGCCTGTTGGAGGTCCTCTTAGTACATAGTACATGCATTTCCATTTCGTGAACAGTGAACACATACTGCAAGTTCTCTTATACCACGAGTGGCTTCATTTTTTTTTTAGATGCAATTACAAGTCGTTTAGATTGAGCGATGTAAAACAGGCCAAGAGGTTTTTCTTTTTCTTTTTGAGAGTTAACAGGCCAAGAGGTGGAATTGGGCGACCCAGAAGGCCAGAAATGCCGAGTCTGGATGGCGGCCAATGTATGGCCACCCCGCTCAGAACCGAAGAGAAGCCCTCGCAGCCCACGGCAACCTTGGCTACAAGCAGCCGTAGACAACCAATCAGAACGCAGGAACGCCCACACCACGGATCGCTCCCCACGACGCGCGGGCCTCACCTGAACTAAATCTCAGGCGTCCACTGCTCGCAAATCCAACGCACCAAACTCACCTCTCCCCCTCCCAAAACGAAAACCTCCAAAAATCCAAAATTTCCCCAGACTCGCGCCAACCCGCCGGCCGCCGCCGCCGCTCTTTAAAACGACCGCCGTCCCCTTCCTTCATCCTCATCCCAAATCCCGCGCTCAGCTCTCTCCCTGCTCCCTCTCACCGGCGACGCCTAGACTCCCGATGGCCCGCACGAAGCAGACGGCGAGGAAGTCCACCGGCGGCAAGGCGCCGCGGAAGCAGCTGGCGACCAAGGCGGCGCGCAAGTCGGCCCCGGCCACCGGCGGCGTGAAGAAGCCCCACCGCTTCCGCCCCGGCACCGTCGCGCTGCGCGAGATCCGCAAGTACCAGAAGAGCACGGAGCTGCTCATCCGCAAGCTCCCCTTCCAGCGCCTCGTGCGGGAGATCGCCCAGGACTTCAAGACCGACCTGCGGTTCCAGAGCTCCGCGGTCTCCGCGCTGCAGGAGGCCGCCGAGGCGTACCTGGTCGGGCTGTTTGAGGATACCAACCTCTGCGCCATCCACGCCAAGCGCGTCACCATCATGCCCAAGGATATCCAGCTCGCGCGCCGCATCAGGGGCGAGAGGGCGTAGGTAGAGCGGCTTGGGGGGGCTCCTTTAACTAGCGTTGGATCTGGAGGTGTAGGGATGCGCTAGTAGTTTGTTCTTGGTGGCCTGTCGTATATGGCGCAGTAGTGTGATTCATAGTTTGTGCTGATGTAACCATCTTGTTACCATCATATCAATGTGGACATCTGTTCTTGAACATCTGTGCGTTCTTTTTGTTATTTCAGCAAATCTGATCTTAACCGCGAATAACTGTTATGCCATCTCAGCATATGGTTTGGTTTCTCCAATTTGGTAAATTTCTCTGCTGAAACCGTTCTCCAAATTGCTTGGGATTTCAGCCTATTTATGTCTTGGCTCTGCATTTTTCAGCATTCTTGGAATCCGAACAGGACGTTCGCATGATCCACGGCTCCAGTTCTGCTCCCTGTATCCCCTGCTCACGTGCTGTATAATACTAGAGCTGCCCGGGCACCTCAACTTGTACGATGCCTTCTTCCTGATGTTGCCCTAAACCATTTCATTTCAGGCCGCTGCATGCATCACAAAGTTCAGTATACCCTTAGTTCAGGCATACATGCAAAGGAAGGGAATTCAATTATGTGAGCGTTAGCGGTCCATCAGGATACGCCGGGAAATGACATAGTCAGTGCTGCCGAGACCTGGTAGCATTTCTTACTGTACTGTGGAGCTGCTTGGTGGAATTCGGTCATGGCAATCAATAACAACAGGAAGTTCTCTACTGGGCAGACAGGCCAACAAAATATCCAGGGGGCGAACTCTAATGGGAAATCTTATTGCCAGATGCTTCAGTTACAGTACAACATACATAAACGCGGGTTAAATAATCTTTTACTTAGATTTGTTGAAGTTCCATTTTGGTACTGAAATGCTCCTTCGAAGTATATCTGATTCAGTTCGACTACAAAAAATACACAATTGTTTTAGTCGAAAAAAAATAGTATCATGTTTAAACACATGAGCTCATTTGAACTAACCAAATTATGTACTCTTTCTTTTGAAGAGAAGATTAGGCTGGGCATAAGAGATTTGTACTTGTAGGACCTGAATTTTATTACACACAGCAATACACGATTGGTCCTGACGATGGATTGCCCTTCAGTTTAGTACATAAGTCACCATATTTTAAGGTGATGGTTATGCTCTTAATTTTACTAGTAAAGTTACCACTTGAAACTAGTTGAAACTACTTCTTTTAGAGAGAAGATACTACAATTGATCATAGCAAGAAGACAAGGGAAATATCGTAGTATCTTCAATTGTGCATGACTAAAAGACAAAATAATTTATCATATACAGAGCAGACATAGGAACAGATCAGTAATCTGAGCACTCTTTTCTCTGTTCAAATTTTACAGTTAGTGTCATTTCACTTACATTTTGTATTTTAATCTTCCCAAAGGTGTGGCATGATCCAGATTATCATTTTTCTTTACACGATCAGGTTTATCACAGAAGACACATAGAGGAAATCAGGCTTGTATTTCTTATTTCTATCGTCCAATCAATATAGTTTTGGCGTAGATGCAATATGTGAAAATGAGGTAATTTTGCATAGATGCTCCATATTTCAATCTTCATAATCCCACATGTCAAGACACCAGTTTTGAAACAATTGAAGGTTCTATTATTGCAGAAGCTAAAAAAAAGGAGATATATTCGCAAAAAGAAAACTAAATATGTATTGTTGACAGGGCGGAACTGGGCCCTGAGCAGCCCGGGCTACAGCCTGGGCCGTGGCCCATTCTGCACAACTATTCCTCTTATTAATCTCGCAGAGGTTCTGGACCTCAATTACCTTAGCCCGTGTCATCGGCCAGCCTGACCAGGCCTAGAATTACTAGCCCACCAAGGCCGATGTATCCGATGCTCAAAAAAAAAAAAACCCTAATGTATCCGGTGGCATAATAACACCATAATTATACTTTCTAATGTCATTTCACTTTTATATGACTATGTTTACCAGAAATCCTCTGTTTTTTATGTGAACCAAATAGGTAAGTTCGGAGGATGCAATAGTGAGTGGCTGCCATCACACTTCGTCATTATGCCATTAATATCCTCGCGCTCTACGAGCTGTTTTTCGTTTTTATTTCTTGTTGAGCATGTTTTTTGCTGTTGCGCTAGCGCTTTCTTGTTTCGAAACTCTTGTATGATCATGGTGATTTATAAAGCGGGACAAAAGTCAATTTTAAGAAAAACCAAAAACTGGCTGGCGAGTGCTCCCGCGTTTTTCCTATTCCTGTGTTTTTAGAATACTACGAACCAAACATGTCTTGAAGCATTGCGGCATTTTGCATGCTTCAGCAGTTGAACCCTGACACGAGCACCCCTGGGAAAACAAGTAGCCGCCCAGCTCCTTGTCACACTGCTGCATTTTGACATTGTTTCCCAGCGCAGGATCTACCCTGGTCCGTGGACTTGAGCTTGAACCTCATCTGGCCGCTACTGTCCAAACTGCAAATCGTTCGGCTGCGACGGGCGACGGCCACCGCCCGACACGCGCCGGCGGCAGGCCCCGCCACTTCCCGACGTCCATTTCCTCGAGAAGGCAAAACCCCACCACTTGCCGCCGGCCATCCATCCGCCGCCCCACCCGATCACCTCCGGAGATTGTGCGTCCACGGCTCAAATGATTGAAGGTTTATCCTGCCTACCACCATAGCGGACGGGCCTTTTCCGGTAGTTTTCGGCCTTTCTCCCGCGCCGATCTTTTTGCGACGCCCGGGTCCCCACCCCACGGCCGGCCGGTGAGAGGCCTGGCTAAAGCAGCGGTGGCCGGCCGTCGCCTCGTGCCGGCGAATCCCAGCCACCCTTGGAAAGCGCAGGGCAACGGCTCTCTTTCAACTTTCGTTTTCCCGGACGACAGCACCGCACTGCTCCGGATATCGATCATACCGTACCCGTGTGTCTACTCTGTTAATGTTACGCCTCACATGAGCTTGCACAACGATTCTGCGAGAAAAAGTCAGGCGACTGATGGAGACTGAGATTGCAGGGTGATGATGACGATGAGATTGCGTTCAGGATTGCGTTGAGTCTGGAATAGAGAATGTGGGACGCTTGAAGGTTTGCAGAGAGGAGAGGAATGGAGATTCTGAAATGTGGGACAGATATGTATAACAGCTCACTCGTTAGTGCCTTTGGCTAGATTCCGTTGATTTCGTAACGTATAAAGCCTGCCTTGCTCTGTACAACAATCATTGGCTGAAAATACTTTTCATCTCATGGTGTTATGAACTGTAGAGACTGAAAACATTAGATTTAGGGAAATTATAATGAGAGAACGAGATTTGGATTCCCGCAGCGCCCGCCGTCTGATTTTTCAGGGTACAGTGGATGAAAACTATCATCAAAACAAGTTAAAAAAGTTGCCACATTTTTTTTATTTGTCCAAAAACCGTTCGCTCTGGATAAGTTCGCTCAATATTGGCGGCAGGGCAATAATAGGTATATTGAGTTGTCTTCAACAAATAATTTGATTTGGGGGAAATTTCTTTCGCGGTTTGTATGTACATGGTTTCTGGCTATGTGGTTTTGCAATGTTGTAATCTATTTCACATGAATTCATAATCTTTGCAACATCACTTGCCTACACACTTCAACTCTTCGATCATTCTTTTAGCTACCGGCTGAACATGTTTGAAACATCTGAAAAGTAAAACTCGAGGCAAGGAACAAAAGCAATAATTCATAATAAAATGAAACATCTTTGATTGCTTTTTGGGAAGCTGTGAATGGATGAGGAGAACTTCAACTCTTCCTAGTTTGAAAAAAAGGATTGTAGGGATTAAATATTGTAGTGTTAATAAGTCACTAAATGTGCAACTAAGAATTGTTTCTATTCAACTTAATGTTGCAACGTTAGATTAGATGGTCAGTTTGCGCAAACCCAATCGTTTAATTTTGTATTGGCATAGATAAACACAGAAGCATCTAGAGCCCATATATTTACTAAAGCATGTAAGCAATCTAGATATTGATTAGTATGATATTTGAGAATAGCTGCAGCCAATGTATGTAAAAATCTTTATTTTGTATAGTTTGCCATACATTAAGACCATACATAAAAGTCACGTGTCTATATAACTGCATCCCTTCTATGTTCAAATTTATCTATATTTCTAATAAATAAAAAGTCACACACTTCCTTCAATGATTTCTCAACAGACATTTTTTCTCCAAGATTATGTCATTACCACAATAAAACTCTAGATAGTTGTGAAGTGTAAACAATACGATTAATCTGAAAGCTTCACATTTCACTATAATTTATTAGAACATGGTAAATATAGTAGTTCCATAACAAATATTTTTCTCCAGACTAAATTCTTATTGTACAAACGAACTATAGTTATGTTGTAATGTATAAACAATTTAAAATCTTTGTTCTCTTATTAAAACAAACAAAAAATACCCTTATCTATTTTAAGAATTCATAGTTCTTTAGTTAATCTATGATGTTTTATGGGTCCATTACTGTAAACACAATAAATATAAAAATATTTGGGACATTTACCAATATGTATGTAACTTATTTATATATTTTAGTTGTTATGTTAATTTAAAACTATTGTAAGTGTGAGGGCTATAGCCCTACTAACGACCACATACTAGAGATGTCCCCTACATTATTCAGTTTTGTTGAAATTACTAAAACTGCTGGCCAACATTTTGGAGGAAGCATTAGACTTTCAAACTTTTGGTCTATTACATTACAAGAGAGAAATTTGTGCGATAATAGTTTTGAATTCAAGAAGAACCTACATTTTTCATGTAGTTGCTTTCCCATAACATTTGTGTTGATAAATCCAAGTGGAGTTAATCATAACAGAGATATTTTTACCACCACATCAAAAAAGACTTTTCAACATAACTCTACCTTAGGCAAGCAATTTGTGAAGCTTCTCATCCTAACCAAGTACATTGGAAAATGAAGTCAAGCCAACGAACCCTAAACCACTTCCACCCAAATCGTTATATGTATTTCAAAATTTTAAAAGACACATGTGGTTTTCCTCTCCAGGATTACACGGGGACTATTGATGCGATCTATGTCCCCTAAATACTTAGGAGACAAACCAACATCTTTTAATAAAAGGAAGGCGCACTTAGCCAAAATATGATGCTACCTTGTGATGTTGACTTGACTTCACTTTCATCTCTTGTGCTTATGGGGATTTGCCACAAATGCTTGAGTTCTTAGGTTTGCGATGGGCAATAGTTTCCAAGTATCTTAGGCAAAATCTTATCTTGTTTATGGTGGATATGCAAAGTGCATTGCATTATTTGAAGCAGTCCAGACATGGTCACCATCGATCCCCCCCAAAAAGGACTAAAACACCATCATGTCGCACTACAGATTCACATTGAATCAAAAACGCGAGTTCTCCAAATGCTCCCCATTCTCAAAGTAGGCACGCTGCATTGAATGAGGAGCAGAGCAAATAGACCATTAATTGATACCAAGTTGAAAATATCGTGCTAAATAAAATATCGACAGCCTAATCCAAATTCTATACACATATATCGTGCTAATAGCATGCTCTATTTAAAACAGAGTTTTAAAAAAATCTAGATATAGCCTAAAAACAAAGGATTTCAGCAAAAATAAATGATATATTTCAAAACTGAGAGAATCATACATACATAACCATGTACGAAAATAGTTATCCATTTTTCAAAGCCTAACATCAACACTCCACTAGGAAACAACATAGTAAAAATATTTATAAAGGATCATCAGCATTAGCGATATTATCTTCCGATTCAGAAGAGTAACCAACATATTGCAGTTCATCACCACGACAATAGAAAACAACTTCTTCTTTTCTAAAGGAGAAAATTTCAGGTCCTTGAACCAATATGCTAGAAAAAAATAGTGCGCTAACGCTATGACGTTTTAGCGCGATATAACATGCTATTTTGCAAATAGCATTACTTCAGAAAGTAATATTTTATCTACAAGGTTCGTACGAATCGTTGTTCCTTTGCTTGTTTTATTTTGTTTTCACCACGTTGACATCTATTTTACATGGATTATGTAAATGCATCTGTAACATGTACATGTTTGACTCACTTCAATCATTTGCTAGCTAAGGGACTTATATAAATGATCTGAATAGTATAATTTGGCACAGTACATGAGGCTAGCAGAACTCAAATAACGATTTAAGTTTACAAGATCATGGAATTGCGCTTAATTACAAATTTGCATCTGTCCAACCATGTGTACTTCTCTATCTTGTCGGAAGGTGGTTGTTGGTTCCCCCAAGACTGGTTTAGAAAGGTAATGACAATTGTTCTTACTAAAGAGCACAACGCCAAAGCCATATCAAAAGCGCCTTTCATTTTGTGCAACGTCGGCTGAAATGAGCTGACGAGAATCAGACAAGCACCACATGACAGTTCTGCTACCGGTATAAAGTTGCGCTTGTAGGATGTGGAGTACAAATTAAAGAGGGCAGGAATATAACATTATGTGTCCACCAATGCAATACCTTAGCAGGAATATGATAAAGTATGCAGTCATGCTCTTCCCTGATCTTTGCAACCTTTTTGCGGAACTTACCGCCATCTTAAATATTCCAGCCTGATCGTACTTGGTGTAGACTAATCAAGCGGAGGAGAATCCATGTCCCAGTGTACTCCTTTTACACTTAGTGTACTTTGTAATGTTAATAATTTAAAGCAGCCAGAGGCAGCGCTGCTACCAAGCAGAATCATAGGAAGAATTACTTTTTTCCGATAAAGGGAGTATATTAATATTAAAGGATACCAATTACATCCAGCCTCTGCAACAACGTAATGCCCTAAAACATTACGGATGCATACAACCAAAAAGAGAAAAAGAAAACTAAGAAATAAAAGTTCCGCTACAGTATCCTAACCCTAGCAACAGTAATACAACCACCACCAAGATAACACCTGAAATCCAGACTCTTCAAAAGCGACGCCTCCAAGAAGGAAACAATGCACCATCGCCGTCGTCGTCCGATCAAAGATCTTAGGTTTTCACTCTGAAGATAGTCTCCACTCTCAAAATAATGCCTTCAACAAGTACATTGACACGCACAACCAGTTAAGGCCAGACCTTGGGTTTTCACCCTGAAAGGTAAGACTCTGAACTTCACATGTGTTGTCGCCCCCACACTCCATACCACTGCTGCGAAGTTTGGAACACCAAGCAAGCCCCTCAACCATTGAACCTCCAATCCGGCCTTCATGATATTCTCTTCTGACTTCAACATGGATCAGCTGTCACTTGGTGTCAACACAGAAAAGAGCTTTGCGCCGCTCCCCCAGACCAAACGGTCGGGATAAAAGCATGGGTGTGTACGACCAAATACCACCGATCCAGCAAACTCCAAGCTACACTTGTCAACGGCGCCTTTCGGAACTCAACCCTCCGGCCAGATCATGAAGGCCAGGCCTTCGGCAGGTCTTCATCTTCGCTCAAGAGAGACCCTAGGACCGCCGCCTTTATTCAGGTCGGGCCCCCACGCCGGCGACCATCCCAGGATGGCCATGGTTACCGCCGGAGACACCGCACACGCCTGGGCACAGCCGCAGCCGAACGCCAGCCCTCCACCGCCAGCCGCCGACAGGCGAGGAGAAGGGGACCTAGGGTTTCCCCTTGCAGTAGAATTACTTAATCAGGTGTAGTCTATTTCTAGCTAGCCCTTAGCCTCGTTCCTCGATTCCAGCATGAACTGCAGTACGTTCTATTGTTCTTCAGTTCATTACCAGTTGGAAGGATGGATCACATGAATTTAGAAGGCATCAGTCGATTTCCTGCATAAATTGGTAAAAGCTCCCACTATCCAAAACCCCTCTCCTGTTTTACCTCCACAACCAGACACCGAATCATTGGATCCGTACCTCGTCTCAGTCAGGAGATCGATCGCAGTCGCAGAAATGGACCATGTATAGGCGAGAATAGGAATAGATAGATCCCACTAGCTAGCTTAGCTACTCCATGGCACGGCACTGATCACTGATCTACCAGCCAGCCGGTAGCTAGTTCCCTGTGCGTGCGTGCACTCATCACCCGATCGACGGAGCTCCCTTTGCCTGGCCAGTCGACATGGAAAAGGTATCAGGTTCTCATGCCCATGGGTCGACGAGAGCGGCAGCACTGCACTGCAGCTGGGTGGTGTAGATGTTTCAGCATCTAAAACCTATCGACTGCATGCCTGTCGTGTACCGTCGCATCACGATGATCTGTACATACAAGATCAGTGTCCTGATGCTCCATCCTACCCGCAGGTACGGCTACGGGGATATATACCGAAATGAGGACCGGAAAGCTAGATCTTTTTGAGAAGGGCGTAGCTGTCGATATATGCTGCGCAAATATGCTCCTGAGTATGTGTGGTTTGGAGGGTAGCTTCAATCATGGTGACAACGAGTCCTACTGTATTCTTGTTTCTTGCATATTTAGCACCAATGTGTTTGTTATCCCCATTCTTGCACTTAGCAGAGAAGACAGCCGGAGTGAATTTAGTCTTATGAGCAAATCTAGCCACATTTGTCGAGGTTGAATTGGCAAATGAGTTCATTGTAACTCATAGGAGTATTTCATTTTTTTTATTTGAAGAGTATTGCATTATCGGTACACAAGTAGAAAAGGAATCAGATGCATCTTGCCGAAAAATAAAGATATACTACATGAATGTAGATTCTTCACATATTACATGGAAATGGAAACTGTTGCAAATATTTTGGCAGTGATTTTTTTTGAAAGGGCTTTCGGCAGTGAAGTTATCTCGTCATCATTTCATCGTGTTGGTTCTTCCAATCTAACTGTTATTACATGTTTTTTTGTTTGACTTTCTTGTTTTGGGATTATTTGTACAAAAGAGGTTAAAAATTAAATCCATAACAATAAAAACATTATCGCGGTTATCTTTGGATAAGAAGATAGTAGCATGACCTATTTAGGCTTATGAGCAAATCTATCCACATTTGTCGAGGTTGAATTGGCAAATGAGTTCATTGTAACTCCGACCAAGAGGTGCACGCTGTGATAAGAGTATTTCATTTTTTATTTGAAGAGTATTGCATTACCGGTACACAAGTAGAAAAGGAATCAGATGCATCTTGCACGTGAACTAAAGATATACATGAATGCAGATTCTTCACATATTACATGGAAATGGAAACTGTTGCAAATATTTTGGCAGTGAAGTTTTTCTTTTTCTTTTGAAAGGGCTTTCGGGAGCGAAGTTATCTCATCATGATTTGATCGTGTTGATTCTTGCAATCTAACAGTTATTACATGTTTTGTTGTTTGACTATCTAGTTTTGGGATTATTTGTAGAAAAGAGGTTCAAAATTAAATCCATAACAAAAAACCATCATCGTGGTTATCTTTAGATAAGAAGATAGTCACATGACCTGTTCTGTGGTAAGTGCAAGGGTTTGGATAACGGTTTGAAAAAAAAGTCTCGGAGGGGACTGAGATTCCCGGTAACCATGGTTACCGGAGATAACCAGTCAAATACCGAATGAAATTCTCAAACAAAATTTGAATTTCAATCTGAAAAATATCTAAATATTTTAAAAATATGTTTTAGAATAGAAGAAAATGAATGACTCGGAAAAATAAGTCGGTGAGGGAACACGCACGTTTAGGTCGGACTAACCAAACAACCTAAATTCAAATCAAATTCAAATGGACTGAGATTTTTTGGCCGATAAGTTTATTTACCGGAGGGGGCTGAGAATTCCGGTAACCGCGGTATTTCACCTGGTAACCAAATCCATGGGTAAGTGTAACATATTTTTCTTAGCATTTTAGGATTTGTTTAGATTACTACCCAACTTGACACTAGTTTCTCCATAGTTACTTCTGCACAATATGTTCTTGAATAAGTTCAACCTATCCTAATTCAGTAAGCAACTGCAAGCCAAGGCATCTTGTTGCGGTATAAAGGAAAAGAGTATCTTGCTCATTTCTTCCGTCCTCGAAACAGGCATACCCCCCTCCCCCAGACTTTGCAATTAGCAATGTTGAGGAAATCGCTTATCGGTGTCAACTCGGTCGGCTGGCGGTTAGCGATTAATAGGCAAATCGGCCGATTAATTGGGTGATAAATGAGTTAATCGGGTGATAAATGAGTTTATCGACTAATCTGTGACCATCAAATAGCGATTAATCGCTGATTAATCGCTGAATCGGATGATTTTTTGAACAATGGCAATTAGTGCCAATCAATTTTTGGGAAAGTTAAAAGCATACCTTCCTCTAAGCACATGGTGAGGAAAGGAGCTTGCTCATGGCCGGGAGCGGGCAATCTTATGCATGGGCTCCTTTTTTTAATGAAGTGGTACTTGGCTGTCCTTCTACTTTCAGTATCATGTCATATGCCTACGAAACAAAAAGGCTAGACCTAAAATATTAGCACTTGTAGTATCAAATCAAGGCGAGCCATCCTGAAAAATAGTGGTTTAGCTCTTTGCAATTGCCAGAGCATACGTACGCATTGTGCCTGCACAATGATGAACGGCTAGAGGAGGTGGTTTCGGTTTGGGAGGAAACAGGGATTGAAAAGGTTTGTCGTGTCTCTGCAGTAACGAAGACAAATCTTCAGGCGACCCCACAGCTCGGATTTCCTTGATTAGCCAAGCCCGGCACGTTGTGAGGTAGAGAGGTTGGAACCGAAACTCCAAATTAAATGAAAAATTGCTGACAAAGACAAGAGTGGTCAAATAATTGGAGTCGATCTGTGCAAGCAAATGGTGTCACCCCTCTAATTAAGTTTCTTTTTCGCGAAAACTCAAATTTATGTCTCGATGCATTGATAGAAAGATTAGATTTATAACCGTACAAGTCTAAAAATAGGTGAAACACCGAATAGTTGAAAGACTAAATAGGTGAAACATCCGTCACTCAAGATAAGACATGGCTGGCGACTGCTAGGCGAATATTATAACCGATGCGATCATATAAACCCTAGCCTAGATGCTATCCATTAAAGCACATTGAACGCCAGGCCCGTCTTAGGAGGGAGAATCCAATCCGCAAAGAAGGTAGGAGTTGGGCCACTCTGGCTTTGGAGAAGACTCACTCTGGAAGCTGCACCATCGCAACCTTTGTGTTTTCAACGTATGCCAACGGCTGTTAGCCACCATCCGTCGAGTGAAACCCTGAGACATGATCCCTCCGCGGTCGACAATACTTGCCAAAAGGGTATAGCCAAACTAGCACGACGGTCGGAGCTCCATCGATCTGCACGCCAGAGTCAAAGCATGCACCATTAGTATACGTGCCACCGGCGGCTGTAGATCCAAGAACAATGCCTTCAGGGATGGAGCGACGTTCATGACGCCACCTTCATCCGATATGGCAAGGCAGATCTTGGTTTTAACCATGCATGGATACTAAACCACGAGGGATGGGGGTGAACCGATGCTCCTCGACAATGCCACCAAGGGGGGCGATTTTTGTGACAACCAGGTAATGAGCAATAACTCACTTTGGTGATATATCTTGAAATTGAGTAGGGTCACTTTGCCAATTTTGACTAGCCACGAACCTTCTAAACCGAATATGAGTGTTTCCGAAAATGCAAAACTCGAATGAAGATACCAACCAAGACTTCCCATTCCCGGACGAGATGATCAGATTTCTATCCCCAACTGAATGACCTCTTCCTTAATGGCTGAATTCCATTAAGCTACACATATAGATAAGACGATCCATTGTATTCTGTATGAAAAGTTCCCTTGTCTTTTGATGCTAGAGTAGAGTGAGAGGAAGCTTTAGGTGGGGTTTCCTAAAAGGTATTTTTGCCGCCATGTTCACCTTATCCGAATTGATAGAAAATAATAGTGCCTGTCTGTCTCAATTGACTATGGCATGTATCTCTAGAATGAGGTGATTTTCATGGATCTTGTATGAAAATCTACATAGGAGATATTATATACTTACCGGCACCAACAAATCAAGGTTGAGCAGGCTTTCACACAGAGTGCCACAGTCACCACTCACGCATCAGCACAACTGCCAAGACCCCACAACAAGATTTTGTCGCCGGTAACACCGCACCAGGCTAAGAACCCAGTTGGCCCACTGATGTCTACTCACGCTTCTATTCCCGTAGACAGTGTTGGGCCTCCAAGAGCAGAGGTTTGTAGAACAGCAGCAAGTTTTCCCTTAAGTGGATCACCCAAGGTTTATCGAACTCAGGGAGGAAGAGGTCAAAGATATCCCTCTCAAGCAACCAATCACGATACAAGAAGTCTCTTGTGTCCCCAACACACCTAATACACTTGTCGATGTATAGGTGCACTAGTTCGGCGAAGAGATAGTGAAATACAAGTAGTATGGATGTATATGAGTGGTAATAGCAATCTGAATAAAATATGGCAGCGAGTAAACATGCAGTAGAACAATAAGTAAGCGATGTTTGCAGTATTGAAACAAGGCCTAGGGATCATACTTTCACTAGTGGACACTCTCAACATTGATCGCATAATAAATAATAACTTCTCTCATTTGTGCTACATATGCTCTTGTTTGATGACAAACACCATTCATTGTGTAGGGCTACAAGAGCTCCCTCAAGCCGGAGTTAACAAGCGCCACGACATTCAACATTCATATTTAAGTAACCTTAGAGCATAATAGATCTTTGCAAAATAGCCCGAGTACTAACATAGCATACACACTGTCACCATTACACTATGAAGGGGGATATATCACATCAATACTATCATAGCGATAATTAACTCCATAACCTACAAGAGATTATGATCATAATCTACGACAAGAACCACACGATGCACACACTGTCACCTTTACACCATGCAGGAGGAATAGACTACTTCAATAACATCACATGAGTAGCACATAGACTAGTAGCGATACAAAGCTCATCATATGGATCTCAATCATGCAAAGCAATTCACGAGATCATTGTATTGGAGTACAAAGAGAGAGATTAACCACATAGCTACGGTACAGCCCTTAGCCTCGAGGGAGAACTACTCCTCCTCATCATGGGAGACGATGTGAAGATGGCGGTGGTGTCGATGGAGAAGCCTTCGGGGCACTTCCCGTCCGGTGGCGTGAACAGAGACTCCCGTCCCCTAGATCTTGGCTTCGCGATGGCGGCGGCTGGAACTTTCTCGTACCGTGGCTTTTCCGTATCGAAGATTTAGGTCGTGAGGGCTTCTTAGGCGAAGGGGTCGGTGGAGCCCTGGTGGGGCCACACCATAGGGCGCCCAGCCCTAGGCCGCGCCGCCCTGCGTGTGGCCCCCAGGCCCCTCCGGTGCCTCTCGGTGTTCGAAGCTTCGTGCAATTATAAGATGTTGCGTTGATTTCGTCCAATTCCGTGAATATTTCCTTACTAGGATTTCTGAATCAAAAAACAGCAAAAAACAGGAACTGGCACTTCAGCATCTCGTCAATAGGTTAGTTCCGGAAAATGCATCAAAACGTATAAAGTGTGAACAAAACATGTAGGTATTGTCATAAAACAAGCATGGAACATCGAAATTATAGATACGTTGGAGACGTATCGGCATCCCCAAGCTTAGTTCCTACTCGCCCTCGAGTAGGTAAACGATAACACAAATAATTTCTGAAGTGACATGCTACCATCATAATCTTGATCAACATTATTGTAAAGCATATGAGATGAATGGAGTGATTCCAAAGCAATAGATTGCTAACAAAAATATAATGACTAAACAAATGAATCATATAGCAAAACTTTTCATGAATAGTACTTTCAAGACAAGCATCAATAAGTCTTGCATAATAGCTAACTCATAAGCAATAAATTCTTAGTAGAATGCATTGAAGCAACACAAAGGATGATTAAGTTTCAGCAATTGCTTTCAACTTGTAACATGTATATCTCATGGATATTTGTCAACATAGAGTAATATGATGAATGAAAATAAGCAAGTATGTAAGAATCAATGCACAGTTGACACAAGTGTTTGCTTCTAAGATGGAAGGAAATGGGTAAACTGACTCAACAATAAAGTAAAAGATAGGCCCTTCGCAGAGGGAAGGAGGGATTAAATCATGTGCTAGAGCTTTTCAAGTTTTGAAATCATATAGAGAGCGTAAAAGTAAAATTTTGAGAAGTGTTTGTTGTTGTCAACGAATGGTAATGGGTACTCTAACTACCTTATCAACCAGACTTTCAAGAGCGGCTCCCATGAAGGACGTTATCTCTACCAACAAGGTAGATCATCCCTCTTCTCTTTTACACATGTACTTTAGTTTTATTTATTAGATGACACTCCCCCAAACTTTGCTTACACAAGCCATGGCTAACCGAATCGGGTGCCTTCCAACATTCACATACCATGGAGGAGTGTCTATTTGCAAATTTAAGTTACTGATAGATCAGGCAAAACATGTGAAGAGAATTATTAATGCAAGTTAATTAATTGGGGTTGGGAACCCCATTGCCAGCTCTTTTTGCAAAATTATTGGATAAGCGGATGAGCCACTAGTCCATTGTGAAAGTCTGTCAAGTAAATGACAAGATCGAAAGATAAAACACCACATACTTCCTCATGAGCTATAAAACATTGACACAAATAAGAGATAATAACTTTTGAATTGTTTAAAGGTAGCACATGAAGTATTTACTTGGAATGGCAGGAAATACCACATAGTAGGTAGATATGGTGGACACAAATGGCATGGGTTTTGGCTCAAGGTGTTTGGATGCACGAGAAGCATTTCCTCTCAGTAAGGCTTTGGCTAGCAAGGTTGTTCGAGGCAAACACAAGTATAAACCGGTACAAGAAAACTTACATAAGAACATATTGCAAGCATTATAAGACTCTACACTGTCTTCCTTGTTGCTCAAACACTTTACCAGAAAATATCTAGACTTAGAGAGACCAATCATGCAAACCAAATTTAACAAGCTCTACAGTAGTTCTCACTACTAGATTTAAACTACATGATGCAAGAGCTTAAACATGATCTATGAGAGCTCAAAAAAATTGCCAAGTGACATAGGCATCCCTAATGGGCCTGCCGAAGATAGTACCCGGGGTTTACTGAAGGCCCAGGACTCGAAGAATAAGAAGATTCGGAAGCCCATTTAGTATTAAGGAAAGATAGATTGTATTAGGAAATATAGAGACTTGTAATCTTACGAGAGGGGTACGAAACCCTCCCGGACTCTGTAACTTGTATACTACGAAATCCTCGGCTCCACCTCCTATATAAGGGGGAGAGGGACAAAGAAAGGATCGAATCTATTGTCAACAACCCTAGTTTTTACAATCAGTGAGTACTTTTCGGCTGAAACCTTCGAGATCTACTTGCCCTCTACTTCCAGCAAAACCCTAGTCTACAATCTGTAGGCATTGACAAATTAATCCTTTGTCAATTGGCGCCGTACGTGGGAACTAGAGGTTGCAAGGAGCTGATCTCGATGGCACGTCCAGAATCGTCGACTTCGTCGGTGGCAAGCAATGCGATGGATCGAGGTAAACGGGAGAAAACTGATCTAGTCGATTTTATTGCTCACTCTCCCTCCCTTTTGGATGCATGTGCCTATCTGGAGGAGCCCATCGTCATGACGTTCGGAGAATTCCGATTTGGCGTCAACAAGGAAGGATCCTATCGTCTCGAAGTTCCGATCTCGTCGGAATTTTCAGCGATCGATTCTGATTTTTCATCAAGTGATGAAGAGTTTTCGTCGTCACGCTTCGTAGACACCAAGGCAATCGGAAAGCTCGCCAAGATCTTCAGCGACACATCCTTCGAGTCATCTGCGGACTCCGTTATAAGCAGCGACTCCGACAATCGACAGCTTCAACTTCATCGACAAATCTGCTGCCATCGGAAAGGTCTTCACCAATCTCTATGATGGTGTCACCAATCTCTATGATGGTGTCACCAATCCCGACAAAAACCAACACTCAAAATATCATCAAGTCTATGCAATCGAGGAGGCAAGCCGAGCAGAACCAGAGACGTCAGAGGATTTGGGAAACCCATACGTCGATCCCGCTGATCTCAAGAGGCCTAGGCACTAAATATGTCGGTCTTCACCTCGCGAAAGAGTTCAATTCCCGCAATCAGCGTGGGATAGGGCCGCAAGAGCCATGGATGGTTCAGAACCAATGACCACCACTGCTACTGCAGAAGAATTACAAGCCTATCAATATAGACTTGCTCGTGTGAGTAGGGAGCTGGAAAAACAGACAGCATCCCTAAATAGAAGAAAAGAAGTAGCCTCCGCGTCAAGCAGCGCGAGCGAGCTCGTCGACAATCAGGAACTTCGGAGATAGTCACAGAGAAGCTCGGAGGAGGGCAAGATCCCGGCTGCAAAATATACCTGAAGCAGAGAGAGGAAACATAATTCAAAATCTCGACATGTCCTTCATGACGATCGATACAAGGGGAAATATCATCCCGAAAACACCAAGCTGGATACATGGCAACACAAGCTTATATCCTCGCGTCCAGACCACCCCCTGGGGACCCAAGAGAAGCATTGTTTAATATGGAAATGGCTGGAGTTGGAGTCATAGGAACAACATTTGCAGCTACACCTCCCGAAGGAACTCCAAGGCAAAATAGTCCACGACCCACGACAGCAGTGGAAGATCCACCAAGGACAAGTGGAGCAATGGATACGACGGCACAAGCAAGGGTGGATAGAGCGCGACAAGAAAGAAGAGAACATCGGCAGTCACCGAAGTCGCCGATGAAGATATGTGCGGGTTACCGTGCTTTACGAGACGAGTTCGAAAAACTCGAGTCCCGAAAGGGTTTAAGTTACCCGAAAATTTCAAGAAATTTGACGGCCTACAGGATCCCGAGGATTGGCTCGTGGATTACCTCGAGATGGTGAAGTTGATAGGCGGAACCAGAGCAACAACCATGCATAGCATCCAAGTACACTTGAGCGGTGCCGCGCGATCTTGGATAAAGAAACTTCCCCCAGGTTCCATCGATAGCTGGGATAGTTTCGAGGATATCTTCGTGAAGAACTTCCGATCCACCTGCAAGAAACCCGTGTCATTGGAAGAGCTGAGGGCGTGCAGGCAGAAACACGACGAATCGATGAGAAAATATATACAGAGGTGGAACATTATTAAAAACTCGGCAGATGATATATCTGACGAGAGAGCCGCGTTCGTGGCAGGAATTCGACGGGGAGATTTCGTCGAAGACTTAGGAAGAACCAACCCTAAGACAATATCAGCATTGATGGAGATAGCAAATAAGTGGGCAGATGGAGAAGATGCGATATACAACAAGCGACATAGGTCGCGAGAGGAGGCGGCCGAAATTTTCAAAATAGAAGGCGATTTTCTCGCGCTTTACAATAATGATGCTCCTGGCCACATATCAGCTGGTTTCCGAGGAAACTCTGGAGGGAATAGTCGAGAGGACTACCAAAGGAGTAATGAGCAACAAGGCGACAATAGAGGCGAATTCCGTGGTAACAGGCAAAAGTGGACCAAGGTTTCGAGACCTTATGTCTCCCGAAGAAATGATGAACGGGCCATGTCAGATGCACTTCTATCTCGACAATAATGGAAAGAGGCGGTCGGGTCATCTCCAAAAGACGCCGCAATTTTCGTGCAATGTTGCGAGCAAGAATTGCAAATGCCCAAGCAATGAACAGAAACCCCCAGGGGCCAAGGAGCGAGATCCACCTCCCCCTCCTCCCGCAATTACTGACGAAAATTGGCACCAGCTCAGAATAGCGGCAGCACCACATCCACCTCCATATGTTGACCCCAACTCCAATGGTGCGGTCTCGATGATTCAGAAAGCTAGGCCATCTAACAAGGCGCAGTAATCTCGCGGCAAGTGTTCATGGCGAGAAGATGCCTCCACCAACAGTCGAGTACTTAAATTGGTCGGGACAAGACATTGGCTTCACAATTGCGGATCACTCGCAGCAAGTTCCTCGACCAGGGCAATCTACACTTATCTTACCCGCAGTAATCGCTGGTTTTGATGTGTCGAGAGTTATTATAGATGGTGGCAGCAACTTAAACCTTATGTATGCAGATACATTGAGGAAGATGAACATATCCCTGGAAAATCTAAAACCAACCGATACACGCCCATGGGATCACGCCAAAAGCCAAGTTATCCGTTGGGCAAGATCAATCTCGACGTTCGGTTTGGGACCCGAAAACTACAGGATAGAGAACCTAGAGTTCAAAGTGATTTTCCATCGCAATATCATGCTTTGTTGGGACGACCAGCATATGCCAGGTTTATGGCGGTACCTCATTACACGTACTTATTGTGGAGGTTGCTGGACCTAAGGGACCAATCACAATCAAGGGAAGTTTCGCTGGCCGATAAGTGCGACAAAGATTTTCATTGATGTCATAAACTTTCGGGATGCAAGAATATATGGCGCCAAGGCTCACTGATTATGACGTGTTGCTGCATACAGGGAGGTCACTCAGGGAACCAACTTTTAATGCTGCTAAGGATTCAAAAGAGGTGCAAATCCACCCGACGGACCCGAAGAAAACGACGTCCATCGCAACAAATATGGACTTCGCATAGGAAAGCGCGCTCGTCGAGTTCCTCCGTGAGCACCGGAAAATCTTCGCATGGTGTCCAGCTGACATGAGTACCCAGGGAACTTGCCGAGCACCACCTAAACTTGGATCCTATTGCGAGACCAATCAAACAACCTTTGCGCGTTTTCGAACCAACCCGCAGCTATGCTATCAGAAATAGATCGACTCAAATGGTTTTATCAAAGAGATCTCTACGAAGCCACGTGGGTAGCTAACCTGATGGTGCCGAAGAAAAACACGAAAGTCCTTCGCATGTGTGTCGACTTTACGTGTCTCAACAAACACTGTCCCAAGGATCACTTTCCCCTCCTAAGGATCGATCAAATCATCGACTCCACGGTAGGATGTGAATGTCTTTCCTTCTTGGACGCGTATTCTTGTTACAACCAAATCATACTAAAAGAAGATGATGAAGCCAAGACAGCGTTCATAACACCTTACAGCGTGTTCTGCTATAGAACAATGCCCTTTAAGCAGATGATGCAGAAGTGCCTTGCAACACAGATTGGGAAAAACGTACAAGTTTACATCGACGATGTCGTCATAACATCCAAAAAGGGGACAACACTGATCGAGGATTTGAAAGAAACTTTCGACAACCTCGACAAATTCTGCCTCAAGTTGAACCCGACAAAGTGCCTTTGGCGTTCATGCGAGAACTTCTCGGGTTCTTGGTATCAGCAAGAGGATAGAGGCCAATCCGAGAAAATCCAGGCCATCGTAACAATGAGGAAGCCGACGAAGTTGAAAGAAATACAATGAGGTGGCGCAGTCGCAGCTTTGCGTATCTGTCGCCATCGGGAGAAAAAGCACGCGTTCTATGCATTGATCAAACAAGGAGATAAATTTCAGTGGAACGAGGAAGCAGATAGAGCTTTCGAAAATCTTAAGCGCACAATTTCGACACCACCAATCTTTGTGGCGCCTAAAGTGAAGGAACCCCTCCTGCTATACATTGCAGCCACACCTCGTGGTCGCACGGCTCTGGTAGTCGAAAGAGAGGAAGAAGGAAAGCTCCATGGAGTACAGAGGCCAGTATATTTCATAAGTGAAGTACTGCAGCCTTCAAAACGGCACCAGTACCGAAACGGCGTATGGAGTGTTTACAACGGCAAGAAAATTGCGACACTATTTTTCGGCGCACCGATAATAGTGGTCAATGAGGCTCCTCTCTCAAATATATTAAACAACCCAGCTACGGGTCGTGTCTCCCTTTGGGGAATAGAGCTTTCCCTCGGGACATCACGTATGAAAAAAGAAAGGCAAAAGTCGCAAACTTTACCAGATTTCATCGCAGAGTGGATGGAGCTACAAAATACAGGGCCTCAAGATTTATCGAGAACCTGGACTATGAACTTTGATGGGTCCAAAGGGTTAGAAGGCGCTGGAGCAGGCGTGATAATGGTATCACCCGAAGGCGACAAACTGAAGTATGTCCTACGGATGACGTTCCCAAACGCGTCTAACAATGAAGCAGAATATGAAGCCCTCATACACGGGATGAAGATGGCGAAAGCTTGCGGTGCAACCCGATTGAAAATCTTCGGTGACTCACAGTTGGTGGCACAGCGGTGATGAATCAATGTGATGCAATCAATGAGAGCATGATGGCATACAAGGAGATGTACAATGAGCTAGAAAAGCTGTTTGATGGATGCGAGGTAAATCACTTCAGCAGATTGAGCAATGATGAAGCCGATGTTCTTGCAAATATCGGGTCGCAATGTCTCGCGATTCCTCCAGACGTGTTTTGGGAAGAAATAAGCGAGAGATCAACAAAGCCAATGAAACCTAAGAAGAAGGAGAAGGATGAAAAACCCTCGGTGCTACAAAAGAATCACTGGACAAAGACGAGGACCATGAGCTAGTCATGATGGTGCAAACTCCATGGATGCAGGCATATATATCTTACATCTTAAGGAAAACAATACCCGACGATCCAGTTGAAGCAAGGCGAATAATTAGACGAGCTAAAGCTTTTACGGTGATCAAAGGGGAGTTGTACAAGCGAAGTATTTCGGGTGCTACAGAGGTGCGTCACACCCGAAGAAGGAAGGATAATCTGAAAGATGTACACGAAGGAATATGTGGGCATCATGCAAGCAATGAGCTATCGTGGCCAAAGTTTTCGTGGCAGGATTTTATTGGTTAACAGCAATTGAGGACGCGAAAGAAATAGTGCAAACTTGCGACGCGTGCGATTAGATTCGCCGCAAACCTCACTCTCCGGCAGAATTGATGCCAATCCCATTGTCTTGGCCCTTTGCTCAATGGGGTCTCGATATGGTGGGAAAATTACACAAAGCTTCGCCGGGAGGATATGAGTATATGCTCGTTGCTGTCGACAAATTTACCAAGTGGATAGAAGCAAAGCCGATAAATTCACCGACGCGTCGGCAATCAAGTTCGTGAAGAGCATTGTTTTTCGATTTGGGGTCCCTCATAGCATCGTCACGACAATGGCAGTAATTTCACAAAGAAGGAGTTCAAAGCATACTGCGCAGAAGTGGGCATTAAATTGAGTTTTGCGTCTGTCGCACATCCACAGACCAACGGTCAAGTCTAGAAAGCCAATGGTATCATCTGCAACGGTATCAAGAAACGCCTGTTAGGTCCATTGGAAAAAGCTCGACATACTTGGCCAGAGGAGCTGCAAGTGTGTTATGGGAACAACACCAAATACGGCGACGCAGAGACGCCGTTCTTCCTGGTCCATGGAGCTGAAGCAGGATTGCCGATAGAAATAGAGCATGATTCCCAAAAGTTACAGAATATGATGAAGAAACTTCCAGAAGAGCTTTGGAGGACGATGTCGACGCACTTGATGAGGCTCGGGATGAAGTACTGTCACGAGTCGCCAAATACCAACAGGACCTGAAAAACTACCACAGTCGACGATTGCGACCAAGATCTTTTCAAGTTGGAGACTTAGTTTTACGACTCAATCAAAAAATCCATAAAAAACTCGAGTCGACATGGCTTGGACCTTACATCGTCACAGAGGTAATTGAAGGAGGAGCATACAGAATCAAGGACAAGAAGACGGGATTGCTGAGCCAAATCCTTGGAACGTATGCAGCTTCGGGCGTTTTACGCTTAGAAGCCGAAATATAGTCTCCCTTGTAAACATACAATGTACTGAAACGCCCGCGAGTTTTCAGACGCTCTCTTTTCCTTTTTCGGGGCACCGAGTGGGACCGGGAAAGGTTTTTAATGAGGCGGGCTCGCGGTGCTGCAATATAATAAAGATAGTGGAATTATATATCTTTTCGACAGGCTCGGGGGCTTCTACCCAGAAGATACAATATATATATACACAATGCCGACAAATACAACTTGCAAAATACCTCGCCTTGGTATAAAGTACCTCGCCAAAATAAAAAGGTGTCGCCAAATAGCGGTCAACATAAAGCTCGGGGGCTCGCGCCCGCAAAAATAGTACACAATATAATTTATCTTGCCTTGGGACAACCTCGCATTATAAAAAGTAAACATCGCCATCAAAACGCCCGGGGGCTTGGCATTGAAAAACAAAAATATAGTGACTTTACAATATAGATTATGTCTACTACACACAAGACACAATCCTTGGAGCAACAAATCTTCAAGGGTTGCCCAGTATATTATCTATCGTCAACCGTTCATTATTTATAGTGCGAGTGCTATGTTCAGCATAGCTGCCCTTCACGAAGAATTCGGCGTCCATCCGAAGAAGTTCATCCATCATATCTTCGGCAACAGGGTCACAACGTCGTCATATTTGCTGAAGTTCTTCCTCCTCTTCGCCATCTTGGCCAGGCACTTTGGAACAACTTGACCCACGTCTAACTTCGGGTAGCAGATTTTTATCATCATCATAGCAAACCTTGCGCCAGCAGCTAATTGGGCCCGGACAAAGCCGTGGATTCGAGGAGCATCCCAAAATTTTGTCCATTAAAGCGGGAAGAGTCTCTGGCATCTTATTACGAGGAAACATGGTGCCATAGACCAGAGACAAGGTCCTTGTACAAAAGTCGAGATAATCGCGAACCTGAAGCGCGCGATCCTGAAACCTGACGATCTGGCGAGTCCGTTCAGGCGTGCCCCAAAAATTTGAACCATGATCACGCGCAAGCAGAAGTGCATTGGATCGAGCCTCAACACGTTCATCTTCGGTAGTAGCATCCAAGAAGGAACCTATTTTTGAAAGAATCAGCAGGAAACAAGGAGACAAGCAAAAAAGAGAAAGAAAGCATGACCAAGTTAATGAAGCACACCTGCCATATCCAAGCTAGCATCCGTCAGCAGCTGAAGCATAAAATTCTCTCGAGAAGAAGCTGCAGCAGCCTCAGCAATCGCGGTATCCTTTTCAGCTATGGCATCTTGAGCCTGTTGGAGCGCAACTTTTTCCCTCTCGGAGGATTTTCGAGATTGTTCCATGAGCATAAGTGACTGCCTCCTCGTGGATTGGAGCTGCTGGCGAAGTTCTTCCAGATCTTGTGCTGAGTTTTTACTCGAAGAATCCTCAAAATTCGACAACGACAGGCTTTTTCTTCAAATGGGATGAAGGAAAAACTTCGGAAGGACCAGGAGTTGCAGTATAGTTGTCAAAAATCAACTGAAAACAAATTTTTTGACATCAATCATTAAGCAAAGATAGATTTCCATTCATTCTCAAAGTATGTACATGTCTATTACAAAAGAAGGACCTCTAGACAACTACTGAAGCAACCACCGCCAAGAACACTACGGCGACAGTGCCAAAAGAGAGGAAAAACTAAAAGAAAAAAGCAAAGTGGTCTACTTGACCTCCGGCTTTGAAGAACTCGGAGCAGGCGCTGGCTTATATCCAAGGGTGGCAAGGATTTTCTTCGAATTGGGCTTCACCGCTTTAATTAGCGACTGCCACTTCTTCGTCTCGATTTCCTCCGCGTTTCCAACCCTTGCCCAGTCGACGTTTTGTTGGCTATTAGCAACCAAGGCAATTGTACCTTCGACACCAACTTTTAACCCTTCTTGGCGAGGTTGGAGTCCAAGGTCCTCTTGAGAGGTGAAGCACTTGGCGAGATCAATAAAAATTGCGGGTTCCTCCTTCTTCTTGAAAAAAATAAGGGAAAAGCCGCGACAGGCCAATCTCAGCTTCATCAAGGCCGTCACGAGCTTCAGTACCGTGGATTTCAAGGAGAGAAAGCGCATCAAGGAGCTGGTCACCTTCAGGATTCTCCAGCTCATACTCTTGGTGTGTTCTCCCTGTTTGAAGAGAGAGCTGATTAAAAGAAAAAGGGAACACAGATGATGCAAGAAAACAGAAAAAGTGTGAACACTTACTAACAAAACGTCGACTCTGCGACTCCACCAAGGATTTCTTCTTCACGAGCAGAATGCTGAGCTACATTTTCGCTCAGAGCATTTTTTGCATCGTCGAGTCTTTTACGAAGATCTTCGACGGTAGCAAGATCTGCTTCAGCCTTTATGCAGCTGTTTCGCTTTGCTCTAACTCACAACAAGAGCCTCGGCGTTTGTTGGCTTCCTAAGTTTTTGTCATCATAAGACAGACAAGTAAAGTACTGCAGCACAAAAAGTGATAGAATATACTCGACAAAGAAAGACAGACAAGGAAAAAAGAGGGTACCTTCAAGTTTGGCGGCATAATCGCGGTACCCGATAAATTGGGTACCGAAGCGGATGAGCTGTTTCATGAAAGGCTGAAGAAATCACCATACACAAAGGATCAATATAGGAAGAAGAAAAACTCGACATTAAGAAGAAAAAGAGAGGGAAATTCAAAGCAGTAAAATCAATACAGGACAAAAGAAAACAACTTACCTCTTCCATCAAAGGAGTCGAGGAACAACCAGCTAATATGGTTGGTTCCTTGGTTGATTCCACCCTGGCTCTCTTCGGAGAAGGAGCCTGGGGCTCACAGCTGGCGTTGGATGTTCCGGGTTTTGTTGAGGAGGTGAAGTTTCGTCGCCATCAGACGAGCTTCCGAGATAACTAAAGTACGAGACGTGCTCGTGAGCAGTCTCGTCGGTGCATCCTCCTCTTCATCGCCACTACAACAAATAAAGCGTCAGGGTAAAAAAGAAACTTCAAAAAATATCGACAAGAGACAAATATAGTGCATTCAAAACTTACGAGCTGATAAGAGCAGCTTCGTAAAGATCCAAAGCCTTCTTCCCAGCGTCGCACAGCTTTCTTCGGCATGGGCAGCACCGACTTTGGAGGTGCCGGTGTCAACAGCCGTCCCCTCTTCCTTTTGCTCCTAGGAGAGCAGTGAAGGAGGAGAGCGTGTCGATGATGTTGCCTCGGCCTCGCGTCCTTTTCGGAGGATGCCGCAGATTTTCGAGAACCTGCGGCTTCACTCTCAGGGCGAGACACACCCTTGTTGTCGTCGGTGACAACAGCCCTTTCTTCGACATCTCCACCTTCAGGAAGGGGAGGAAGAGGCGACGCAGTCGCATGGCCCTGTTAAAGACAGAAAATATATCGACATGGAGTAGTTGAAGAAAAAGTATGCACAAAGACACAAAAGAAAAAATGCGTGACCAAAATTGATGCTAACAATATATTACCTGTGGGAGCGCGTTGGTGGCGCTATACGGCGTCACACCACAAGAAGTCGGGACGTTGTCTTTCTTGTTCAACGACGAGATTTTTTGGACAAGTTTCTCCAAGTCCTTGACCGATAAATCCGTAGACAAGCGATCCACATCTTCATCGCCAGCATACATCCAAAGAGGGTTTTTGCGAGCTTGACGAGGCTGCACCCTAATCCTAAGGAAATATGCTGTGATTTGGATACCCGATAATTCTTGTCCACGAGTATTTTGGAGCTCATGGATGCGTGTCATCAGGGCCTCTGTCGCCGCTTTTTCTGCGTCGGTAGCCTCTGCATCCCAAGATCGGCGGCGACAGATTTTTTCGGCACCGTCAAAAGGAGGAATGTTGTCCTCCACAGAGCCATGGTTCTCCTCGCGGATGTATAACCATTTTTTGCGCCACCCTTGAACTGAATCAGGGAATTTGACGTCAAAATATTCGACGTCGGGCGGACGCAGATCACAACGCCGCCTATGTCATTACGGCGACAAAGAAAGATACGTTTCCATAGGGACCAGTTAGGCTGGATCCCAAGGAAAGACTCGCATAATGTGATAAAAATAGAGATGTGGAGGATGGAATTGGGAGTGAGATGGTGAAGTTGCAGTCCATACATGAACAGCAACCCACGAAGGAAATCATGGATGGGAGTGGAAAGACCACGGATGAGGTGGTCGACGAAACTAACCCGATATTGCATCGGCGGGCTGGGTAGCTCTCTTCCTTAGGGAAGCGCAGTGCGTCTTGCTTCCCGCTGATGCCAAGCTTCTTCAGCAAGTTGACATCTTGCTGGGAGATCTTGGATCTCTCCCACTCCAAATTCCCCAGATCTTCGGTTGCCATCTTTGCTTCAGGAGCGCTGTGCTTGGTGAGTTTGCGCGGTGGCATCAACAAGAGTGGAGGCGAAGAGCGCACGAGCGGTGGAGCACAAGGAACTTTAGGGGGCAATGGAGAGCTTTTGCAAAGGAAGAGCAGATGGGCGGCGCGAGCAAAAGTGATAGAGGAAGAAGACGATGGACTTAAATAGAGGTGCAGTGAATCGATGCAACCGTTGGATGGAAATGTTATGGAGCAGATGGAGCACACGTGGACAAAGGGTAAAAACGGATTTTCACTGAGAAAAGAAGAGACAGGGCACAGTGCGTGCGCCAGAAAAAGTGGAGGACGTGTGTCACCCACTTGCACGATGTGTCCATCAGATGGGGAATCTGGACCCACGAGGCAGCGAGAGAAGCAATTTTCGCATGTTCCCAATACAGTAATCGTGGATATCATCAGCAATGATGTCACCTTGGCCAAAGAAAAACTCGACTGTGAAGTCTAGTAAGAATGTCGACAACATAAGATTATTTCGAGAGCCTTTGATCAAATACAAGTTTTTGCCCAAATGCTCGGGGGCTACTTTAGGAAAAAGAAAGAAAACTTCGAGTATGACAACATAGAAATGGCGAGAGCCTATGACCAAATGCAAGCATTTGTTCATAGCCTCGGGGGCTACTCCCATCTTGAGCGCTGTTCGCGCACCCGATAGATATGAAAAGCTCGAGAAAGATTTACAATATAGCGGCAGAAGATATTAATCTGTGGAGCCTACAACCAAGTACAAGTCCTTGGTTGTAGCCTCGGGGGCTACTCCCATCGGGAACGCTGTTCGCGTGCCCGATGAAATTGTACAAAAATATAGAGAAAGAAAAAGAAGTGAGTATATTTCGAGTTATACAGATAACTCTATATATACTCCCATCGGGAAGGTAAAATAAGTCATCAAATGTGACTCGATAAAATGTGCTATTCCAACAGCCAAAAAGCACTCGACAATATATTCTCAGAGCGCTAAAAGTCGCGAATAATCTCTGAATGCCGCAAAACTTTGCGAAGGTAAGACCCCGATCCGTTCGAGCGGCGTGGCACCGTCTCTGACGGCGGTTTGTTACTTTTTTCCGTATCAACAGATACGAAGAAAAATCCTAACGCGCTAGGTACCCGATAAAATATGACTGGGACTCGACAGAATGGTAAGACCTTAAGCGGCACCCGTCGAAGTTTACACAAGATCCCGAGATCATGTCGAGGGACGTGATCTTGAAGTAGGTTTTTGCGGATTGCCACTAGAGCAGTTAACTAGTACCTGATCCGTCAGATGAACTAGCCCCAACTACCATTATCCCTGTACAATATAGTACTCGCACATCGAAAGGTTATAAATTTGCCAAGATTATTGAATGATTAAAGTTGGAGATTTTTCCTGATTCTTCGATTCAAGAAAAATCTCGGGGGCTACTGACATAGGCATCCCCAATGGGCCTGCCGAAGATAGTACCCGGGGTTTACTGAAGGCCCAGGACTCGAAGAATAAGAAGATTCAAGCCCATTTAGTATTAAGGAAAGATAGATTGTATTAGGAAATATAGAGACTTGTAATCTTACGAGAGGGGTACGAAACCCTCCCGGACTCGTAACTTGTATACTACGAAATCCTCGGCTCCACCTCCTATATAAGGGGAGTCGAGGACAAAAAGGATCGAATCTATTGTCAACAGAACCCTAGTTTTTACAATCAGCGAGTACTTTTCGGCTGAAACCTTCGAGATCTACTTGCCCTCTAGTTCCAGCAAAACCCTAGTCTACAATCTGTAGGCATTGACAAATTAATTCTTTGTCACCAAGTATCAAATTATTCAAGACCATATGAAGTATTTTCTGATTCCAACAAAATAACAACAAGTGAAGCGATCAACTTTCGCCCTTGAACATTAAAAGTAAGAATGAAGAACACTAGTGTTCATATGAAAAAGCGGAGCGTGTCTCTCTCCCACATATGAGCATGAATTTATTCAGATAATGAAAATAACAAAACGAAAATAAAAGTACACAGACGCTCCAAGTAAAGTACATAAGATGTGACGGAATAAAAATATAGTTTCACTAGAAGTGACCTGATAAGTTGTCGATGAAGAAGGGGATGCCTTGGGCATCCCCAAGCTTAGATGCTTGAGTCTTCTAAAATATGCAGGGGTGAACCACCGGGGCATCCCCAAGCTTAGACCTTTCACTATTCTTGATCGTAGTATATCATCCTCTTCTATTGACCCTTGAAAACTTCCTCCACACCAAACTGCAAGCAAACTCATTAGAGGGTTAGTGCATAATAAAAAATTCACACATTCAGAGGTGACATAATCATTCTTAACACTTTTGGACATTGCACAAACCTTCTGAAAGTTAATGGAACAAAGAAACTCATTCAACATAGCAAAAGCGGCAATGCGAAATAAAAGGCAGAATCTGCCAAAAAACAGAACAGTCCGTAAAGACGAATTTTGCAGAGGCACTTAACTTGCTCAAACGGAAAAACTCAAAACTAATGAAAGTTGCGTACATATCCGAGGATCACGCACACAATTTTTCGAGTTACCTACGAGAGTTCTGCGCGAATTCGTGACAGACAGCAAATCTGTTTCGAAGAATCCAAATCTAGCATCAACTTTACCATAGAGACTTTACTTGGCACAAAAATACATGAAAATAAAGATAAGGAGAGGTTGCTACAGTAGTAAACAACTTCCAAGACTCAACAAAACAGTTGCAAAATAAACACATGGGTTATCTCCCAAGAAATTCTTTCTTTATAGCCATTAGGATGGGCTAAGTAATTTTAATGATGCTCTCGCAAGAATTAAGATTTGAAGCAAAAGAGAACATCAAGAAGCAAATTCAAAGCACATTTAAGCCTAACCCACTTCCTATGAAAAGGAATCTTGTACACAAATAAATTCATGAAGAACAAAGTGGCAAGCATAGAAAAGCAACACAAGTACAATTTCAAGATTCTCAACATAAAGAGGGGAAACTTAATATTATGAAGATGCATATAACCATGTTTCCCTCTCTCATAATAACTTTCAGAGCATCATGAACAAACTCAACAATATAACTATCACATAAAACATTCTTGTCATGAGCCTCATGCATAAAATTATTACTCTTCACATAAGCATAATCAATTTTATTAGTTGTAGTGGGAGCAAATTCAACAAAGTAGCTATCATTATCATTCTCATCAAGTGTAGGAGGCATAGTATAATCATAATAAAATTTACTCTCCATAGTAGGCGGCACCAAAAGACCACTATCATTATAATCATCATAAATAGGAGGCAAAGTATCATCAAAGAAAATTTTCTCCTCAATGCTTGGGGGACTAAAAATGTCATGCTCATCAAAACCAGCTTCCCAAGCTTAGAATTTCCATATCATTAGCAACAATGGTGTTCAAAGCGTTCATACTAATATCATTGCTACTAGCATGCAAATAAGATTCCATAGGTTTTTTAATTTTCGCAGCAAATAATCCATGTCTTAACTCAGGAAATACAATAAGAAGCTCACTGTTGCTTTCCATTATGCCTAACTAGGAAACAAGAAACCAAAAGATGCAATTGCAGGATCTAAAGGAAATAGCTTCGAGCACTTACAACGGCAAATAAAATAAGTTACCTAGGACCGGAGTATGAGTGCCTTTTACCTTTCCTCCCCAAGCAATGGCGCCAAAAAATAGCTTGATGTCTACTCACGCTCATTTTCGTAGACAGTGTTGGGCCTCCAAGAGCAGAGGTTTTAGAACAGCAGCAAGTTTCCTTAAGTGGATCACCCAAGGTTTATCGAACTCGTGGAGGAAGAGGTCAAAGATATCCCTCTCAAGCAACCTCGCAATCACGATACAAGAAGTCTCTTGTGTCCCCAACACACCTAATACACTTGTAAGATGTATAGGTGCACTAGTTCGAAGAGATAGTGAAATACAAGTAGTATGGATGTATATGAGTGGTAATAGAAATCTGAATAAAATATGGCAGCGAGTAAACATGCGTAGAACAGTAAGTAAGCGGTGTTTGCAGTATTGGAAACAAGGCCTAGGGATCATACTTTCACTAGTGGACACTCTCAACATTGATCGCATAATAAATAATAACTTCTCTCATTTGTGCTACATATGCTCTTGTTTGATGACAAACACCATTCATTGTGTAGGGCTACAAGATCTCCCTCAAGCCGGAGTTAACAAGCGCCACAACATTCAGCATTCATATTTAAGTAACCTTAGAGCATAATAGATCTTTGCAAAATAGCCCAAGTACTAACATAGCATACACACTGTCACCATTACACTATGAAGGGGGATAGATCATCAATACTATCATAGAGATAATTAACTCCATAACCTACAAGAGATTATGATCATAATCTACGACAAGAACCACACGATGCACACACTGTCACCTTTACACCATGCAGGAGGAATATACTACTTTAATAACATCACATGAGTAGCACATAGACTAGTAGCGATACAAAGCTCATCATATGGATCTCAATCATGCAAAGCAATTCACGAGATCATTGTATTGGAGTACAGAGAGAGAGAGATTAACCACATAGCTACCGGTAAGCCCTTAGCCTCGAGGGAGAACTACTCCCTCCTCATCATGGGAGACAGCGATGTGTGAAGATGGCGGTGGTGTCGATGGAGAGCCTTCCGGCACTTCCCCTCCCGGCGGCGTGCCGAACATAGACTCTGTCCCATTTTGGCTTCGCGATGGCGACGGCTCTGAACTTTTCTCGTACCGTGGCTTTTCAGACGAAGATTTAGGTCGGGGAGCTTCTATAGGCGAAGGGGCGATGTCGGTGGAGCCCTGGTGGGCCACACCATAGGGGCGCCTAGGCCCTAGGCCGCCGCCCGGTGGTGGGCCCCGTGCTCCCCTCTAGTGCCTCTGTTGTTCTGGAAGCTTTGTGCAATTATAAGATGTTGGGCGTTGATTTCGTCCAATTCCGAGAATATTTCCTTACTAGGATTTCAAAACCAAAAACAGCAGAAAAGGAACGGCACTTCGGCATCTCGTCAATAGGTTAGTTCTGGAAAATGCATCAAAACGATATAAAGTGTGAACAAAACATGTAGGTATTGTCATAAAACAAGTATGGAACATCAGAAATTATAGATACGTTGGAGACGTATCACCCACCAATCTGCTAGCTAAGGCCACCACACGTTGAAGGTAACAATGCAACACAATGCACCTCCTGAGATGGGAACCTCGTCGCATGAGCACGTGTGCACCGGCCAGCAGATCTGATATGTGGCAAGGATGCCAAAATCAGCATCACGATGCCGATGCACACCGGAGCTCGCCACCCTTTGTGGAAGAGCCACCCCCACCACAAAGGGAATTGCCCCTTCATCACTGTTGCCACTAACCTAGGTGGAGAATAGCGAGGATGATGACGCCTTTTTACACAGTGGGGAGTGGGTGGGACGACGAGAGGGACGCGACAAGACCGGTTGCTATTGTTGGGATACACCAAACCGCGAGATATTGCCAACCCACGTGTAGCACGCCTGATGGTGGCGAAATGTGATGCGGCAACACCGCCGCCATCAATTGCACAACACAACAAAAGTACTTTGCCCCAACGAAACAGTGAGGTTGTCAATCTCACCGGCTTGCTGTAACAAAGGATTAACCGTATTGTGTGGAAGATGATTGTTTGCAAGAAAACAGTAAAACAAGTATTGCAGTAGATTGTATGCGATGTAAAGAATAGGACCGGGGTCCACAGTTCACTAGAGGTGTCTCTCCCATAAGATAAAAGCATGTTGGGTGAACAAATTACAGCGGGCAATTGACAAATAGAGAAGAGCATAACAATGCATATACATGATATGATAAATATAGTGAGATTTAATTGGGCATTACGACAAAGTACATAGACCGCCATCCAACTGCATCTATGCCTAAAAAGTCCACCTTCAGGTTATCATCCGAACCCCATTCAGTATTAAGTTGCAAAGCAACAGACAATTGCATTAAGTATGGTGCGTAATGTAATCGACAACTACATCCTTAGACATAGAATCAATGTTTTATCCCTAGTGGCAACAGACATCACAACCTTAGAACTTTCTGTCACTGTCCCAGTATCAATGAAGGCATGAACCCACTATCGAGCATAAATACTCCCTCTTGGAGTTAAGAGCAAAACTTGGCCGAGCCTCTACTAATAACGGAGAGCATGCAAGATCATAAACAACACATAAACAATAGATTGATAATCACCATAACATAGTATTCTCTATCCATCGGATCTCGACAAACACAACATACAGATAGATGATCTTGATCATGTTAGGCAGCTCACAAGATCCAACAATGAAGCACAATTAGGAGAAGACGACCATCTAGCTACCGCTATGGACCCATAGTCCAGGGTGACTACTCACTCATCACTCCGAGGCGACCATGGCGGTGTAGAGTCCTCCGAGAGATGAATCCCCTCTCCGCAGGTGCCGGAGGCGATCTCTGAATCCCCGAGATGGGATTCACGGCGGCGGCGTCTCTGAAGGTTTTCCGTCTCGTGGCTCTCGTACTGGGGTTTCGCGACGGAGGCTTTAAGTAGGCGGAAGGGCAACGTGGGGGCCACACACGAGGGCCCCACACCACAGTCGGCGCGGCCAAGGCCGGGCCGTGCCGCCCTATGGTGGCCCCTCGTGGCCCCACTTCGACTCCTCTTCGGTCTCTACGAAGCTCGTGCAAAATAGGACCCCGGGCGTTGATTTCGTCCAATTCCGAGAATATTTCGTTACTAGGATTTCTGAAACCAAAACAGCAACTGGCTCTTCGGCATCTTGTTAATAGGTTAGTTCCAGAAAATGCGACATATAATATAAAACATGTAGGTATCATCAATAAAGTAGCATGGAACATAAGAACGATACGTTGGAGACGTATCATCATCGTGTAGGCCCGCGTAGCCGATAACAAAGATAAAAGCGATAACAAAGATAATTTCGAAGTGACATGCCATCATAATCTTGATCATACTATTTGTAAACATATGTAATGAATGCAGCGATCAAAACAATGGTAATGACATGAGTAAACAAGTGAATCATAAAGCAAAGACTTTTCATGAATAGTACTTCAAGACAAGCATCAATAAGTCTTGCATAAGAGTTAACTCATAAAGCAATAAATCAAAGTAAAGGTGTTGAAGCAACACAAAGGAAGATTAAGTTTCCGCTTGCTTTCAACTTATAACATGTATATCTCATGGATATTGTCAACATAAAGTAATATAACAAGTGCAATATGCAGTATGTAGGAATCAATGCAGCTCACACAAGTGTTTGCTTCTTGAGGTGGAGGGAGATAGGTAAACTGACTCAACAATAAAAGTAAAAGAATGGTCCTTCAAAGAGGAAAGCATTGATTGTTGTATTTGTGCTAGAGCTTTTATTTTGAAAACATGAAACAATTTTGTCAACGGTAGTAATAAAGCATATGAGTTATGTAAATTATATCTTACAAGTTGCAAGCCTCATGCATAGTATACTAATAGTGCCCACCTTGTCCTACTTAGCTTGGACTACCGGATCTTCGCAATGCTATGTTTCAACCAAGTGTCACAAAGGGGTACCTCCATGCCGCCCGTACAAAGGTCTAAGGAGAAAGCTCGCATTTTGGATTTCTCGCTTTGATTATTCTCAACTTAGACATCCATACCGGGACAACATGGACAACAGATAATGGACTCCTCTTTAATGCATAAGCATGTAGCAACAATTATTATTCTCATATGAGATTGAGGATATATGTCCAAAACTGAAACTTCAACCATGATTCATGGCTTTAGTTAGCGGCCCAATGTTCTTCTCTAACAATATGCATGCTCCAATCATTAAGGTGGTAGATCCTTCGGACAAGACGGGCATGCATAGCAACTCACATGATATTCAACAAAGAATAGTTGATGGCGTCCCCAAGCATGGTTATCGCACAACAAGCAACTTAATAAGAGATAAAGTGCATAAGTACATATTCAATACTAAGATAGTTTGTAAGGCTATTTTGTCCCATGAGCTATATATTGCAAAGGTAAATGATGGAGTTTTAAAGGTAGCACTCAAGCAATTTACTTTGGAATGGCGGAGAAATACCATGTAGTAGGTAGGTATGGTGGACACAAATGGCATAGTGGTTGGCTCAAGGATTTTGGATGCATGAGAAGTATTCCCTCTCGATACAAGGTTTAGGCTAGCAAGGTTATTTGAAGCAAACTCAAGGATGAACCGGTGCAGCAAAACTCTCATAAAAGACATATTGTAAACATTATAAGACTCTACACCGTCTTCCTTGTTGTTCAAAACTCAATACTAGATATTATCTAGACCTTAGAGAGACCAAATATGCAAATCAAATTTTAGCAAGCTCTATGTATTTCTTCATTAATGGGTGCAAAGTATATGATGCAAGATCTTAAACATGAGCACAACAATTGTCAAGTATCACATTATCCAAGACATTTTAGAATTACTACATGTAGCATTTTCCAATTCCAACCATATAACAATTTAACGAAGAAGAAACTTCGCCATGAACACTATGAGTAAAGCCTAAGGACATATTTGTCCATATGCAACAGCGGAGCGTGTCTCTCTCCCACAAAGTGAATGCTAGGATCCATTTTATTCAAACAAAAACAAAAACAAAAACAAACCGACGCTCCAAGTAAAGAACACAAGATGTGACCGAATAAAAATATAGTTTCAGGGAGGAACACGATGATGTTGTCGATGAAGAAGGGGATGCCTTGGGCATCCCCAAGCTTAGACGCTTGAGTCTTCTTAAAATATGATGAACCAAGGGCATCCCCAAGCTTAGAGCTTTCACTCCTCTTGATCATAGTATATCATACTCCTCTCTTGACCCTTGAAAACTTCCTTCACACCAAACTTCAAGCAAACTCATTAGAGGGTTAGTGCACAATTAATAATTCACACATTCGAGGTGACACAATCATTCTTTACTCTGGACATTGCATAAAGCTAATGGACATTAATGGATCAAAGAAATTCATCCAACATAGTAAAAGAGGCAATGCGAAATAAAAGGCAGAATCTGTCAAAACAGAACAGTCCGTGGAGACGAATTTTAAAGTGGCACCAGACTTGCTCAAATGGAAAAACTCAAAACTAATGAAAGTTGCGTACAATCTGAGGATCACGCTGTAAATTGGCAGATTTTTTCAAATTTTCTACAGAGACTTGTGCCCATTCGTGACAGACAGCTGTTTCTGCGCGGCGATCCCAAATATAACATCAACTTTGACATAGAATCTTTACTTGGCACAAAAACATGATAAGGAGAGGTTGCTACAGGTAAACAACTTCCAAGACTCGATATAAAACAAAGTACTGTAGTAAAAACATGAGTTGTCTCCCATAAGCGCTTTTCTTTAACGCCTTTCAGCGCAAAGTGCAAATCAAGTAACATCAAGAGATGGAGCATCAACATTATTATTTTTCGTGCAAACACAACTTGTTGCAGAGGGTACTTTAGGTGCTCCATTATCTAAATTTTCTATGGTGGTGCTAGGGGTTTTAGCAATTTTAGGCCTATAGTAATTCTTTTGTTTAGGCACTTTGGAGGCATACATGAATTTTTGCTCTTTACCCACATAAGCTTTCTCATTATACTTGAGAGAAGAAAAGGTTGAACCCAAGGTTCCCATAGCTTTTTCAAGTTCATCAATCCTATTGGTTTGATTATCGTGAACAACACAAGTTCCTAGGACACTAATTCTTTCATCAATTCCTCCTAGGGATTTATCAAGTTCATCAGTTTTATCCAATAACATTTCCAATTTAGTTTCAATACATGGAAATTTTTTCTCTATGGTTTCCAATTTTTTCATCACATCCTCAAGAGAGATTTCAATTTTAACTTCATTAACAGGTGGTATTCCGACAAGACTCTCAATGATGCAACTAGCTTCTAAAGCGGGAGTACCTAGGAAATTACCTCCGAAAGAGTATCAAGAACATACCTATTCCAACTAGATAAACCAACATAAAAGTTCCTAAGAAGGATAGTAGTGGAGTGTTTCTTAATGCACCTATGATGAGCATTACTAATTCTGTACCAAGCATCTTTAAAACTTTCTCCACCTTGTTGCTTAAAAGAACGAACTTCAACTTCAGGATTACTCATTTTAGTAGCAATAAAGTAAACTAGGCAAATAAAGTAAAGACAAGTAACTAATTTTTTTGTGTTTTTGATATAGAGAGCAAGACAGTAAATAAAGTCAAACTAGCAACTAATTTTTTTGTGTTTTGTTTAGGTGCAGCAAACAAAGTAGTAAATAAAATAAAGCAAGACAAAAACAAAGTAAAGAGATTGAGAAGTGAAGACTCCCCTTGCAGCGTGTCTTGATCTCCCGCGCAACGGCGCTTAAAATGTGTTGATGTGCGTAGATGTCCGTTGGGAACCCCAAGAGGAAGGTATGATGCGCACAGTGGCAAGTTTTCCCTCGAAAGAAACCAAGGTTTAATCGAACCAGGAGGAGCCAAGAAGCACGTTGAAGGTTGATGGTGGCGAAATGTGATGCGGCGCAACAACAGGGATTCCGGCGCCAACGTGGAACCCGCACACACAAAAGTACTTTGCCCCAACGAAACGAGGTTGTCAATCTCACCGGCTTGCGTAACAAAGGATTAACCGTATTGTGTGGAAGATGATTGTTTGCAAGAAAACAGAAAACAAGTATTGCAAGAGATTGTATGCGATGTAAAGAATAGGACCGGGGTCCACAGTTCACTAGAGGTGTCTCCCATAAGATAAAAGCATGTTGGGTGAACAAATTACAGTCGGGCAATTGACAAATAGAGAAGGGCATAACAATGCATATACATGATATGATAAATATAGTGAGATTTAATTGGGCATTACGACAAAGTACATAGACCGCCATCCAATTGCATCTATGCCTAAAAAGTCCACCTTCAGGTTATCATCCGAACCCCATTCAGTATTAAGTTGCAAAGCAACAGACAATTGCATTAAGTATGGTGCGTAATGTAATCGACAACTACATCCTTAGACATAGAATCAATGTTTTATCCCTAGTGGCAACAACACATCACAACCTTAGAACTTTCTGTCACTGTCCCAGTATCAATGAAGGCATGAACCCACTATCGAGCATAAATACTCCCTCTTGGAGTTAAGAGCAAAAACTTGGCCAGAGCCTCTACTAATAACGGAGAGCATGCAAGATCATAAACAACACATAAACAATAGATTGATAATCACCATAACATAGTATTCTCTATCCATCGGATCCCGACAAACACAACATACATTATTACAGATAGATGATCTTGATCATGTTAGGCAGCTCACAAGATCCAACAATGAAGCACAATTAGGAGAAGACGACCATCTAGCTACTGGACCCCATAGTCCAGGGGTGAACTACTCACTCATCACTCCGGAGGCGACCATGGCGGTGTAGAGTCCTCCGGGAGATGAATCCCCTCTCCGGCAGGGTGCCGGAGGCGATCTCCTGAATCCCCCGAGATGGGATTCGCGGCGGCGGCGTCTCTGGAAGGTTTTCTGTCTCGTGGCTCTCGGTACTGGGGTTTCCGCGACGGAGGCTTTAAGTAGGCGGAAGGGCAACGTGGAGGGCCACACGAGGGCCCCACACCACAGGTCGGCGCGGCCAAGGCCTGGGCCGCGCCGCCCTATGGTGGCGGCCCCTCGTGGCCCCACTTCGACTCCTCTTCGGTCTTCTGGAAGCTTCGTGCAAAAATAGGACCCTGGGCGTTGATTTCGTCCAATTCCGAGAATATTTCGTTACTAGGATTTCTGAAACCAAAAACAGCAGAAAACAGCAATGGCTCTTCGGCATCTTGTTAATAGGTTAGTTCCGAAAATGCGTAAATACGACATATAATGTGCATAAAACATGTAGGTATCATCAATAAAGTAGCATGGAACATAAGAAATTATCGATACGTTGGAGACGTATCAGGGAGGGGGTGGGACGACGAGAGGGACGCGACAAGACCGGTTGCTATTGTTGGGATATACCAAACAACGAGATATTGCCAACCCACGTGTAGCACGCCTATCGCGTCGCGCCTTGTCGGCATCCTCCATCACCTTCTTATTGTCTTTGACACATACAAAGAGGAGCTCGTTGGCGTGTCAACATGCCCGCTTGCGATTGTTGAGGACCTCCCCCCTCACAGCCGGGGATGGAGTGCACAGACTGCGGCCAAATGGCGAGCCATGTTGCATCGGCCTTCACATTGGAACCAACTCCACACACCACCATAGTTGCAGCCATGCGCAACTGTGATGTCTACGTGTGCTTCTATTCTTGTAGACAGTGTTGGGCCTCCAAGGGCCTCCATTTGTAGAACAGTTTCCCTTAAGTGAATCACCCAAGGTTCATTGAACTCGGGGAGGTAGAGGTCAAAGATAGTCCTCTCAAGCAACCCTGCAATTAAGATACAAGAAGTCTCTTGTGTCTCCAACACACCTAATACACTTGTCAGATGTATAGGTGCACTAGTTCGGCGAAGAGATATTAAAACGCAGATGATATAGATGGTGGTTGATGGTAATTGCGATATGAAGTAAATATTGCAGCAAGTAAACATGCAGTAGAACAGTAAGTAAGCGGTGTTTGCAGTATTGGAAACAAGGCCTAGGGATCATACTTTCACTAGTGGACACTCTCAACATTGATCACATAATAAATTAATAACTTCTTCTCACTTGTGCTACATACACTCTTTTGTTGGATGACAAACACCATTCATTGTGTAGGGCTACAAGAGCTCCCTCAAGCCGGAGTTAACAAACGCCACAACATTCGGCATTCATATTTAAGTAACCTTAGAGCATAATAGATCTTTGCAATTTAAACCGAGAACTAACATAGCATACACACTGTCACCATTACACTATGAAGGGGGAATAGATCACATCAATACTATCATAGTAATAATTAACTCCATAACCTACAAGAGATTATGATCATAACCTACGCCAAGAACTACACGATGCACACACTGTCACCATTACACCATGAAGGAGGAATAGACTACTTTAATAACATCACATGAGTAGCACATAGACTAATAGCGATACAAAGCTCATCATATGGATCTCAATCATGCAAAGCAATTCATGAGATCATTGTATTGGAGTACAAAGAGAGATAAACCACATAGCTACCGGTACAGCCCTTAGCCTCGGGGAGAACTACTCCCTCCTCATCATGGGAGACAACGTTGATGGAGATGGCGGTGGTGTCGATGGAGATGCCTTCTGGGGCAATTTCCCGCGGCGTGCCGAACGAGACTTCGTCCCCAAATCTTGGCTTCGCGATGGTGGCGGCTCTGGAACTTTTCTCGTATCGTGGCTTATCTTTTTAGGGTTTTCACGTCAGGGGCTTTATATAGGCGAAAGGGCAGCCTCGGAGGGGGCCTGGTGGGGCCACACCATAGGGGGGCGCGCCCAGGGTTTAGGCCGCGCCGCCCTGTGGGGTGGGGCCCCCGGCTCCCCTCCGGCGCCTCTCTGCTCTCTGGAAGCTTCCGGGAAAAAATAAAATCTTGGGCGTTGATTTCGTCCAATTCCCGAGAATATTTCCTTTGTAGGATTTCTGAACCAAAAACAGTAAAAACAGGAACTGGCACTTCGGCATCTTGTTAATAGGTTAGTTCCAGAAAATGCATCAAAACATCATAAAGTGTGAACAAAACATGTTGGACGTTTGAGACGTATCATAAAACTTCGGCGTTGATTATCATAAAACTAGCATGGAACATCAGAAATTATAGATACGTTTGAGACGTATCAAACTGCTACGACCCTCAAAGCTCAGATCGGGCTGGATGGGCCTGTATGGACGCCCCCATATCCAGGCCCTAGTTGGGCCCATTTCGGACCCGTGTGGGTGCCGCCGTCGTTGCCTCACCACTGACATGCTGCCACACTTGCGCAGCTTGCCTGACACTGCCTCCTTGCTTTGCCCCCTCCGCTTCAGTGCGTCGAGATGCTCCTCTACAACTCCCGCTCGTGACCCAAAGCCAACTATTTATCCGCGTGAAGAAGGAATCGTCTGGGTGCTCCATAGCTCCCTTCGCCTTTGGCGCTAGGCGATGACAACCAGGGGAGCTCGAGAGGGGGTGGGAGAAGGAGAGGAAAGATACACCCGAATTTTGATAAATATGTGACATCTTTTTTGAGACGGAGGGATACTTACTTCTCATTCCGCACTAATAACCGTCAGATGTTTTCATCACTTCAGTGTTTACATAAACCTCATGTTTATTTAGATGCTACTTCATCTGTTCACAAATACGAGCTGGGTTCTGCTTCATGGTCCGCCTTTTTGAAACTCACCAACAATCAAAACACAAAGACAACTGAGATTTGCTGATACCTCTTTGTTGTGAAGGGCATGACGGTTGAGATTTGCTGGTACCCCTCTAAGTTATATGAGTTTGGTTTCGGACGGACCCTGAAGCATGCCTCATGCGAGATATATATGTATCCATTATAAGTTTAATTTGCACCGTCAAAACATCTTATATTTACGAGGGAAGGTAGTAACCTAGCCATGATTTAAAAATATAGATGTTTCTAGTCGTGTAAACTTGCCCCGTGCTATCAGCCTGTCACTGTACGCCTACGAGAAATTCACTGAACTCTGTAGGTATTCCAAGTTAGCTTCTATCAGGCGATCCCCCACGTAACTTAGGAAACGCAACCACGAAGCTCGTCCTGTCCATTTGTCCAATCGTGGAACCGAATGGCATCTAGAGAAGAAATTTAACTCTCCGTTACCTTTAAGGGTCGGTTTGGTTGCATGGAGGTCCCTTGGCTCGCATGGTCGCTGAAAAAAAAAGCCTATTTGATTGTCAGGACTCACCTGGGTGTTGCATCATACGATTTTTAAAGCACCCTCGGGCCTGGCTTTGGAGAAATGCCCGGATCGGCTGTTTCTAGCGAGACATCCTCGTCTCCGCAAAAATCAATAACGCCGCGTTACCGTAGAGCCACCGCGGAAGATGACACGAGCTAGCGCGGAACGGCGAAAACTCGGCAGGATGAACGGTCACCGCGCTCCAAATTTCGCGACCGTATATAGGGGTGGCTCTCTCACCGCCAAATCCAAATCCCCCATTTCCCCTCATTTCGAGCTCATCCACCCTGCCCGATCTAGCGACATGGTCGGCTCTTCGTCACCCGCACGGTCGGCGAGGCTAGCGGCGGCGACGTTGGCTGTGGCGGCAGCTACTGGCCGCAGATTGTCGTCTTCTTCCTCTGCATCGATCACTTTGGTTGTTGTAAGCTTCTGCAAACGCTAGCCTTAGATCTAGATCTTTTGGGTACACAGGGGGTATGAAAGAATCCATTGTAGGCCATTCCTTAGTCGTTGGTCGAGGTTGTCGAGGTTGCATCTGATTTTTTCACGGGAACGGTTCTGCTGCCGCATCTTCACCAGGGTCCTCTGCTTCCCTGACCTCGGTGCTGCGTGTGGTTCCTCTGACTGTAAGGCCGCTCTTTCCTTTTCTCGTAGTTCATTAATGTGGTAGTGTTTAAGGATGTGGATGTGGTAGTGGTAGTTCATTGATGTGCTAGTGTTTGCCATGTAGGCGATCTTACATTGGGCTCCCTTGATCTTTCTGCTCCTACTGTCAATGTTCATCATTGCCTGTTTTCAAGCAAACCTGCCATGGTTTGGAGACCTGAGGTTTCAGAGTTTGTGCTCAACCGGTTGGTTCAACTTGTTCATAGCGGCGTCTGTTTTAGCCTAGGATTCAAAAAGGAGCAGATGAAGAAGGTAGATGCTGATGTTCTTGTATTCCCTGGCATACATGTGACCACTCTTCAGATCTACAACCACATAAGAAACTGGAGAACCAAATAGAGCATCACACTCAAGATGAAATTCGATCGCACTCTGGACTGGAACGAAGATGGTTGCTGCTTCTATGCTGCTGATGAAGAGATAGTGCATGAGTACATTCAGGTAGTAAGCTTCATTGAGTTCCTTCATATATCTGAAAGTATGTCATTGTCATCCGCACTAACAATTGTTCCTTCTGAATTGCAGCGCTACCTGAGGCATCGTCAGTACGTCGGTACCCTGATCACGAACAATGCTCAGATGAAGATGATCTTCACGCCCCGGTTTGTCTGCAGGGCGCAGCTGTTCCAACCTAACTTGCTGGTCAGGGCAATCGACTACATTGTAGACAACGAAGAAGAGTATGCCGAGTACCGTAAGCTGCAGCCATCGGAGAGAAGGAGCTGGCTTAGGGCCTGACTACACAAGCATGATCATTCTTAGTGCTTCTGCTTCCTCCATCATGATCTGCTGATTTTGGGAGGTGCTCTCGTATCCCTCCATTAGCTAGGACTTGCTTGAACCCGATTTCCGGTCTGTAATGATGAACTTGTTCGAGGTGGTATATACTAACCCCTCTTGTGATGAACATGTGATGCATCATGAAGTATAGTTGCTTTGCTCGTGATGCATCACCCAGTAGGGTAAATACTTGATGTGTATTAGCAACAACATATTTGATAAACTGAATACCAGTACTGGGTAATTTCACCACTCTAAGAGAAGGGGTTACCACAACACGCTCATATGTGCAACCAAACATGGTGTGTGCTGCACGAGCAGGGCAAAAAGTCGTGCACCCAAACAATGGGGTTGGCTTCCCTCTCCGATGCAGAAAAGGCCACACGGGCAATCAAACGACACACATTTTATGGGCCATGGCCCGCTTGCAACGCTCATGCACTCCCATCTCACTACGCCAATGGTGCACGAATTAGGCCCAAGCTATCAAACGCGCCCTAAGCAACTTACTATTTTCTAGCCGCACCTGTGCTCGTGGCGTGGAAAGATGCTGTCACCTTGCCTGGGGATTCTGGATTCCGGGATGGCGATATCGTTGTCAAAATAGAAGCTCCAGCTTCCTGGCCTCTCCGGCTCGTACTTGGACGAGTGAGCTCCCCGTGACTGGCACCGATGCAGCACGGCACGACACAGTGGCGCTCATGCTCGGGCGTCGACGTCGTTCGTCGGATGCCTCGAACACATGGAGGTGCATCGCGCTACATCATCGTCGTGATCACGATCGGTCGATCGGTGCCCTCGCGTGCTATATCTTGGGGTGTAAAAGTGCGGAGGATTCGCGTGTTGGAGGGGCGGCGGCTTAGGTAAGTGCTCGAGTAAGATCAGATGGTTACCTTTCCCTGCCGAGCTTCATCAGGTGAGAAATAGTTTGGCTACTCGAAGGCTCGGAAAGGTGAGCACGACCGTCAATAAATCAACGCGTTTTAGAACAATGGATCACACAGAGAAATCTCGTCTCGGCCTGTACAACTAAACATGCACAAATTCATTACTACATTTCCAATGCTCCTTTCATTTGCAAAAGCTGACCCAATGCAATAGAGGTGGCACCAGCAGAAAAGAAGTGAGCTGGCTATATCTATCTACATGAGCTAATTGTATTTATCTGCATTAGATACCCAGTTTAGTTGAACAACTTGATGAGTCCATTTTATGTAAGCGCAATTAAACTGACAACTTGCCAATCTTGGCAGCTAATCAAAGCATGTAAACTAATCTCCTACAATCGAGGATAACTGATTCCCTTTAGAGCTAGCCAGTATATCACTCGGAGATATATTATAGTATCGTCCCTGCAACCAAATTAGTTAGGAGTGTTCAGTGCTAGCTCTCGATCAATCGAGCGCATCGAAAGTGCAAACAAGCATGTGACATCGTAAAAGCTCAAACTTTTTCTGTCATTGCCAGAAAAGAGTGGCTCAGATTCGGTAGCGTCAGCGTGAACTCACCGGAGAAGAAAACATCTTAATTCTGGTATGCACTGAACCTGAACCATGCTGCCTGCCTGCATTCAGTAAACAAGAGTACACAACATGATCGACTACTAATAATCATAACAAGGAATTAATTAGGTCGGGAGGGTTTAGTTGCAAAGCGCCCAATATATCTGTCTACTGGCAGAAAAAGGCCGGTTTCCTAACTGGAGCAAGGGAGCTCTTAAATGTTGTGAAAGTGGCCGGCTTCACTTCAGTGGATGCACCGGTGGGCATGAATCATGATGCTGATGAAGCATGGAGGTGACGTGGTCTAACGGCACAGCTATTGGCCTCTTGCAATAGTAAATTTGATGCATCGATCATGATACAGATGCGCTTTGCTAGCAATTGATTTGTTTAGCTCCTCGATCGGGTAGCTGCAATATGCATATCCCGATTCTGCTTTCGTTGATGGCAAACGAATGCAGAAAAATGGGTGCCAAATCAAAAGGGGCTTTTGCCATGAAAATGAACACTCGCCATACGTATTGCCGAGATCGATACCACCCGAAAGCGAGACAAGTGAAATGCAATTCCATTCTGTGTATGGCAAGACCTAAACTTCGGCGGCTCAACAAGTGGGTCTCTAGTGAACCCAGGCATAGCCCGATGTGGTTGGGATGGGCTGATGCATCCCCGTCTGCTCAAGTTCGAATCTCCGTATTCGCAATTTATTGTTCCACAAAATCACTTCTAGTAGAATCATAGCGCTTTAGGTTTGTTTCCTTAAAGCCAAATTCTAACAAGTGGGTCTGTTCTCTGGAAGGGTGGAAGATATGTAGCGAGCGATGAACAAATCAAGCAGCCTGAAACAGCCACCAACAAAAGTCCTAAAGTCAGCAGACCACATGAGAAGAAGGGTCAAGGTCCAGTTACCTGCCAAATGTGTTCAGTCCCGTTCTTATTTAGGAGGAAACAAAACAGCTGCTGGACAGTGACGCTCCCGGCCGTCCTGTCCTCAACGCTAGGCAGCTCCGGCCGGGGGCATGGAGGAAGTTGACGCGCGGCTGCCCTCGCCATGAGGGAGGCGTTCTAGGTGGTGGATGAAGCGGAGATCGTTGTATACGCTGAGGATTTGGGAGGCGTTCTAGATGGTGGATGCGGTTACTGTTGGTCCGTGCGTGCGTGACGCCGTATCGGCGTGTCAGCTACGCGCCTAGGATCGGTGTAGAGCGGTCTGATGCGCACGAGCAACTTGGACAGTGATCGATATCGCCGAGGTGGTCCGCTGCCTGCTAGGGTGTGTAGCCCGGCCCAGGGATCATATCCAAGTTGAAAACGGCCGGCTAGGCTTCTAGACAGATGAACCAGGTCGGAGGCAACATAACTGGTTGGAACTGAGAACCAGTTAACAAGATCTACTTGATGTGAATTAGACGTAAATCTATCTTTATGGTAAGTTAACACGGTTCATTATTAAACCATGGATTTGAGTTACCAAATCCTTCATTAAAATTGGAAGAACCGGATATGGCTTCTAGACAACTGAGGTCGATAGGTACGTCGATCTGGTCGCCCACTCCGCATGCATGACGTACCGATGCGTGCGCGCGCCGGAACGGCATCATGCCGCTGATCCCACGGCCACGTACGTTGCCGATCCCGTGGGTTACAGGCTAACGTCAATGGATCTCCACTCGATCCATGCATCGCCGGTAACACGGCAGCCCTTTTGGGGATCGAACCACGCTGATGACCTTAATTAGAGTACCAGGGCGCTGCCTTCTCTACAACCAAAAGGGCTGCTCTTGTGATCCTCACGATCGAGTAGCATGATCGACGACGTGATCTGACCCGGCGATCCAGCAATAATGGGCTAACCTGACAATTAGCCAATCGCCAGTTCGATCGTGCCATATTCCAATTGATTGTTAATTATCTCACAGCTCCATGGACCATGGCTTCGATCATGATCAACCACCTCCCTCGTCCCCCGATCACCAGTTCCATATGACAAGCTTTCGCCCGGCGATGAGTCGCAAGTCACACACCCGCCCCTCAAGGGCCAACCAGACCACCAACACCAACCTGCACGCAGAACACCAGCCCCAGCGCTCGAAGATCTGAGGCCACGAACGAAACAAGGCGTTGGGGCCAGGTCCGCCTCCCGCAGAGCCACCTCCTAGCTCGACGAGACGAAGAAGACCACCATCCGGGGCCACCGCCCCGGCATCCGAGCACCACACGAAGCACAAGCCGAGCGAGCACCCACCAAGCCAAATCGGCGACCGCCGATGAAGCCGTCAGAGCGAGGCAGCCATGGCCCACATCCATCGCGCTGCCACACCTAGGCTCCCCGTCGCAGCAGCGAGAACGCCGCCATCCGGATCATCACTGCTGCCCGCGAGATAGTCGCCGAAGCAACCAGAGCGAACCCGTGCAGCTGCCACCGCGCGGGGAAATGAAGCACACCGCCACCACACTCCTCCACCAACCCACACGAGCAGAAACGCCACGCCGCCGCGGAGCAGAGCCACGGCAGCCGCCGGCCGGAGGGGCCATGCCCACCACGCCGTCGAGCCGCAGCAGCTGACGCCCAGCCGCGAGCAGCCGCAACCACGCTCGAATGCTCCACGAGCCGCCACAGATCTGGGCGCGGGGACCCAGGGCCGCGACCGCGCACCCACTAGCCGACCTCTCCCACTAGCTAGAGGAGGAAGCCGCTGCCTCGGAGCACCGCTGCAGCCCGGCCGGAGAGGCCCAGCCCGCGCGGCTCCCTGCACAAGCTCCCGCGAGCCTCAACGCCCGCCGCGGAAGGGGAAGACCTCGTCGCTGCCTACCACACGAGCTTCGCCGGGCGGCGCGCACTGGCGGCGGCGAGGGGAGGGGAGGCGGCGAGGTGGGAGGGGTCGGGACCGACGGCTAGGGTTAGCCGCCCGAGTCGCCCGGTGTGGGACGACGCACGGGTTGGGGATATTCGTGGCACCTGTGTCCAAGTGGCGGTAGAGTTTTCTAAATCTTCGCTTGTGTAGATAAGTATGGGAGCTTCTAGAGTGCATTCTAGCTATTTTTGTTTAGTGATCATGAATATTTGAAATAGTGTCCCCTAAGTCTACAAATATCTCAGCCATTCCTCATTTGTTGATGTTTTCTCGCATGTATAACATCACACGAAGGCAAGATAAGGAACGGTTTAACCTAGTTACATCATAAATTTAAATAATGGGATCAATTTGAAAGCACATTCTCTCCTTAATTAGTTAAATCTAGTAACTACTCTTTTACTAACTTAGGACTTGCCAATAGTTATGTTCAATGATAATTTTGTGGGAAATAACTAGACATCGGACAAATTTAAAAAGCTCCGATGTCCATATTACCTAGATGTATGTAACTATCTATATATTTTGGTTGTTATGTTAATTAAAAAAGAATGACATTCATTTTGGGGGACTAATTCTTACCAATGATGAGTAGCCTCAAAACTATGCTGATACCGATTAGAGTGATTTGAGCGAATCTAAGCAATGGCTAAATAATTACGGTGAAAGTGAAAGAACATCATCTGATGGGGTATCCTCAATGGATATCAATTTGTGGGTAACTACAAGTGCAGTTGCAATTAATAGAGAAAGCAACAATACTAAGTTACAAGATCATATAATTTATGGTTGATTACAAATTTGCATTTGTCCAATCCGAATTACAGTCTCATAATTGCAGCCGGTGCACAACTACAACTATAGGGCATGCTAGATTACTATGAGTTGAGCTTGAACAAGAGCAGATAGGTGATGCCTTAGAGGCTTGCACCGCCTGTTGTGCGCAAGAGTGTGTTATCTGATTGAAACATTTGTTGATGTGAGCAGTCTTAGCATTGAGAGGGGGAGTAAGGCTAACTGCAGAGACTGTCTTCTGATTTCCCAAAATGCCGCAGGGTCATTGGCTCCGGCTGCAATAGATTAGCTAGTCCAAGGCATTAGATGCTCAATTCATTTTGTGCAACGCGGGTGCAACCTTTTTGTGCAATTCATCGCCCTCTTAAATATTCTAATATGATAAAGCTTGCATCGGTGCAACTTTTTACGAAGTTTACCCCCATCTTAAATATTCTAGCCTAGTCGTACGTAACGTAGAGTAATCAAGCATAGGAGAATCCATGTCCAGCGTACTACCGTGGAACTCGTTTTTACACTTACATACTGCTAGATCGATAGCAGCCGCCGAAATGGACAATAGATTGGCGAGAGAACAGGGAACTAATTTCACTCATAATTTTTATCCATAAAATCATGACAATTTTTTGAGACCATGTCTGTACATGCACCGGTAGTAAAGTTTAACCTTAGTACTCGTATGTGCAAATCTGGCTTGCACCCGTTGTATGTACACGTAGAATCTATAACACCCGATCATCACGTGATGCTTCGAAACGATGAGTCTTAGCAACGGTGCATACTAAGGACGATCACTTCATGGATATGTGAATATCGTTAGTGCCCAACTAGTTGGAGGATTGGGACGCCTAGCGTCTTCAACCTTCGTACATTCCCATAAAACTTATGAGTTTATGTAGTCTCACTAAATTATATTCTATCATCTTGCACTAAGGTCTTAGATATCACATATATCTCATACCTCACTTATTTCTGAAAACAAAATTTCCAGCTCCATACTTTTCAAACGAATTTGAACTTCAAGTTTCACGGAGACAAGATGATTTTAGGTACTAATTGAAACCATTGCTCTTTGAATCAGCAATGTGAGGTTTACTAAAAGTTTGCAATAGGACTTAATCATATCTTGATTCTTTAGCAATATGGTACCAGTCCGTAAAGTTACTTGTCAGACTTAACAGTATTTCTATCTCAATTACAAGACTAGCGCATGGTAGATAACGGATGCCAATTCTACAAATTTAATTCAAAATACTATTCAGACTATGTTCATGATAATTAGTTCATGTTTTAATCTAATTACTAATGAACTCCCACTCAATACAACATCCCTCATAGTTGTTTAGTGGCACACGATCCATATTCACTACACCAAAACCGATCATCACGTGAGATGATGTAGCTTCAATGGTGAACCTCAACATGTTGATCATATCATCCATATGACTCGTGTTCAACCTTTCGGTTTCCGTTGCTCGAGGCCATGTCTGTACATGCTAGGTCGTCAAGCAAACCTAAGTATTTCTGCGTGTGCAACATGGCTTACACCCGTTGTATGTGAACGTAGAATCTATCACATCCGATCATCACGAGATGCTTCAAAACGACAAACTGTAGCAACAGTGCATATGAGGGGAGAACACTTTATTATCTTGATATTAATGTGAGGGATCATCTTATAATGCTACCGTCGCGATCTAAGCAAGATAAGATGCATAAAGGATTAATCATCACATGCAATTCATATGGCCCTTTAGTCTTTGCGCCTTTGATCTTCATCTCCAAAGCACGGACATGATCTCCATCATCAACGGGCATGATCTCCATCATCGTCGGCGTAGCGTCAAGGTCCATGGCGTCGTCTTCATGGTTGTTCACCACATGTAGCAACTATTACAACTACTTTGAAATAATACTACTACATGAAATATAAAGACAACCATAAGGCTCATGCCGGTTGCCACAATACAATAATGATCATCCGATACATATTCATCATCACATCATGGCCATATCACATCACCAAACCCTGCAAAAACAAGTTATACACACCTCTAATTTGGTTTACATATTTTACGTGGCTTAGGGTTTTCGAGTAAGATCCAATCTACCTACGAACATGAACCACAACGGTGATACTAATGTTGTCAATTGAAATAGTAGATTGAATCTTAACTATGGTGAGAGAGACAGATACCCGCAAAGCCACTTATGCAATACAAGTTGCATGTCAAGCGTGGAGCAAGTCTCATGAAACGTGGTCATGTAAAGTTAGCCCGGGCCGCTTCATCACACGATACCGCAAGATGCAAAGTACAGATAACAAGAGACAACAAAAGCATCAACGCCCACAAAACCATTATGTTCTACTCGTGCAACCAATCTATGTATAAACTTGGCTCTGATACCACTGTTGGGATTCGTAGCAGAAAACAAAAAATTTCCTACCGCAAGAACGAATAACAAGCCAAGATCTAATCTAGTAGATGGCAACAACGAGGTGAAGATCAACATAACCTCGAAGATCGCTAAGCGTTAACGAGATAAATCTCGTGGTGGATGTAGACGATCACTTGCCGGTTTCAAAAGCGCGTAGAAGATCTTGACGGTGCCACAATCGGGAAACACCTCCGTACTCGGTCTCTTTTGCCAATTCCGAAATTGCATTAAGGAAAGACTCCTTTTCCATTAAGGCAACGTGGTTGCACCTATCATGGAACCCTCCACTTCCTTAGACAGCCCGGGTCGTCCCGGACACTTCCGGAACCTTCCATAATATTCCGGACTATTCTGGTCCTTCCAAAACCTTCTAGAAGCTTCGGTCAAAGCACCGAACTTTTTCCGAACCCCGGAAAATGACTTCCCATATATGAATCTTATTCTCCGGACCATTCTGAACCTCCTCGTGATGTCTCGGATCTCATCCGAGACTCCGAACAACATTCGAGCTCCATTCCATATTCCATATCTACTTAAAATGACATCAAACCTTAAGTGTGTTACCCTACGGTTCGAGAACTATGCGGACATGATCGAGACTCCTCTCCGATCAATAACTAATAGCGGGACCTGGAGATCCATAATAGTTCCCACATATTCAACGATGACTTCGTGATCGAAAGAACCATTCACATATAATAACAATTCCCTTTGTCTCGCGATATTTTACTTATCCGATGTTTGATCGTCGGTATCTCCATACCTAGTTCAACCTCATTACCGATAAGTACTCTTTACTCGTACCGTGATATGATATCCCTTGTGAACCATTCACATGCTTGCAAGCTAATTGGATGTCATTCCACCAAGAGGGCCCAAAGTATATCTATCCGTCATTAGGATGGACAAGTCCCACTATTGATACAAGTGCCTCAACCCTATACTTTCCGAACACTTAATGTCACCTTTATAACAACTCATTTACGCAGTAGTGTTTGGTGTCATCAAAGCATCCATCCGGTGTAGGTGATTAACATGATCTCATGGTCGAAGGATTAAATTACTATGCATATTAAAGCTTGAAGCACAAAGAACTAAATGACTTGATCATATGCTACGCTTACTATGGGTGTATGTCCATCACATCATTCACCTAATGATATGACCTTGTTTTTAATAACATCCAATGTTCATGATCAGGAAACCATGATCATCTATTAATCAACAAGCTAGTTTAACAAGAGGCTTACTAGGGACTCATTTATGTTTACAAAACACACAAGTATTAATGTTTCCGGTTAATACAATTATAGCATGGGATGTAAACATTTATCATGAACACTAAGATATAACAATAAACACTTTTATTATTGCCTCTTGGGCATATCTCCAACACTAACGCCATCAAACTTATGGGCATTGGACACATCCGGCCCACGGAGGTCCATACGAATGATCAAGATGACGGAATAGAAGTCTAAAGCTTAGCCTAAGTGGAGCCTTGCTCAACTCAAGCTGAACCATCAAGTGCAGCCCAAGATTCATCCTCTATTCAAGATGAGCTGCATTCCGAAGAACAAGAAGAAAGCCCTCAAACCCCTGAGCAAGACCATGATGCTGATCAAGAATCATCCTCAACCCATGGTCGAGCTCAAGTTGTCCCTCATGATCGAGAACTAGCGAGAGATGAATTTATTGATCATGAAGGAACCATTCGGAAGATTAAGGCTGCTTCAAGGGCAAGTGACATGAAAGTAGATCAAGTCCTTGGTAGCATCTCAAGAGGAGTGGTAACTCGTAGACACCATGCATTATTTATCGCTTATTGTCAACATCATGCTTTTGTGTCTAACTTTGAGCCACTCAAGGTACATGAAGCCTTGGTTGATCCGGATTGGGTAATTGCCATGCAAGAAGAATTTGAATGTTTCACCCGCAATGAAATATGGTCTCTAGTTGAGAGACCCAAAGATCATCGCATCAATGTCATTGGGACCAAATGGGTGTTCAAGAACAAGCAAGATGAGAATGACATTGTCATAAGAAATAAAGCAAGGTTAGTGGCACAAGGGTTTGCCCAAATAGAAGGTATGGATTATGAGGACACCTTTGCGCCGGTTGCTCGTCTTGAAGCTATTCGTCTTTTGCTTGCATTTGCATCCTTTCACAATTTCAAGCTATATCAAATGGATGTGAAAAGTGCATTTTTGAATGGTCCCCTAAAAGAAACTGCATATGTGGCTCAACCCCGGGTTTCGAAAACCCATGCCGTCCCAACCATGTGTATTTACTCCATAAGGCACTCTACGGTCTCAAGCAAGCTCCACGTGCTTGGTATGAGTACCTTAGGGATTTCTTACTCAAGGATGGGTTTAGTATGGGTACGGTCGATTCCACCCTTTTCACCAAGCGGGCTAAAGGGGGTGGCCTATTTCTATGTCAAATATATGTTGATGATATTATATTTGGTGGAAATAACCCTAATCATAACAAAGCTTTTGAGCTATTGATGACTAGGAGATTTGAGATTTCCATGATGGGGGAGTTGAAGTTCTTCTTAGGCTTCCAAGTGAGGCAACTTGCAAAAGGCACATTCATCTCCCAAGAAAAATATGTGAGGGACATGCTCAAGAAGTATAACATGATCAATTCAAGTCCAATGAAGACACCCATGCCCATAAAGGGGCAGCTTGGCTCATGTGATGGTGAGAAGGATGTGGATAAAAAGGTATACCGTTTCATGATTGTATCCTTGCTCTACCTTTGTGCTTCTAGGCCAAATATCATGCTAAGTGTCGGGATGTGTGCTTGTTTTCAATCTGCTCCTAAGGAGAGCCACTTTGTGGTGGTCAAACTGATTTTAAGATACCTTGTTCTCACTCCTACTCTTGGGTTGTGGTATCCAAAGGGGTTAACCTTTGAACTCATATGCTATTCGGATTCCGATTGGGATGGTGATAAGGTTGACCAGAAGTCTACCTCAGGGGCTTGCCAATTTATTGGCCAGTTATTGGTGAGTTGGTCATCTAAGAAACAAAACTCCACTGCCTATCCACCGCCGAAGCCGAATACATATCATCGGCATCTTGTTGCACTCAGTTATTATGGATGAAGCAAACCTTGAAATACTATGGTGTGTCTCTTGGTAAGGTGCCTATTTTATGTGACAACGAAAGTGCAATAATGATTGCCAACAACCTAGTTCAACATTTCCGCACAAAACACATTAACATTCGACATCACTTCCTACGTGATCATGTTGCCAACCGGAACATTGAACTCACTCATGTGGGAACTACGTACCAATTGGCGGATATTTTCACTAAGCCTTTGGATGAAGCCCGGTTTGTGAACTTGAGAGGAGAACTTGGTATTCATGATCCTAACAATTTAGATTGAACAACTTCTTGCACTAGATTCCTGTATTTAACCTGTTATCTAGCTTAGTTGTGCAACACATATTGGGATAGTCATCTTACGATGTCTTGGTATGATGCATACCTATGTGTGCAACATAAATAGACCCAATATCATAATATGGACCCAACCATGTCTCTTCGAGGTCTCGTGACATTTGTGCTTTAACATAGGGGGAGTAATCCCCCGCAACTCGTTTAGCCTCACTTATCAAGTGATTTCATCCGATGAGGCTAACTGATCTTATTGAAAAACTGTTTTAAAATGATTTATGATTCTTAATATATTTCGAATCATGCCCATTGTTGATATTTATATCTTATTTGGATTTCACTCCAATGGGTATGCCTAGAAAAACTTGTGTTCCTACCCCATGTCTATGCTCCTCTTACAAATATCTATCTATCTATATTGTGCATGTCATCTTTTGAAATTAAACAAAATTTTCCCATAAAGAAAAATACAAAAGGGGGTTGTAAATGTCACCCGGTACCTGGCCCGGTGCCGCTGGCTCTACCGCCGGCCGGCCCGGTGCCCAGCCCGGTGTGCTGGCCCGTGCGCTGGTCGTCGACAGGTTAAGTGGGCATGAGGGCTACCCCTTGGGGCTTCTTCCTCATTCCCCCCTCAACCACATCCACCATTGGCGCCGCCCTACCTCTCCACCACTCCCTAGGGCATTCCCACACTAGATTCACCCCATACTCCACTCCACCATAGATCGCGTCCCTTGGAAGATCTTCACCAAGGGATTTGGTCCCTCACAAGCCGGTTTTGGAGATCTTGGGATTTTGCTCCTCAAACCTCCCCTTGAAGTTTTCCTTGCTCCATTGGGAAGGAGAGCAATGTCTTCGGGTAATTTCCCTCCTCACCTTCCTATGTCTTGGATCCCCTCACATATTGCACATTTGTTGAGGGATTTGAGAATCTAGGGTTAGGGTTTGGTCTAGTACCTCATGCCATTGGATGCCGTACACCTCAAACCATGGGATTCACTCTATATTGCTATAATATGTGTACAAGTATTGAGTTTTTTTGCATGAATTTGTGTCAAAAATCTGGAATATTCATAGTGTTCATCACAGCCCGGCCTACGGCCCGGCGCGCAGGCTCATACACCGGCCGGGCCGGCGTGTCGCCCGGCAGACCGGCTGCCTAACCAGTTGGTCCGGTCTACAGCCCGGTGCTGCCGACCGATGGGCCGACTCGCCTAGATTTTTGCGCAATCTCGTCAAAACACTTGTATATATGTTATACTTTTGGCCTCTTTATTCCTGATGACATGTACACTTATCCATCTGCTATCGCCCTCTATTTGCTCATTCACAGGTGATTCTAGTGATGGCAGCCGTGCCGCTGCCAAGAGAGGCAAGCATGAGAGGCCCCCGAGGTGTCGTACAAGCAACTGTGTGCCTAGCAAAGCATCTGAGAGCAGTGGTCTGGGCATTTCTACTGGAGGTCGGACCAAGACAACATCAAAGAAGAGGAAAGGCAAAGTTGAAGTTCCAATTGATGATCTTGTGGAGAGATCACCAAAATTCAATACTGGTACAGTTCAAATTACTGGTTGGAGGAGACTCATAGAGGAGAATCCCTATCGTTTCGAGGAACGAACCTACACCGGTGGTGACAGGGAATTCTGGACCGAGACTCAGGCTATCATCTAGGATGAGTTCTACAACTCTCCGGAGCTCATGAGGAATGACATCATTATGCATCCCAAGGCCATCAACAAGGAAGAGCTCCTCATGTTCCATGCCACTAAGTACCGCGTTGTGGTTGACACTTTGCACAAGATGGGACTTCTTGATCTAGTATGCTTGAAGCCTAGCAACTTTAAGGTTCTTGGGGAGTATTGCCCGATTCTTGTCCATTGGTTCCATTGCACAGTCTTTTTCCATGATGACCCTGCTCGCACTATGACTTGGATGAGTGGGAAGGAGAAGTATTCTTGCAACTACCTTGACTTCTGTCAACCAATGGGGTTTGGTGGTGGCCGTGCTCATGGGTTTCAGATCCACGGTCAGGAACCATTCACTCACGGTAACATTGCATTCTGCTACCCTCCAGAGCCTATACATGATCCTCCACTCATCTCAGGGATGTACTACGCTTACCAAGTGCTTACCAAGATATTTCGTGAGAATCTAGTCAGCAAGTCTGGAGACTCAAGTGACTGCCGATCCTACCATCTCAACCTCATGTACTAATGTTGTCCTGAAAATGTTAGGACGATTGATGGCTATGAATTTCTCTATACTGAACTGAGACGCTCTGTTTGTAACCGCATGACTCCAAACTTTGCTCAGTACGTTCAGTAGCTTATAAATAATGTTGTGCCATCTCCTTACAATAGGAAAGATGAAGTAGTGAAGACGGGACCTTTCAAGATTCCTCAACAGGGATACAAACTTGAAATCCCTGAGTTGATGCCTTCGGAGCGAAGGTCCAAGGAAAGGCATGACCCGGCTGCTAGTTCCAGCTCCTCTATGCGCACCAAGCGGGGTGCCTCTCGCTTCTTGGCAAATCTGTGGCAAATATGCAGAAATACCAATGATGTGGCTCATCAAAGCCTTGCCCTAAATCAAGAGACTAGGAGGCGCCAAAATGAATTCATGGCTGCAAGAAACCATCATGTTCCTCCTCTTGGTACTGAACTAGAGCATGTGGTTGCTCCAACTTGGGCGATACCTCCCATTGATGATGCCATGTTCCAGAACTTTGACCTATCTATGTTTCCTCGTGGTGGATCTTCACATGGTGTTCCTCCTCCAAGAACTAGGTCTAGGACTGCTCCTCCTTCTGATGCTGCTGGGTCTAGCTCCAATAGGACTGGAGATGATAAAGAGAATGAAGATGATGATGACGAGGAGTCCCCAACTGAGAACTTCTACTAATGGGAACGCTAGCTTTCCTGCTCTCTCCTACCTTTTTGGTGTTCCGATGCCAAAGGGGGAGATGATAGTAGAATCTAGGATCACGGGTTTCCTGGATGGGTGTTGACACTTTGGACAAACCATTGCTACTTTATTTGTTTCTTACTTGGCTTGTGCTATTTGCTTTCCGGAACCATTTGCTACTTTTAATAATTCGTGTGTGTACAAGTTATTGTATGCTTAATCTCTATGTAGGATGATTATGCTTATTACTTATATCTTGTTATATACTTATCTATACCATGCTTGCTTCCTAAAAATATTGGGGGAGCTTCTCATATTTTACAAATGTTGCACTTTGCATTCAGACGCAACTTCTTCAAGTGGATACATTATGCGGGAGCTGTCTTTATATCTTATATGGAATCAAGGTTCTGAGCATATCATAATATCTATATATGACTCTAGCTCGGTTTGTCATCGTATACCAAAAAGGGGGAGATTGTAAGGGTATTTTACCCTTATCCCATTATTTTGGTAACAATGACACCGTAGCTAGAGTAATCGGACTAATACATACCTACAAGATTATTCTCAAGTATTAGTCTAATCGGCATAATGGTGTATCAATGGAACAAAAAGGAAAAGGGAGACCCCCCACTTCGATGAAAAAGGGGAACATCAGTTTCCCTCAGGCCGACGCCTGGTCCGGCGGCACCGGATGCTGAGCCGGCGCAGACCGGCCCTGGCACCGGTGCACACAGGGGGCATTCCAAGGACTCAGCATCGATCACCCGGTGCCCGCCCGGTCCCTCGTCCGGTTTTGGCCGGCTGGCCCGGCGCCCAGCCCGGCGTAACCGGCTCCAGCACCGGACCGCCCGGCGAATGCCGGGCCATACACCAGTGCACACCGAAGCATTTCTAGGGGCTCGAAGCGCATACTCGGCATTGGCCCGACGCCTGGCTCGGCGCCACCGGGCGTGCCACCGGCCAGTCCGGCGCCTGGCCCGGCAGATCGGCCTCCTCGACATAACTGTTGAGCTGGACAAGTCCCCAACGGCTGGATTTCAAGTTGACCTATATATACCCCTTCTCCTAGCTTAGAACAGTTAGGCACTACACTACAAACTGTTTTTAAGCTCTCTCTCATCCTCCATTGTTAGAAACACTAAAAGTCTTAGATCTCCCTCCTCATTCACCCAAACTCAAATCCCTCCGGGGAGAAGCTATAGGAGGTCTTGATCTATAGTTACACCGAGCCAAATCGTATTCCCCCTTGTATTCATCAAGATACATGCTCTCTAGGGTTTCTTGGAAACCCTAGGTGGGTAAAAGCGTCCAGAAGCATCCGGGCTATGGATTTGCTCCTGACAAGATTGTGAAGGTTTGGAGGCTGCCTCAAAGTCTACCCCAAGTGAAATAGCTATTCCTTCGTGAGATAGGCTCCGGAGAAAAATGTGAGCCTTCGTGGCGTTGGAAAATCCTTCGTGGGATCTGATGGGTTCGTTGCATGGAAAACAAAAAATTTCTACCGCAAATAAGAACAAAACCAGGATCCAATCTAGGAAGAGGCAAGATCTAATCTATCAAGATCGAAACAACGAGATGTATGTGAGACTAACCCTCGAAGATTCCAAAACCTACGAGATTAGATCTCGTTGTTGATCATCCAGTACTGCAATCCGGCAGCACTTCCGTACTCGGTCGTGCGTACGGTGTCGATGAAGCCCGTCCTCTCCCCGTTCCAGTGGGCAGCGGAGGTGTGGTAGATCCCCTCGAAATCCCAGCAACACGACGGCATGGTGGTGGTAGTGGAGGAGAAAAGCTGCAAGGCTTCGCCAAGCCGGTACAACACTATGGAGGAGAGAGGGGGCGGCGAGCTAGGTCTGATGGGGTGAGCGCCCCCTGCCCCTCCCCTCTTTATATAGGGGGGGAGGTCGGTTTGGGTGGCCCCCCAATGCCCCAAACCCATCTAGGGCCGGCGGCCAAAGGGGGGAGGGGGAAAACCCTAAGGGTGGGCGGCCTGGGCCTTGAGGGGCATGTGCCCCTGGCCCATTAGGCTAGGGTGCATCCCCTCGGCCCATGCTAGGCCTCCTAGGGTCGTGGGCCCACTTGTGGGACCCCCGGAACCTTCTAGAACCTTCTCGGTCTTTCACCGGAAAAATCCTGAACTTTTCGAAACCTAGAAATCAACTTTCCTTATATGAATCTTATTCTCCGGACCATTCCGGACCTCCTCGTGATGTCCTGGATCCCATCCGAAACTCCAAACAAACTTCGTCTCCATACCATATTCCAAATCTACTTATGCGACATCGAACCTTAAGCACGTCACCCTATGGTTCGCGAACTATGTAGACATGGTGGAGACTCCTCTCCGAGCAATAACCAATAGTGGGATCTGGAGATCCATAATGGCTCCCACATATTCAACGATAACTTAGTGATCGATTGAACCATTTACATACGATACCGATTCTCTTTGTCACGCGATACTTTACTTGTCCGAGGTTCGATCATCGGTATCTCCATACCTTGTTCAACCTCGTTACCGACAAGTACTCTTTACTCGTACCGTGGTATGTCATATCTTCTGACCCAGTCACATGCTTGCAAGCTAATCAGACGACATTTCACCGAGAGCGCCCAGAGTATATCTATCCGTCATCGGGATGGACAAATCCAACTGTTGATCCATATGCCTCAACTCACACTTTCCGAATACTTAATCCCATCTTTATAACCACCCATTTACGCAATGACGTTTGATGTAATCAAAGTACCCTTCCGGTGTAAGTGATTTACATGATCTCATGGTCGAAGGACTAGGTAACTATGTATCGAAAGCTTATAGCAAGTTGAACTTAATGACTTGATCTCATGCTACACTTATTTGGGTGTATGTCCCTTATATCATTCACCCAATAACATAACCTTGTTATTAACAACATCCAATATTCATGATCACGAAACCATGATCATCTATTAATCAACAAGCTAGTTATACAAGAGGCTTACTAGAGACTCCTTGTTGTTTACATAACACACATGTATCAATGTTTCGGTTAATACAATTATAGAATGGGATGTAAACATTTATCATGAACACTAAGATATAACAATAACTAATTTATTATTGCCTCTTGGGCATATATCCAACAGATCCCCACCTCTCCAAACGTAACGTACCTTCTTGCAAAGGAAGGAAACACGGGAATACATCTCCATCTCCGCGTGCTTTCGGTTATCCCTAACCGAACTCTTTAGTTGTGTTACGTATGATGTGAGAGATTTCGTGCTTGAGTTACTTGTATTATCATCTAGGGTGCCTCACCTAGTTTCCGTTAGGCTCATCTTTATATTCTGCAAAGCCTAATATTGCAAAGAAACAATTAAAACTTATAGAAACTTATTCACCCCCTGTAGGTTTACCATCTCTAAACTTTCACAAACCCGAAGACCACCCGATCTGGTGCGGCGCTATAGCGACGGGAAGCACCACCGACATCGTCGCCACCATACCGAGCTCCTCGTCGACTAAGCCCGACGGTATGCCACCCTATTTTCCGTCTCGTTTTCGTTCCCGGTTAGCCTAGAAACATACTCACTAGATGGATCCAACTAGAGATCCTAATATATCTAACATTTGCATCCTCCGATCGCGACGTTCTCCTGCAAAATCTCAATCCGTATCCCTCCTTTCTTCTGCTTCATCATTGCATTTCCTAAGCGAGCATGGATGAGAAAACACGACGGGTCGATCGAGGTAGCAAATTAAAGACGGCATCTCCCGCTCTGAATCTTTGTCGTAGCAGGACCGCTCGTCCGCACCGGCACTTGTTAAGCTGATGCCGACGCCGATGCCGTTCTCGCGTAAGAACGACGGCCTCCTCGATCATCTCTCGTGTCACCTTCAGGCTGGTGCACGAACACTGCGGCAAAATTAAGCCTAGTGATGATTTGCTCCGGTTCGACAGCGATGGCGAATAAACTCGCGGCGGCGATCGCTAGTGATCATGTACGTCGTCCAGGGGTGTTGTGTAGTGGCACGTACTACGTCCGTGCCCGAATGTTGAACCCGTGCAAGCTTGGCGGGCCCGTACGTACGGTAGTCTAAGCCGACACGCTATAGAAACTCGTCTTTCACTATGGGACTACATGTCTAGAGGTAATCATATGATCTAATATTCCAACAGTTCAATGTTTAGGCGGTAGAATCCTCTAAATTTGAGCTAGTGTGGCTTACATATCTCTTCATTACGGGATCTGTTTTTTAGAGGATACGGGATCTTCTAGAGTGCATATATTTAGGTTTGTAAATAGTCTAGATATTTCCGTTAAGTGATGATGATGATTTGAAATAGGGGCCACCAAGTCTACACAAATCATGTTCATTGTACTATTTGTCGATGTTTTCTCACATGTATCATAGTATCACACAAAGGTAACGCGGACTTGTGGCTCTCGGGTGCAACGCACCCCCATAGACCAAAAAAATTATAATAATTTAAATAAGTCAAAAAAAAATTGAATCTTCCTGGAAATAAAAGATGATCAAGTTTGTACTCGTTAAAAAAATGTTTGGACACAAAATGATTCCCATGGACTCCAGGGCAAAAAAGACAAAATTATGACAAAAAAAGTGAATAGTACCTGGTCATGGGGCATTTCGAGTTTGTTTTTTTACCCAGGATACAATAAAAGTAATTTCCTAGGAAAATATTTTGTTTCAGGTACAATACCTGATCATCTTTGATTTCCAAAAAAAATTAAATTTTTTAAACTTTTTTTAATATTTTTTTATTTTTCCAAGTATGGGGGTGCGTTGCACCCGAGAGCTCCTTTGTATTTTCCCACACAAAGGCAAGATAAGAAACCGGTGCTATTGTGCTCTAATAATGGAAAAGACTTCGTCTTCTATTCATAATTGTTAAAAAATCAATAAGAATGTGAACTCCTTTCCTTTATTTATTTCCAAACAAGTAATTATTTTGAGATTAAATTAGTACCGACAAAAAGTCTAGTTATATCATCAATCTAAATAATGGGATCAACGTGAAAGCACATTCGCCTTGGTTATTTAAATGTAATAATTACTCTTGTCTAACTTAGGGCTTGCCAATTGTTCAGTTCAATGATAATTTTGTTGAAAATAACTAGGCATCAGACAAATAAATAGGTTTTAGATATCGATATTACCTAGATGTATGTAACTATCTATATATTTTGGTTGTTATATTAAGTTAAAAGGAATGACATTCATTTTGAGAGTTGAAATTGTTAGAATAAATGTACGGCTCAGATTAGGAGATAGTAGAATTAGGTTAATGATCTTCTTGTACCCCAAGTCTTCGTCCCTTTGTACCTCTATATATACCCCCAAACAACGGCGAGTCCAAGAATTATTTGCAGGGGAGGCTGAAAGTTGACGACGACTAACTAAACGACTACTTCCGGTAGAAAATAAGCCAATATATAAGACACAAAATTAATTAAGACAAAATACCACAAATTTTCAGGTTAAAAGCATACAAATCACACTAATACATCTAGAGAAGCAACAACAAAAGGACAAAGTGACTCTCTATGGTGTGTTTGGTAGCCCGGGGCTACTCAGAAAGCCTTTCCCACATGAGATAATCTAACCACATACAAGTTGAGCTGAGATTTTACACATGTTTGGTAGCTCGGGTGTGCTCACTCATGTTGAGTCAAGATGTTGTTTGGTGATCCAATCTGAGCTCAACCGGTCACAACAAAAGTAATTTGCAAAGAGGTCCTATTTTTCACACAAACAACCTTGAGCAGACAAATAAAAAGCAATCAGGTCCTATCTCTCTCCATGGATGCTTGCGTGTGGGAAAGCAGCAGGATGGCGGCGCGATGATCGGCCCAGGCGGCGCTTGGTCGACCGCCCTCGCGGCGTTGGGTCGTCCGCCGTGGCTGCGCAGGGAGGCGGCGCTCGGCGGCTGCCCGAGGAGTCGCCAGGGGGCGGCGCTCGGTGGCGGCGCGAGGAGTCACAGGGAGGCGGCGCTCGGGGCAGAGAGGACTGCGCGAGGGAGGCGGCGCTCGGCGGGCGGGACGGCGAGGAGAGGAGGTGGTGGCGCCGGCGGGAGGAATGGACGCCGTTGGGCGAGACGGCGCCGGCGGGAGGCAGGGAGGCGGGTTGGAGCCACCACGGGAGAGAGGAAAATGGGGGAGAATGAGGAGAGGAAGAGGTGGGGTTGGGGTCTGGGGGGCGGGGCTCAGCCCGCTACAGTGCTTTGTGGGATTAGCTCATCCCGGATGAGCAGAGAAGCTCGATTTGAGCTTCGCTCCTCATCCCGGCTCTGGGCCGATTTCCGTATCTGCTTAGCAGTGCTCAGATGGGAAGAGCCGGCCTAACAAACACTGGATTCGCTCAAAATCTCGGTTGGGAGGAGAGTTTCTGAGTAGCCCCAGGCTACCAAACACACCCCTAGTGTCTGAAATGATCTCCAAATAATACCATCTTGTGTCTTCTTGAATCTATGTCCCCTTGTTTCGCCCATTTAACAAATAAGCTCTTCTCACATCACTTCTAATTTCAGGGGCATAGTCCTGGATCATGAATAATTTGACTTGGATGAAATTTTTGAATAAGCTGACTTCGTTGGTTTGTACTCTCACGAGTCTCATAAAATGTGGTGGCATTGCTCTCAACAATTTGGGGATCAAGTTTATGTTCAGATTCAGGTTCAACTTGAGGTTCAACATGCTCAGGTTCAGGTTGAGGTTCAGTTTCAGGTTCAACATGTTCAGGTTCACTGTTACTAGGGGCCAGCAGAACTAGATGTATAATAGCTAAGGATGCTTACATGCTTTCTCTTCATTTTAACAAATCTGAAAATATATTACACATAGATAAATTAACTGGAGCTATTTGCTACCTAGTTCATAATTACAAATTTGCAACAGAGAGATAGCAAAATAATATGAGGATTGGACATTGGAGGACAAATACCACCGAAGAACGACACTGCCGATTCCAGCGCTCTGCTCAGCCCCCGCCCAAACTTCGCCGGACGCCGGCTCCTGCTCCCGCTAGCGTTTGGCCTTTGGCGGCTGCCGGCTGGGTGCATCCTCCGTCCGCGCGTCGCCTTCTGGGTGCGGGCGTGCGGCGCTCCGCCGGACCCCAGCCCCTCCTCTATCGCCCGCTCGCCGCCTCGCTGGTCGTGGCCGCCGTCTCGCCTGAGTCGCCTCCGTCTCTGCCTCTCCTCGATGGTCGTGCTGCGGAAGTGGGGATGGAATACCTGGCTGATACGATGCTGTGCGAGTTGGGCTGAAGCTTTGCCTGTAATACTAAGCTAATGGGCCTTCTTTGGAAGATTACTTACTAGTAGTAATTTTTTTTTACATTTTCAGAGGGCAGGCTTAGCCTGTTTAAGCCTGCCTGCTGGCCTCGCCTTTGCCCCCAAAGGGTCACGCAATTTTAGGGTTCTATAATTTCTACACGTTATCACAGTCTCGCGGTGCTGATCCTAAGTTTTTCACCACTTCCGCATCGCGCCGTTTCCGGGGAGATCTTCTCCCTAGGGACGTGGTATCCAATCGAAATCGAAGTTTAGATCGATTCTTAGATTAGATTAGATCCAATTTTTGAAAAATTTCAATTCCTAGATTAGATCAATTTAGCCAATAAAATCCTTACACCCATGATCCTCAAATTACAGTGCGTCTCGGCTCTGATCAAGTCACGCAGCATCGCCGGCACTACATCATCGATCGCGGGAGGGCGACCTCGAGTCCAAGATCTCCATAGCGCAGCGGCGCACGACAACAACAGGTAGCAGCAACCCACGCATCTTCATGCAGGCGGCCGGCATCGTCCACTCGTGGGCCTTCCTGATCCGATCGGCCGTCCATGTCTTCACGCGGTGCTGGCATACATACGCGTCTCAATGTCTCATCAGACGCTCACACCAGGTGCATGCGGGCATGCATCCATGCATCGGAGTTTAGCTGTCCGCTCACACGCACGACCCGGGCCGTGACGCGTAGGTCGGCTTGCCGGCTATCGCCTGCGCGCAGACGCACGCCGCTACATCGGACTCGATAAACCACGCCGCCAAGATCGAATTCAAGCTGCCCACAACTACACCTATCGAGAACCAGACTACACCGACCCGAACAACTACGTCAACCTGGCGACTACATGAAGATCTACGTAGAGTTCTACATCGTCAAGGTCTACATCAACACGGTATCCGTCGACATTTTCGTCAACATAGCCCTCACCTACAAGCAAAACCCTACAACCTGCCGCTGCCGCTTTTAGCCACTGCCGCTGCCGCACTATGACACAAAAACCCGCTCTACATCAACACGGTCTTCGTCGACATCTTCGTCAATATAGCCGTTGCCTAAGAGCAAAACCCTACAACCTGTCGCCACCGCTTTTAGCAGCTGCCTCAGACCCGCTGCCGCACTATGACACAAAAACCTGCGTCGCCGCAGAACCGCTGCCGCCGCACTACGACAAAAACCCGCGTCCGCGGATCTCTGCAGTCGCCGCATAAAACCTAAAATGCGTAATTGTTTTGCGCCTTCGGCGACTACGGCTACACCACATATGACGACTACGACATCGACCATACCTCGACCACGGCTACATCACGCTCGGATACCTCGACATCGACATCAAGAATACGTCTACAACAACTCAAGAACTCCAGTCAACAGTGTCCACGTCATCACTTGCGTCCACGACACTCCCGCTGGTGACTGCGGGAGGGAAGAGAAGGAACCTGAAGGGGACGACGATGATGACAAGGAGGAGAAGCGACGGGTGCGCGGGACTTCAAATCCAGTCGCAACCGTCTGCTTCACTCCCGCTACGTCTGAGGGTGATGTTAGAATAAATGTACGGCTCAGATTAGGAGATAGAATTAGGTCAATGATGTTCTTGTAAGTCTTTGCCCCTTTGTACCTCTATATATACCCCCAAAGTGTCATGGCAATAACCACACAATTCTAGGGTTCTACAATTTCTATAAAAATATTATGAATGATGAGTTACTTCAAAGACACGCCCGACACCGATGAGAGTGATTCGAGCGAATCAAAAAAATGACTAGAAAATTGTAGTAAAATGAAAGAACATGAATAGGCCAAACAAGTTCATTGGATAAACTATGCAACTGAACTTCAATAATTAGAGGCCATAGAAACAAAAAACAATGTCAAATTTACAAGATGATGAAATTTATGCTTGATTACAAATTTGCAGTTTTCCGATTATTGTACTTCTCAATCTCGTCGAGAGGTGCTTGTTGGTTCCCTTAATACTGGTTTAGTAAGGTAATGACAATTGATCTTACTATACGAGCACAACGCCAAAGCAATACTACGTGTCTTTCATTTTTTGCAACATCATTGCAACCTTTTCGCGAAATTTACTGTCATCTTAAACATTCCAATATGATAAAGCATGCAAACCTGCTCAACCGTTTTGCAAAATTTACCGCCATCTTATATATTCCAGGCTAATCGCACATAATGTGGAGTAATCACATAGGAGAATCCAAGTCCTAGTGTACTCGTTTTTACACTTATATACTATGTACTATAGTGTGCTTTGCTGTTGATGTTTCCTATGAAGAAGTCAATGATGATACCAAGCAGAATCAAGGATTACTTAAACATGTGTAGCTATTTCTAGCTATCCAGTAGCCTTGATCGTACATGAATTGCACTACTATGACATTCTTCAGCTCATTGCTAGTTGGAAGGCATAAATGATAAATTTAAAAGGCATCAGTCCAATTCTTGCAGAAACTAGGAAAATGTCCCACTATCCAGACACGGGCTAACCATATCCTATTTTTAACACCACAATCACACACTGCTCATTAGATCCGTACATGGGCAAGTGGACCATAGATCGGCGAGAATAGGGAGATCGGAGAATTTGAAATGAAGACCGAGCTACACGTAGCGTTTTATTTTTAAACACTTATAATTTATATTTCAAATTTTCAAAAAATCCGAATCAAAATTTTGGTGATAGCCAATGATATATACTATAATATTGTAAAATCTCAATACAAACCACTTTGTATTCTAGTCTACACAAAAATAATAAATTCTGACAAATTTTAAAATGAATAGTGCATATTTTAAAACTATTAAAATTTTCAGGTTTTTTCAATTTTGTGTAGCCTAGAACATAAATTAATTTGCATTGGGATTCTACACTGTTATTGGGTACATCATTGACTTACCTCTAGGATTTTTTTTCAGACTTTTTTGAAAATTTTAAACACAAATTTTGAGTTTTTGGAAATAAAGAGCTACATTACACTCGACCGACGGTCCGTGTAGCTATCTAGCTGGTTCCCTGTACGTGCGTGCACTCATCCACTGATCAATGGTCGTCATGGTAAGGATATCAGGGTAAAAAGTGCAGAGACTCGCCCCCCGACTAGGGTTCCTCCCCCGCGGTCGCCGCCGCAAGGCCCTCCCCGCTTCCGTCGGCCCCCTCCTCTCCCCCGACGTCTAGGCCCTCACTATCGCTCCCTGCGAGCAGCAGGAGGGCGACCAGAGCCTAGCTCCTTCCCGTCCCCATCCTCCGTCTCCCTTTCCACCGCCGTCGGCGCATGCCACCAGGCAAAGACACGTGCAGTGTCGTCGGCGGCGGAGCTGCTCGCCCCCGTGCGCTTAGAGGGGTGGCGCGGGGCCTTCTCCTTCGGCGACGGTGCGCCTCAGCCTGGGAGGTTCCGGCGGCGGCGCAGTTCTTCGGACAGTGCAGCGTGGAGCATCAGGGCATCTCCGTTCGTTTGGGTCGGGTTAAATGGTCGAAAACGATCACGCGTCCGTTTGCGTCTAGAGGTGCCTCAGCGGCCGGACGTATAATTTTTTATCATTGAAAACCCATAAATTACATAATTCTAAATATACTCAAAAAGCTAAAATCTAGCTACGGACTACTGCTCGTCGTCGCTGATGAGGTCGTTGAACTTCGGCATTCGCCATGGGAGCTTGTACGCCGGTGGTGGAGAAGGAATGGCAGCCTGCGGTGACTGCTACCAGACCGTCATCGGAGCACGAGGCAGTGGTGAAGGTGGCCACGGATCCCAGGCCATCGAAGGAGCAGCAGCCGGCGCACGCCTTTGCGTACGTTTCGGCGTGGTCGGAGGAGTTGCTGGCCTCCCCTACACCAGCGACGACTCACGGAGCTAGATGGCGAGGTCGTACCACATTGCGAGCTGGTCGAGCTCCCTATTAATATCCGGCGGTTGGGTCTCCGGATCCCACGTCGGGCCGCCGTCGTCGTGGCTGTTGTCTCCGCCTTGGACATGGCCGTCCGATGAGGCCTCGTACTCGGACTCGGCGGCGTCGCCGTCCTCCACCACGTCGTCGTACTCGCCCTCGTTGTCGTCGTTGTCTTCTGCAGAGAGCTCGCGGTCAATGTAGTCGATGTCACCAAGGTATCTCGCTCGGCGGCGCGCGTCGAACTCCTGTGCTCAGAACAAGATCCAGTTGTTAGAGTTGAGCACGTGCGCCGTATCTTCTCGGAGATCGGCCGGAAAGATGGCTCGGCGGCAGCGCACCTTGTCACTGCGCTCTCGGCCCTCGCGTGGCATGGGAAAGACCGGCACCTGCCTGGAGTTGAGGTACCAGCCTCTTCCTGGAAGGCTTGCATCCGACCATGGCAACGGCCGGTTTTCCTTAGGCGGCGTGGGAACTCGATGCGGATGTACCGCCTTACCCGCGTGATACATCCCAAATATATATACTTTTCCAAGCACTTTGCTCAATGAATTACTCCGGAATCTCATGACACTTGGATAAAAACTGCTGAATCTAGTGTTGTTTTTAGCAAAGTCTCATTTTTGTCTAGTTTTTGCAGGAAATAAAATCGGGAAAATGACCAAGGAAGTTTTTCACCAAAATAAGGGCCCTGAAGCTTTGGATCACAAGAGGGGAGCCACGAGGCCCGAACGAGGCCAGGTGGCGCACCCCAACTTTTGGGCGCGGCACCCATGCCCGTTCGGCCCTCGATCGTCGTCTAGCATCCCCCTTCGCGAGGTGCCTTATATACGCTAAAAAATGATCCCCCAGGAAGCACACGACGTTTCGCGAAACAGATTGATCCTGTTGTCCACCCCGGAGAGAAGAATTTCGAGGACTTTTTCATCATCACCGCCACCGCCATCATCACCAACCATCATGGACTCACTCTCCATCACCATGAGTGAGTAGTTATCTGTAAGCTTAAGAGGTGGATGGATTTTGGATGAGATTGATCATGTAATCATCCATATGTATCGAGATTTTAGGTGTTCGTCTTGAAGATATTCTTGTATGAGTGTTGTTACACCTTTGTTATGTTTAATGCTTGTTACTAGGGCCCGAGTGACATGATTTCAGTACTGAACATATATTACTTTATCATATATATGAGATTGGTATTTATCTGCAAGGTGTATTACTTGTTATTATGTTGATCCTATAAATTCCTAAGGTGGCAGGTGGGAAAAAACAAAGGATAGATGTAATAATTTTGAGGGTTATGTGTGTTCATGAATCTTAATGTTTTTTTCCGGTCTATTCGAAAGGTAGACCTTAATTGCTTGTAGTTCCAAGTTGGGCCAGTGAAATGGGCGAGCTGGACAAAAGATGTTACATATAACTATATTTGGAGCATACACCTACACACAACTGAATTAGAGATAAATGCTATGTTAGTTTTATAAAGATTACATTACATGATCAATATCATCCATATATCATCTATTGTTGCCTCATGCCTAAACTTTTAGCTACTAAAAGTTTCACATTACTTTTTCCGGTGAAAATTAGAAATATATTCCTTTTATTTACTGTTTGCTTTTACTACTTTGAATTAACTGCTATAAAATTACCACTTGCTTGCTGAGATTATTTATATACATGTGTGGTTGAGAGTGACGTATCAATTGCTAAAGTCTTATTTGTTTTCCTGTGTTCCCCTTGAGTCGAATTATAAATTTGGGTAATACTTTCCATCGAAGATTTCAGTGATCCCCTATACTTGTGGGTATCAGCGTGGCTTCTTGCCGGACTACGATCCGGTAGCCTCGTGATCGTTCTTCATCTTGTGGAACGGCCAAGCCTTTCCCATGGCGTCGGTTGTGTGGATACAGCGGGCTCTGGCAATGGTGTGCTCGAGAAAATGTGCTCCACCAGCGGACCTTAAAATGCCTCGGACGCCAACTCGCCTTCAATGCCCTGGTGTGGTCGAGATGCGCCATTAACGCGGCACATAAGCTAGAACGCGCCACACCTAAGTTATGTCGTGTTGAAGACAAAGCATCTATGCCACTGCCAGGCAGACCCGTAAGAGAAGCATGCGGATGACCGCACTGTCCGCGTAGATGCAAACGTGCCGCATATTTAGGCCGTGTTTGCGTCTCGACGAACAGGTCAGACACTATGCGTAGAGCCACTAGGCTGGTTTACAGACACATTTTTGGACAGCGCGATCGCAGTTTGTGTCGGGCGCTGTTGCATATGCCCTCAGGACACTGATCATGTACATACAGATCATCGTTTGGGCCGAGGATGCGATGGTAGATGCTAAAACATCTGCACCCACCCAGCTGCGGTGCTGCCGCTCTCGCCGACCCTGATATCCTCCTCCTGTTCGAAATAAACTTTCGTCCCGCTATATTAATATAGCAACCATAAGATACAACTGATGGGGCATTAGCACAATCACGCCCAAGAGAAAACATAAAAAAAAGAAAAGAGAAAGAAAGCCAAAAAAGGTCGGATCGACGAAAACGAAGGAGTCCTGTAGCCGTTGCGCCTCCGGAGAATTCTCACCACGCTCCTGGCACTCTGAAACGCCGTGTACCACTAGTAGGAAAAGGCCTATAGCCCCAAACATTATTGCCGGCGCACCAAAAACGGTGCCCGCCGGTGCTAAATACTATCGACGCACCATGTTTCGACCGCGTCGGTGATGACCCAATACCGCCGGCGCATAATTTTTTTAGTCCGTCGGCGATAAGGGTGAACCAGGCCTGGGCCAAACTGGAAAATCGAAGCCCCCTTACTGTCGGCGCACCAAAATGGTGGTGCACCGACGGTAAGGGGAGATGTGCTTTTCCTCCCCACACCCCCCGATCGCCTTTTCAGATTCGAAAAAATAAAATAAATTGGTAGAAAATTTTAAAAATTAAATCCTCTGAAATGCCCATGTATTATGGCATCTAGTTTTAGGGAAAATTTAGAAATTATGAATTTCGATATATTATGCAAAATGGCGTCATCTTTCGTTAAAACAGGATTTTTGGTTGGATACGACCTCCGATAAAAAACTTTTTTATATCAAAATTTATCTACACAAAATTTTCTATCCAAATTCAACACCCATGGTTGTTTGGATAAAAATTGGATTCGGCAAATTTTAAGTAGAAACATGACTTTTTTTCAGGTTTTAGATTTTGATGAAAAAAACAAAAAAAATTACCCTCGATGCACAACCATATTGGTGCGCCAGCGGTAACCTAGGCTATATATGCCCAAACCAGCCGGTGCACCTTCTCTCTCTTCCATTTTGCCCTCTTCTCTTTCACTTCTCCTCCTCTCTTCCTCCCTCCGGCCACCTTCTCTTCTCCTCCACCTTTCCTTCTCCCTCCTCCTCTTCTACCTTCTTACCCCTCTAATCCCTACCTCCGGCGAGCACCTCCTCACGCTACTCACCGGCGAGCACCTCCTCAACTATCTCACGGGCGAGCACCTCCTCAGGCATCTCACCAGCGAGCACCTCCTTTCACCCCGGAAACCACCCTCCGGTGAGCTTCTCGACGACGACCTCCTCTCACCCTGGCAACCACCTCCTCTCTGTCCTTCAATGGCGACACCAACAGCGACGCAGATGACCACGGTGATGGAGGTGCATCTCCCAGGGCACGACCTAGAATTCGATCGGCCTAGAACTCGATCGACCTAGATCTAGATCAGTTTTTTTAATCCTGGAAAACATACCGCCGGCGCACTAGGCTGCTGCACCAGAGATAAATCGAGTTACCGCCGGTGCACCAGATGGTGCTCCGGTGATAATCCTTTACCACCGGCCCGTTCCCACCGGCGGGCGCTGGTGCGCCGGCAGTAGTCTTTTTTGGTGCGCCGGCAATAAGCCTTTTCCTATTAGTGTACCAAGCAACACCTTCAAGAAGGTATGCGACGACGACGATGCTGCTACTCGGACAGGTCCTAGGGTTTACCCCGGTATGCATAGGGACAAGGGAGGAGGGCTTCACCCAACTCCCTTCAGGAAGGAACGATGGCACCCGCGGGCGTCACCGCGTTGGTGTCTTTCAGGCCGACAGAGATTTCTCCCGACCCTCGCAACCTTGCCCCGGACGCTCCATTGTGCTCCACCAATTAAGCTCAACGCCCACCAACGTGCGCCCCCACAGCTATAGAACCACCATCGCCGCCTTACCGCGGCCAACGAACCGAGGCTAGCGGGACCAAGGAGGATCTCGAGACCGAGGAGCAACGAGGTAGTGGCCACGCGGGAGGTAACCTCCTCCACCGCCAATGGCAGTACCAGTCCGAACACGCCGGCAAGGGGCATACCAGGCCCTCTTGGGCCGGCCGAGCATAGACCCACCTAGTCCATGCTCGTGACGCGTAGGGATTCTGCTGGACGCGCGCCTCCACCTCATCCAACCTCCGGTCCGGCCACCTCCCATGCCCGCTAGAAGCAATCCAGCAGCGCCCACACCCAGCCCGCCCAGCCCCATATGAGCCCCAAAGGACCCGGATTTGGGCCGGGAGAGCACCGGCGCGCCACCTCGCTGCCAAGCAGCCGCGCCATCGCCCGCCCGCCGCCCGTTACCTGCAGCTACGGGGACATATACGGAAATAGGGAACGGAAAGCTGGATGTTTTTGAGAGCATCCCAGCCGTCTCCCCGACGAGGCCCCCAGGACCGCGTTTTGTCATCCGGATGGACAAAAACGGCCCAGTCGCGCCCGGTTTCGTTGTCCGAATAGGCCTTTCATCCGTCCGGAGAGCCCAGGCCATCCTCGGCCCCCGGGGAGCGCTCGGGGACTCCGGACGAAACGAAAGCGTGGGAAACGCCAAGGAAACTTCCCACGCGTCTGGTGGCCCCAACTTGTCGGCGAGAGACACCGATCGTCGTCCTTATCACATCGTCTTCCGCGCGCTGTAAAAGCCTGCCGCCGGTCAGTATTCGCCGGCCGCGTAGCTTCCACGCGGCGAGTTAATGTCGTCGCCTCGGTATCACGCACGCCTACCTCTATTTATCGCCGGACTACCGTGCCTGCCCCACATTCACCTCGCTCACCTTCCCCCAAATCTTCCCCGATCTCGAACGAACCAGCGGCGATCGAGCAATGGCGAACGACGGTGCGGCCAACAATGGCTTAGGCTGCCGTTCTCTCCGCCAATGGGAGGGATGGCTCCTCCACATGGCGGGTGATACGTCTCCAACGTATCGATAATTTCTTATGTTCCATGCTACTTTATTGATGATACCTACATGTTTTATGCACATTATACGTCTCCAACGTATCGATAATTTCTTATGTTCCATGCTACATTATTGATGATATCTACATGTTTTATGCACACTTTATGTCATATTCGTGCATTTTCTGGAACTAACCTATTAACAAGATGCCGAAGTGCCGTTCCGTTTCTTGCTTTTGGTTTCAGAAATCCTAGTAACGAAATATTCTCGAATCGGACGAAATCAACGCCCAGGTTCCTATTTTTCCCGAACCATCCAGAACACCCGAGAGCCGCGAGGAAGCCCTGGGGGCCCCACACCACACCCGGGCGCGGCCAGGGGTCGCGCCGCCCTATGGTGTGGTGGCCCCAGCCCCCCTCCGAGGCTCCCCTTTCGCCTATTTAAAGGTCCTGACCTAAAACCCTTACGGAAGAAGCCACGGTACGCGAAACCTTCCAGCCGCCATCGCGAAGCCAAGATCCGGGGGACATGAGTCTCTGTTCCGGCACCGCCGGACGGGGAAGTGCCCCGAAGGCTTCTCCATCGACACCGCCATCTCCACCGCCATCTTCATCACCGCTGCTGCTCCCATGAAGAGGGAGTAGTTCTCCATCGAGGCTCGGGGCTGTACCGGTAGCTATGTGGTTCATCTCTCTCCTATGTACTTCAATACAATAATCTCATGAGCTGCCTTACATGATTGAGATTCATATGATGATGCTTGTAATCTAGATGTCATTGTGCTAGTCAAGTGAGTTTTACTTATGTGATCTCCGGAGACTCCTTGTCCCACGTGTGTAAAGGTGAAAGTGTGTGCACCGTGTGGGTCTCTTAGGCTATATTTCACAGAATACTTATTCACTGTTATGAATGGCATAGTGAAGTGCTTATTTATATCTCTTTATGATTGCAATGTGTTTTGTATCACAATTTATCTATGTGCTACTCTAGCAATGTTATTAAAGTAGTTTTATTCCTCCTGCACGATGTAATGGTGACAGTGTGTGCATCCGTGTTAGTACTTGGTTTATGCTATGATCATGATCTCTTGTAGATTGCGAAGTTAACTATTGCTATGATAGTATTGATGTGTATTATTCCTCCTACATAAGCATGAAGGTGACAGTGTGCATGCTATGTTAGTACTTGGTTTAGTCGTTTCGATCTTTCATGCACTCTAAGGTTATTTAAATATGAACATTGAATTGTGGAGCTTGTTAACTCCGGCATTGAGGGTTCGTGTAATCCTACGCAATGTGTTCATCATCCAACAAGAGAGTGTAGAGTATGCATTTATCTATTCTTATGTGATCAATGTTGAGAGTGTCCACTAGTGAAAGTCTATTCCCTAGGCCTTGTTCCTAAATATCGCTATCGCTGCTTGTTACTGTTTTATCGTTACTACTGCTGCGTTACTACCGCATGTTTACTTCCTAATATTACTACCATCAATCACGCCAGCAAGCTATTTTCTGGCGCCGTACACTCATATTCATTCATACCACTTGTATTTCACTATCTCTTCGCGAACTAGTACACCTATTAGGTGTGTTGGGGACACAAGAGACTTCTTGCTTTGTGGTTGCAGGGTTGCATGAGAGGGATATCTTTGACCTCTTCCTCCCGAGTTCGATAAACCTTGGGTAATCCACTTAAGGGAAACTTGCGCTGTTCTACAAACCTCTCTCTTGGAGGCCCAACACTGTCTACAAGAATAGAAGCACCCGTAGACATCAAGTACTTTTCTGGCGCCGTTGCCGGGAGAGGAAGGTAAAAGGTACTCACACTCCGGTTCCAGGTATTTTTCTCGGCGCCATTGTGTGTGTACTCGAAGCTATTTCCTTTAGACTCTGCAATTGCGACATTTGGTTTCTTGTTTACACTAGTTAGGCATAATGGACAACAATGAGCTTCTTATTCTATTTCCTGATTTAAGACATGGATGGTTTGATGCGAAAATTAAAAAACCCATGGAACATATTAATATGAATGCTTTGAACACTATTGTTGCTAATGCTATGGAAAATTCTAAGCTTGGGGAAGCTGGCTTTGATGAGCATGATATTTTTAGTCCCCCAAGCATTGAGGAGAAAATTTACTTTGATGATACTTTGCCTCCCATTTATGATGATTATAATGATAGTAGTCTTTTGTTACCACCTGTTATGGAGGATAAATTTGATTATGATTACAATATACCTCCTATATTTGATAGCTACTTTGTTGAATTTGCTCCCACTACAATTAATAAGAATGACTATGCTTATGTTCGGAGTAGTAATTATTTTATGCATGAGACTCATGATAAGAATGCTTTATGTGATAGTTATATTGTTGAGTTTGCTCATGTTGCTACTGAAAGTTATTATGAGAGAGGCACGGGGAGTTCCCTCGTGCCGCCTCTTGACCTGCCCTTTCGCCTACTTATAGCCTCCGTCGCGAAACCCCCAGTACCGAGAGCCACGATACGGAAAACCTTCCAGAGACGCCGCCGCCGCGAATCCCATCTCGGGGATTCCAGAGATCGTCCGGCACCCGCCGGAGAGGGATTCATCTCCGGAGGACTCTTCATCGCCATGATCGCCTCCGGAGTGATGAGTGAGTAGTTCACCCCTGGACTATGGGTCCATAGCAGTAGCTAGATGGTCGTCTTCTCCTAATTGTGCTTCATTGTTGGATCTTGTGAGCTGCCTAACATGATCAAGATCATCTGTCTGTAATACTATATGTTGTGTTTGTCGGGATCCGATGGATAGAGAATACTATGTTATGGTGATTATCAATCTATTGTTTATGTGTTGTTTATGATCTTGCATGCTCTCCGTTATTAGTAGAGGCTCTGGCCAAGTTTTTGCTCTTAACTCCAAGAGGAGTATTTATGCTCGATAGTGGGTTCATGCCTTCATTGACACCTGGGACAGTGACAGAAAGTTCTAAGGTTGTGATGTGCTGTTGCCACTAGGGATAAAACATTGATTCTATGTCTAAGGATGTAGTTGTCGATTACATTACGCACCATACTTAATGCAATTGTCTGTTGCTTTGCAACTTAATACTGAATGGGGTTCGGATGATAACCTGAAGGTGGACTTTTTAGGCATAGATGCAGTTGGATGGCGGTCTATGTACTTTGTCGTAATGCCCGGATTAAATCTCACTATATTTATCATATCATGTATATGCATTGTTATGCCCTTCTCTATTTGTCAATTGCCCGACTGTAATTTGTTCACCCAACATGCTTTTATCCTATGGGAGAGACACCTCTAGTGAACCGTGGACCCCGGTCCTATTCTTTACATCGCATACAATCTACTGCAATACTTGTTTTACTGTTTTCTTGTAAACAATCATCTTCCACACAATACGTTTAATCCTTTGTTACAGCAAGCCGGTGAGATTGACAACCTCACTGTTTTGTTGGGGCAAAGTACTTGGGTTGTGTTGTGCAGGTTCCACGTTGGCGCCGGAATCCCCGTTGTTGCGCCGCATCACATTTCGCCACCATCAACCTTCAACGTGCTTCTTGGCTCCTCCTGGTTCGATAAACCTTGGTTTCTTTCTGAGGGAAAACTTGCTGCTGTGTGCATCATACCTTCCTCTTGGGGTTCCCAACGAACGTGTGAGTTACACGCCATCAGCGGGCTACCCGGCGCCGCCGGACTTCCGCGCGCCGGGAGGATGGAAACTAAGCGCGGGCGGCGTGCCGATCCCGCCGCCGCCAATGGTTCGGGCCGCCCTGGATGACGAGATCGAAGCAGTGCTCGCCACATTCACCGACGAGCAGCGCGCGGAGCCGCGCTTCTTCCCCGACGCGTACGACTCGTGGACCGAGTTCTTCCAGCGCAGGTACGAGCGCGAACTCGCCGCGTATGACGGCCCTCCTCCTCCTCCGCAAGCCGCCGGCCGCCGCCGGTGGTGGAGCGTGCCTGGCCGCACCCTCCCGAATGTGCTCGCGCACATCGAGGGCGGGAATTTCCCCGTCCTGGAAATGCCGCCGCCGGAGGCGGCTACTGTGTCGCACCGGCGCGGTAGCTCCTGGATGCCGAGGAGGATGGCGCCGTCCTCCTCCTCATCTGGGTCAAGGTCGGCGTCCAGGTCCGGCGGGTCGACGTCGGTCTTCGTTAAGAAGAAGCCGGCGTCTCCGTCGACACCGACCTTCGTCAAGAAGGAACCGGCGTCTCCACCGCCGACCAGAGGACGCAGCAGCGGCGCCCTCGTCATCCGCGACCAACCCTCCTCTCCGCAGCGCGGGCGGAAGAGGAAGTCGGCGAAGAAGGAGGCCGCCGCGCCGCCGCCAACCGCCGCCGAGGAGAGGCGGCGCGCGGAGGACTCCGCGGTGGTGGAGGCGATCGCCAAGTCGCTGAAGGACCTGGTGCCCGCCGACAACAGCCTCCCCATCGACGTCGCATCGAGTGGTCCAGCGCGAGGGAGCGCCAGAGGCGGAGCAGCGGCGGCCGCGGATCCGCCGCCGCGCATCAACTCGCCGCCCGCCGCACTGCCCGCCGAAGGAACGTCGCGCCCAGGGAGGTGATCAAGCTCGAGGAGAGCAGCGACGACGACATCTACCGGCCGTCGCCGCCACGCGCCGGTGACGCTGGCCAGGGTACGAGCCGCTGGTACGAGGCGCCGCCGCCCCAGGACGATGCCGGCTCGAGCGACAACGATGACGGCGGCGACTACACAGCCTTCTACCGCCATTTGGGCATGTAGGAGGCCGGTTTTAGTTTAAGTTTAAGTTATCCCATCGCTGAATTCAATATATGTACGAATTCGGCCTATTTATGTACGAACTCGCCTCTATATGTTAAATATCATTAAATTTTGCTTATGTTTGAACGAGCTTCGCCCAATTTTGTCTGAATTCGATGTATTACATCAAAATACTTACATCCATCCTGGACTCGCGGCTGGGAAAATAAACCTCCCCAAACCAATTTTTACATCCATCCGACGCTATTTAGTGCCGAATTTCGGCCTGGGGAGCCCAACGGCTGGAGATGCTGTGAGAAGGGCGTAGCTGTCGACATATGCTGCGCAAATATGCTTCTGCGTATGTGTCATTTGGAGCGTAGCTGCAATCATGGTGACAACGAGTGCCCGTGTATTCTCATTCTTGCACTTAGCACAAACGTGTTCGTTATCTCCATTCTTGCAGTTACAACAGAGGAATACAGGAGTAAATTACGCTTATGAGCAAAGTTAGCCACATTTGTCGAGATTAAATTGGCAAATGAACTTGTTGTAGCTCCGACCGAGACGTGCACGCTGTGATAAAACTGTTTTTTTTACTGGTTCACAAGTAGAAAAAGAATCAGATGCATATTGCATAAAAATAAAGATATCTCTAACATATCTCTAAAATAAAGAATCAGATGCATATATTGAATAATATACGAATGAAGATCCGTCATATGTTACATAGAAATTGACAATACACATATCTCTAACTATGATAGGTTCAATAGATGTAGCAAATCTTTGGGCGGTGAAGTTATCTCATAATCATTTGATAATGGGTGATAACATGTTCGATCTTGAAATTTAACTATCAGTTGCATGTCTTGTTGTTTGATTGTCTAGGTTTGGCATTATTTGTGCAAAAGAGGTCCAAGATTAACAAATAAAAATAAGACATATATACATCATTGTTGTTATCTTTAGATAAGACGTAAGAGACTCGCATGACCTATATTGCGGTAAGTGTATCTTTTTTTCCGTATCATTTTAGGAGTTATTTAGATTATTACCCACTATGAGATGATCCGCATGACCTACGGAGACAAAATCTTCAGGTGACAGCACGGCTCGGATTTCCGTGATGAGCGAAGCTCTGCATGTTGTGAGGAAGAGAGGTTGGAGCCGAAACTCCAAATCAAATGGCAAATTGCTGACAGAGACAAGAGTGACCAAATAATTGAAGTAGATCTGTGCAAGCAAATAGGAACGACGTTATTATGCGTAAGGTCGAGGAAGTTCTGAGATGGGGTTTAGCTAAGCTGTTCCCTCGGAGTCATTCAGATTTCAAGAACCACTTTTCTCGTCCTAGCGTGATGGAGATTAGGCTTTCTTTTCTGTAGGGGAATTGTCACGGGAAATCCACTTTGGCTCGTAGGAGCATATGAACCCGTTATGTGAATACATATTTTGAAGTGTCAAAAAATTCTAAAATAAATTTTTACATGTACATCTAGACATTTTATGTTCGTACACAAATTTTCAGAAAAAAATAATATTTTATGTGTCTCCTGTAAAAAAGACAAAATTTTATGCACCAACACGACTACGTACATTATATTTTTTTTGTCTTTTTTGTACATGCTACATAAAATGTTGTTTTTTCACGAAAACTTGTGTACGAACATAGAATGTCACGATGTACACCAAAAAATTTATGTCAATTTTTTTAAACATTTTTAAAATTGTTTTTTAATTATTTTGTATAATGGGAGCAAATGCTCCTATGTGCCAAAACGCCTCCTCCAATTGTCACCCTCTATTGACAATAAAACTCTGTAGCTCGAGTTTTCTTGTCCTTTCTTCTTTGCAATTAGCTAGGAGTAAGCTAGCAGGGTAAAATGGTGGAGCGGACTCCACCCTAAGATTTTGCTCAAGCCCATATGTCTTCTCTAGAAAATAGAAAAAATCAGAAAAGAAAGCCTAGCCCAAATAAGATCTGCCCAACCCTAGCAAAATATGATGTATTCACCACTAGCTATTAGTACGTCTTTCATGGTGTATTTTCGAAAGAAAGAAAATCTGTGCAATGGTGCCCCCCCCCACAATTAAGTTACTGAAGTGATCATAACCCAGTCCATTCAAAATACTTCTCATTTCACAGTAATTACCGTCTGATGTGCTGTAGTATTACCTCTGTCTAAAAATAACTGTCTTAGTTTTGTTTAGACATAGATGTATCTTAACTTTAATTATAGATACGTTCGTATTTAGAAAAAGTTGAGACGCCTATTTTTTAGACGGAGGAGGTAGATGTTTTCATCACTTTGGTATATTTGCTTGAACCTATCGTTTATATTAGATCTTATTCTATTTTTTCGATAAAAAAACATCTTCCTACCAATGAGAAATTCACGGAACCCTGTCCATATTCCAAGTCATCTAGCAGTAGTATCTTCTTTTGGGCGATCCCCCACGTAACTCAGCAAACGCAACCACGACGCCTGTTCCGTCCATTTGTCCAATATAATCCCGGAACCGAATGGCATCTAGAGTACGGAGTAGGAATTTTAACACTCCGTTACCTTTAAGCAACTTACTACTCGCACATCCTTCGCTTTTCTCGGCGCACCTCTGTGCTCGTGGCGCGGAAAGCTGCCGTCCGGGCTGCATGCACCTCGCCTTAACTGAGGATTCTGGATTCTGGATTCTGGGATGGCGATCTCGTTGACGAAAGAGGTGTCAGCTTCATGGCCTCTTCGGTGAGCTCCCCGTGACTGGCACTGCCCATGCGCCGATGCATCACGGCACGACACAGTGGCGCTAAGGTCAGGCGTCGCCGTCGTTCGTCGGCAGCCTCGATCACTTGGAGGTGCCTCGCGCTACGGCATCGTCGTGATCGTTATCGCCATGGATCGGCGCGTACTATCTTGGGGTGTAAAAGTGCGGAAGATTCGCGTACTCAAGAGCCGGCGGCTTAGGTATGCGCTCGAGTAAGATCAGATGGTGACGCCATAGTCAGGTTAATTAGTTGGTCTCGTACGTCGGTTACCTTTTCCTGCTGAGCTCTTCATCAGGTAACAAATAGTTCAGCTACTTGAAGGGTTCGGAAAAATGAACATGACCTTCAGGAAATTAACGCGTTTTAAAACAGACACAGAGAAATCTCTTCTCAACCTCCGCCACAGTTAAATAATGAAAAAAAGATTATAAACACACTCAAAGACATGTGCAATTTTAACGTGGAAAATCCTCTCCAACAGACAAAGGTAAAAACCACGAAGATCTGTTCACTGTATGAAAAATTATTACAAACATCATGATTTATCTTATAATATGATAAACCCTAGTCGGATACAAGAGGTATAAATAGGTGGTGATGGTGATCTGTACTGGCGATAGGCCAGGCTCTGGTTGTCAAAAAATAGCCTTGTTTAAAATTTGGATCACAATATAACAGCAGCCAAAGATGCACATGACATAACTCATTACAACATTTCGATTCTCTGTGAGTGGAGGGGAAGATTCCATCTTTGTCAACCACGATAGGCAGCTTGTTTCTCGACAAACATGAAATCTACCTTTGTAGTTACTGAGTAGCTTTTGATAAATCATGGGCAAATTGATACACAACTAAGAGTCATGTCAGGACCTCGAGTCTAAAGACATGGCATATACATTGTACTTGATACAAATAGATGAGACTAATTCGCCGTGTCTCGAGGATCCCAGGGCGATGGCTCTGGTTTGGCGGCGGCGTCCTTCCCTTGCGATGGCGGGTCTTCTCCCTCAGCCCCGTTGGCAGTGTCCTCGCTATGTGGTGGCGGTCGCCATTGACGGGGTCGAGCTTGCGGGATGGTTGTCATCCGTCTGCGGCCAAGAGTCTCTTGGGAAACCCTGGATCCTTTGAATCAGTCGATGGTGGAAAATCATGTCATACCCCCTGTTGAGGCATCGTCTTGGATATCTTGTCACAGGTGATGCATATCGTCTCCTAACCCGGACTACTCCGGGGGAAATCCTAGATCCGATCCCGGATCGGACGATGGCGTCGTACTTCGTCGTTCTCCCTCATGGGGCATCGTCTATGGAGCAGATGCAAGGTGGAGGGGTCCTGAGGTGGAGCGGCATTTTTCTTTCGTGTCGAAGACGGCGAGTCTCGACGGCGTGGTGCAGCGGGGTCTCACCATCAGATACGTCATGTTAGACGTGCGTAGGGTGGTGGAGCTGTCTGGCGTCATGGTGGCGTTGGTGGCAGGCCTCGCATGGTCATTACAGTGATCTCTCCTGAAGATGGTATGCGGAAGACGGTGGTGGCGAGGACTTCTGGAGCGTGTATGATGGTATGCGTTGAGGGTCTACCAGACTAGTTGTGCTACTTGCTCGCTATTGGACGACTTGTCGAGGCCTTCGATTTTTAGATGATGCGTGTTGGAGTGATGTCAGGGTATTGGTTGTGTTCATGGACCCCCCCCCCTCTCATCGGTGTTGTAGGATTACCGAGTTGTCGCTAGTTTGGTGGCTTCGGTTCGATCTTTGTGATTCTTCTTGTAAGGTGTTGTGAATAATCTAATTAAAAAAATTATGTGCATCCCTTAAATGCAGAGGCTAGGGGTGATAATTCCCCCATTTCGAGAACAAAAAAGTTACTAGTGTCCCTGCAACCAAATTAATTAGTTGTGTTCAGTGCTAGGTCTTGATCAATCGAGGGCATCCAAAGTACACACAAACATGTGATATCATAAGGCTCGTCTTTCTGCCTTTGCCAGAAAAGAGTGGCCCAGATTCGGTAGCGTCAGCGTCAACTCACGGCAGAAGAAAACATCTTAATTCTAGTATGCACTGAACCCGAACCATGGTGCCTCCCTTCCTGCCTGCAGACGACATGATCGACTCATAATCATATGGTACTAATTAGGTCGTGATACATTGTTAGGTCGGGCCGGTTCAGTTGCAAAACGCCCAATACATCTAACTAATCGCAGAAAAGGCCGGTTTCCCAACTGGGGCGAGGGAGCTCTTAAAAGTTGCGAAAGTGGCCGGCTTTCAGTGGGTGCATCGGTGGGCATGAATCATGATGCGGCACAACAATTGGCCTCTTGGAATAGTAACTTTGATGTATCGATCTCATGATACAGATGCGCTTGCTAACCATTAATTTGTTTAGCTCCTACGCTGGTTGCATTTTGCATACCCCGCTAACTCTGTTTTTCCTTATGGCAAACGAAGACAAAAGAATGCCAAATCAAAAGGGGCTTTTGCCATGAAAATGAACACTCGCCATACGAATCCGGTGCCAAGAGAAGTACCACCCGAAAGCGAGAGCACCGCCCCGTCCACTGTCGTTTGTGGCAATGATCGAGAAATGAAATGTAGTTCCAGATCTGTCAGCACATAAAGTTGTGTCGAAGTAAGCAAAATCGAAGCTTCGCTGGCTAATGGCATCTCTAACGGATCCCTTATAATTTAGATGATTAAACGTCTCTCCATTCTTTGAAGAAGTGTACTTGCCTCTCTACATAAACGTGGTTCCTAACCGATCCTCAAAACTTAAATCCCTAGGACTCATAATTGGCTTGTACATTTCATCAAACACTTTCGGTTTGGATACAAACTCAACTACAACACAAACTGCTTCAAAGCACTAAAGAAATCTGTCACTGCAAATCGCGACTAAGATCACAATTGCACCAAAGACATATTGAAAGCAAATTTCTTACTCTATGGCATGTATTTTTATTCTCCACATCTTCAACGTTTCTTTTCGTGCACCTTGTTCTTGTAGTCATCAACAATGTCGGTGATGTATAGCTCCAATTGCATTTTTTTGTCTTGTATTTTATTCTTAGATTCTTCAATGTGCTTGAAGGACTCCTCCATCTTCCACATCTTCTCACTAGCTACATCGAGTTCACATTCCACCTTCTCCTTTTGGTCGACTATGAAGTTCAAATATTCCACGATATCCGTGTCCGAGTAGTTGCTGGCGCTGGTGGTGAACGCGGTGGTTATGCTATCTGTGTTGGACCAGGTGACCATGTATGCGGCCGGTGGACAAAGATCCCGGACGTTGGCCGCGCATGAAGCTTGCCACGACCGAAGTTTGTTGGTAGGGATTTCGTTGACCTCCCTCTCGATTCATGTGTTGTGACGCTAGCTCGGCAGTAGCCGAATTAAGGCATCTACATCCACCACCACCTGCTCTGTTTTGGACCAAACCGAGGTCGCCCTCGGTCCTGTTTGCACCGAATAGAAGAAATTGACTGTGCTGGCTGAGCTACCGGTTGATTCTAGTGACGGTGAGCGATTCTAAGTGGGGTGGGAGGGCGTGGAGGGTGCAAGATGTCGACGGAGGCGTCAGCGACAACATAGCGCGGTGCAGGGAGGGAGAGAACGCCACTGCAGATTGGAGGGCCAAAATTATACTCGACCACCACTTGGCCGAGTAAATATAGAAGAGCGTGAAACCATTGAGTATATTTTTTACCCCGCTGACCGTTATAAGGACTCAGATAGGTGCCGGTTTAAGGTGCCTCTAACTGATATCGGTTAGAGATACTGTGATGAAGTGGCTTCCTTGTAATCAAAGCGCTCCCTCCCGGGTCGTCCCCGCTTGGGCGACTCCGGAGGCGGCTGCCCCTGCTCACCCCCCGTCACGCCCCCTGGCCAGGCTGCTGTCGTCGGCGGCGGTGGCGGCGCCCTTCCTGCCAAGTAATGGAGGGTAGTGGAGGTAGCGCGTCCACCGGCGCATCCGGGCGTGGAGGTGTTGCGGCAGGCGGGTTTGGCGCGGCAAATGAGGCAGTGAGGCGTCACGTTGCGGGTAGCCGGCGGTGGGCGACGGTGGTGCAGCGAGTTGGTGGCGGCGCGGGTCCGATCTGGGCCTGTTTTGGGCCTAGAGGGCCTGGTCGTTCTGCTTCGTCTTCTACGGTTTGGCACAACGATGGCTTTGGCCTATTCGTTCGGGCGACCATGGGCAGCGCCGCCGGGTTCCTGACCGGGGAACGCAACCTACTGCCGAGTCTTCTTCTCCGTGGCCGCCATGGGCTTGGCGGCAACGACTTAGTGAGACGATTATGTCCTTTGTTGTCGTCGAGCGGCGGATGGCGGCGTGGGGGCCAGTTCGCCCGCGTCGAAGAATAAAGATGGCAGTTCTAGGATTTTCTCACACCAAGTTTGAAGATCTATCGGATACTTGTTCCAACTAGTCTGGGTGGATTGTCGTGTTTCGGAAGGCCATGCTGGCGAAATTCATTGTGCGAACCAGGCCTGAAGATTGCCAGATTGGGTGGTTTTGGTTGTGCGCACCCATTTTTTTTTTATCTGGCCATTTGATTTCAGAGGGAGCGCCTAGAAGCTCCGCTGTCTGTTAATATCATGGAGCTCGTTTTTCTTTTCATGGTGCTAGCGGAGAAGGTCATCACTCCAAGATCGGTGGAATAGCTATGATGGTCGGATCTTTGTGTTGAGTTGGAATTGGCTTGGCGATTCGTGGCTTGTAACAGCGACTGGTATGTGGGAGCGGCTGCACAGAAGAAGGCCAGAATCCTATCTTTCAGGGTAAAAACCTAAGGTCTAGCTTTAAATGGTTGTGGCCGGCAAGGTTCTTGTTGAAGACATTGAGTTGAGAGAGATGACTTTCTTCAGGGTGAAACCTAAGATCTATGATCGGGCAACGACAGCGTTTCTGTATTGTTTTCTTCTTGGAGGCGTCGCTTATGGAGAAGCTGAGCTTCTGGTGTTGTCTTGGTGGTGTTAGTGTTGCTACTTCAAATTATGGATCCCTGTAGTAGGACTTTTATTTTTCTGTAATTTTTTCTCTTTTTTTGGCTGTGTGCATCCTTTTTTCGATAAAGGATGCTTTATTACTTCAAGAAGCAATTACATCCAGCCTCTGCATAACCAGGATGCACACAGCCGTTTGTTGTCTCAAATGACCAAAGTTACATAAAGAAAACTAGGCGAGACACATATCGGAACGATGAATCATATGATGCCTAAGGTGTAGGTGGAGCTACTATCCGTAGATTATGCTGCCACCCATGTAGGGAAAAAGTATCCCTCGCCGTATCCTCCAACCGTGTACAGACCTCCGTAAATAGGTCTCGGTTCTCCACACACTGAAGAGGTAACTGATGACCCACAAGTATAGGGGGTGTATCGTAGTACTTTCGAGAAATAAGAGTGTCGAACCCAACGAGGAGCAGAAGGTGTTGACAAGCAGTTTCGATGAAGGATTAACTGTAAATGCTCACAGACAAGTATTCAGGGGTTTTGATGTAGCAAATAAATAAAGTACGAGTAAGTAAAATGCGAGAGAAATAATTGCAGCGAGTGGCCCAATCCTTTTTAGCACAAAGGACAAGCCGGTTTGTTTACTTATAATGACCAAACGTTCTTGAGGACACACGGGATTTTAGCCTAGTGCTTCCGCTTCATGCAGCTGATTAATCTTCATTATTTTGATAAGTGTTGTGTGGGTGAACCTATGCTAATGCACCGCCCTTCCTAGGACTAATACATACTTGTGATTATACCCCTTGCAAGCATCCGCAAATACAAGAAAGTAATTAAGATAAATCTAACCACAGCCTTAAACTCGAGATCCTGCTATCCCTCCCGCACCGATATACTAACGGGGGTTTAGGTTTCTGTCGCTCCGGTAACCCCACAATTAGCAAACGAATACAAGATGCACTCCCTAGGCCCATAAAGGTGAAGTATCATGTAGTCGACGTTCACATGACACCACTAGAAGAGTAACACCACAACTTAAATATCATAACATTGAATATTACTCAACCACAATTCACTACTAACATTTAGACTTCACCCATGTCCTCAAGAACTAAACGAACTACTCACGAGACATCATATGGAACATGATCAGAGGTGATATGATGATGAATAACAATCTGAACATAAACCTTGGTTCAATGGTTTCACTCAATAGCATCAATAACAAGTAGAAATCAATACCGGGAGAGTTTCCTCTATTAAACAATCAAGATCCAACCCTAATTGTTACAGCGGTGACGAGGTGCAGCGGTGGAGATGGCGGTGATGATGATGAAGATGATGGTGATGATGATGGAGATGATGTCCAGCTCGATGACGATGGCGATGGCGTCGATTTCCCCCTCCGAGGGAATTTCCCCGGCGGATTCCTGCCCGCCGGAGAGCTCTTTTCTCTCGGTGTCTCTCCGCCCCGCAGAGGCGGTCGATTCTCCGTCACCCCCGTGCCTTAGGTTTTCGGGGAGAAGATGTACGCGAAGGAGAGGAGGCCGAGGGGGGGGCCCCCTCCCACATGGCGGCGCGGCCAGGGTAGGGCCCGCGCCGCCCTATGGGGGCCCATGGCGGCCCCTCCCGGCTCCTTCGTCTTCTCGAAAAATAAGATTTTTCGTATAATTTCCGTCAATTATTTATCTTCCGAAATATGGTGTCCTGACGGTGCTTTTTCCAGAATCCTGACTCCGGTGAATAATTCTCCAATGACCATGAAACATGCAAAATAGGTGAAATAACATAAGTATCATCTCTAAATATGAAATATATCAATGAATAACAGCAAATTATGATATAAAATAGTGATGCAAAATGGACGTATCAACTCCCCCAAGCTTAGACTTCGCTTGTCCCCAAGCGAAACTGAGCTCAATAAACAAGACCACATGTTTATGGAGTGAAGAGTCGATAAATAAAATACGGACAAGAAGCATCATATTGATTCACACAAGATATTCTAGTAAACATTCTCTTCATATAACTCAACTTGAAATAAGTAAAGAGAAATCACAAATAGAGGTGCATAGTGAATCCTAAACGGTTATGGCAAACTTTGTTCTTGGTCAGAGAACTACTAACGGATTGTACTTATCTTCTAAGCAAAGCTTTCATATTAGAATTTATATAGCAGGGCTTTCATCTTCAATCATAACAATCTCCTCATAATCATTGATAACTTTCAAAGTCATATTCATTCATAAAATTTGTACTGAACAAGAAAGCATAAAGACATGATTAACTAGATCGCAGCATAAATGGTTGGTTCACAACAACTCAATTGCTTGCTTAAGATAGAGGGAAATAGGTTTACTGACTCAACATAAAAGTAAAAGATAGGCCCTTCGCAGAGGGAAGCAGAGAATAAATCATGTGCTAGAGCTTTTTAAGTTTTGAAATCATATAAAGAGCATAAAAGTAAGATTTTGAGCGGTGTTTGTTGTTGTCAACGAATGGTAGCGGGCACTCTAACTCCCTTGCCAAACAGAACCTTCCAAGAGCGGCTCCCATGGAGGACGTCATCTCTACCAGCAAGGTAGATCACCCCCTTCTCTTTTGTTTACACATGTATTTTAGTTTTATTATGGATGACACTCCCCCAACCTTTGCTTTCACAAGCCATGGCTAACCGAATCCTCGGGTGCCTTCCAACATTCACATACCATGGAGGAGTGTCTATTGCAAAATTAAGTTGCTTACTGATAAATCAGGGCAAAACATGTGAAGAGAATTATTAATGAAAGTTATTAGTTGGGGCTGGGAACCCCGTTGCCAGCTCTTATTGCAAAATTATTGGATAAGCGGATGTGCCACTAGTCCATTGGTGAAAGTCCGCCCAACAAGATTGAAAGATAAAACACCACATACTTCCTCATGAGCTATAAAACATTGACACAAATAAGGAATAATATAGTTTGAATTATTTAAAGGTAGCACATGAAGTATTTACTTGGAGTGGCGCAAAATACCACATAGTAGGTAGTTATGGTGGACACAAATGGCATGGGTTTGGTCTAAGGTCATGGATGTATGAGAAGCATTCCCTCTCAATACAGGTCTTTGGCTAGCAAGGTTTGGTAGCAAGCATAAAGGTTGAGGGAAACAAACAAATATACATGTGATAGAAAAAATCATGCATCTTTCTCATAAGCACAAGCAATTTTGACTTCAGAATACTAAACTCATTAGCAGAAAGATAATAAAGCAATATATCTACATGTATTTCCCTTTTCTATTTAAACATCAAGGTGTTGTTGCTATTGACCAATGCTAAGTTTGCCAAAACCAAATAGATTTACTTGATGCTCCCAAAATGATATCAATACTAATGTCAAAAGTGATCATATAATAGAAATTGCGAACTAAAATAAGGTGTGCAAAAGGTAAATGATAAAACTTCTCATTAATATTTCATAACGATAACTCACACCAACGGATACATAGATAACCAACTAAGAGAGATACTTCCACACTGCAAACTATTCCATATGATAACTTCCCTACTCATGATATGACACTACTTGATAGTAAAAGATAAAGATAGTGATGATGTGATACCGCGGCACTCCCCAAGCTTGGAACAAACCAAGGGGATGCCAATACCGATGATGAATTACTCCTCGGTGATGATGGTAGATTCTTCTCGACAAGCTTCTTAACAAGTTCCTTTAAGTCCTCAATCTCATAAGTGAGGTTGCGAATCAGCTCCGAGTTGTGCTCAACGCGGCTCATAAGCATGTCAGACGGCGAGTCCCAACTCTTAGAGTTGTTTCCCCACCCTTCGGCTTCAAGTTTCATCTCTCCTGCAGTGTTAGAACGATCTATATCCCAACCACTAGGCAATACTACCTTGGGAGTCCTTTCAGTTTGACGATTGTAGATTAGATTGCGGAAAGGGTGGTGGATGCCTGGAGAAGATGTCCTTGGAGCTAAGAAGCGACGTGGAACTCCTCCTCCGGTGGCGATCCGTGCACTTCTCTTGATGTTGGACGGATTTGCTATCACGCCAATGCTTGCAACGGTGGCACGCGGGTGTACTCGCGGAGTTTCCTCCACTTCTTCCTCCTCCTCGCTCTCGACTTCTTCCTTCAATTCCGGGTCTTGAATATCTCCTCCAAAGGTCCCTTGTCTTTGTTGTTGGAGACCATGGTGCTTCTAGATCAAAACAAATCCTGGCAGAAAACAGCTCGAAACAAAACACGACGAGAAAACGATATACGGACCTCCAGGGATCCGGGGGATTATATAGCAAATATTTTTACGACAAAAGGAAGGTTCCAGGATGAAAACGAGTGGAAACGGGACGCCGAGGGGCTATCCCCATAGGCGGCGTGGCCAGGTGGGGCCCGCGCCGGCCTATGGTGACGGGCCCTCGCGCGTCTCCTCCACTCCGTTTCGATCTCGTATTTTTTTACATTTTCCAAAAACAGCAGAAATATTGTTCGGAAAGCTAAACGCGGACTTTTTATTACTAAAATTGTTACCTATTCAAAGTCGGACTCTGCAGCACTGTCAATTTGATCTTTGATGAAAGCTTCCGAAGTCATCACTTGGATAACATCAATATCTTCATTATAAGAATCTCCAGAAATATAATGCTTGAGTCTTTGTCCATTCACTACTTGTGTGGCGTTACCTTCCAAAGTGCTAATTTTAATTGCCCCTGAACGATATACTTCCTCGATAACATATGGTTCTTCCCATTTTGAGAGTAATTTCCCTGCAAAAAATCTGAGACGAGACCGATACAATAGGACTTTATCTCCAACATTAAATTCTCTTTTAATAATTCTTCTATCATGCCACTTCTTAACTTTCTCCTTAAAAAGTTTAGCATTTTCGTAAGCTTCACTTCTCCATTCATCTAAAGAACTTAATTGTAGCAACCTCTTCTTACCGGCAAGTTTAAAATCTTTATTAAGTTCTCTTACAGCCCAATAAGCTTTGTGCTCTATTTCTAAAGGTAAATGACAAGCTTTTCCATAAACCATTTTATAAGGAGACATTCCCATAGGGTTTTTATAAGCAGTTCTATAAGCCCACAATGCTTCCTTTAACTTACTAGCCCAATTCTTTCTAGATTTATTAACAGTCTTTCCCAAGATAGCTTTAATTTCTCTATTTGATAATTCTACTTGCCCACTAGTTTGAGGATGATAAGCTGAAGCAATTCTATGATTAATACCATATTTGGCAAGAGTTTTTCTAAAACCACCATGAATAAAGTGAGAACCTCCATCAGTCATAATATATCTAGGTACTCCAAATCTAGGAAATATAACATCTAAAAGCATTTAAAAGAGGTCTCACCATCAGCACTTTTTGTAGGTATAGCTTCTACCCATTTAGTAACATAATCAACAGCGACAAGTATATGAGTGTTACCTTCTGAAGAAGGGAAATGACCCATGAAGTCAGATCCCCAACAATCAAATGGTTCAATAACAAGAGTGTAATTCATAGGCATTTCATTGCGTCTAGAGATATTACCAACTCTTTGACATTCATCACAAGATAAGATAAACTTCCTTGCATCTTTGAAAAGTGTTGGCCAATAAAAACCTGATTGTAGAACCTTTTGTGCGGTTCTATCTCCGGCGTGATGTCCTCCATAAACACTACCATGACATTTACTCAATATCTCTTGTTGTTCATATTCGGGACACATCTTCGCATAATACCATCCACTCCTTCTTTATATAAGTGTGGGTCATCCCAAAAATAATGCCTCAAATCATAAAAGAATTTCCTCCTTTGCTGAGCTGAAAAGGTTGGAGGCAAGTACTTCAAAACAATAAAGTTAGCATAATCAGCATACCAAGGACTCTCTCGCGAGCTCACCTTTATTGCAGCCAATTGTTCATTTGGAAAACTATCATTAACAGGAACAGGATCATAAGCAATATTTTCCAATCTAGACAAATTATCAGCAACAGGATTATCAGCACCTTTCCTATCTACAATATGTAAATCAAATTCTTGCAAAAGAAGCACCCATCTAATAAGCCTTGGCTTAGCATCTTTCTTTTCCATAAGGTACCTAATCGCAGCATGATCAGTATGAACTGTAACTTTTGAATCAACAATATAGGGTCTAAACTTATCACATGCAAAAACTACGGCTAATAATTCTTTCTCAGTTGTAGCATAATTTCTTTGAGGAGCGTCTAGAGTTTTACTAGCATAATGAATAACATTTAATTTTTTATCTACTCGCTGTCCAAGGACAGCACCTACAGCAAAATCACTAGCATCACACATAATTTCAAAAGGCAAATTCCAATCGGGAGGTTCAACTACAGGAGCAGTTGTTAAGGCTTTCTTTAGAGTTTCAAAAGCTTCCTTACAATCATCATCAAAAACGAAAGGTACATCTTTTTGAAGAAGATTAGTAAGAGGCTTTGAAATTTTAGAGAAATCTTTAATAAATCTCCTATAAAAACCAGCATGACCAAGAATACTACGAATACCTTTAACATCCCTAGGATAGGGCATCTTCTCAATTGCTTCAACTTTAGCTCTATCAACTTCAATACCTTTCTCGAAATTTTATGTCCCAATACAATTCCTTCATTAACCATAAAGTGGCATTTCTCCCAATTAAGAACAAGGTTAGTTTCTTCACATCTCTGCAAAACTTTATCAAGGTTTCGCAAGCAATTATCAAAAGAATTCCCATAGACAGAAAAATCATCCATGAATACCTCAACAATCTTTTCACAAAAGCCATGAAAGATAGCAGACATGCATCTTTGAAAAGTAGCAGGAGCATTACATAAACTAAAAGGCATACGCCTATAAGCATAAGTTCCATAGGGACAAGTGAAAGTGGTTTTCTCTTGATCTTTAGCTCTAACAGCAATTTGTGAAAACCCAGAATATCCATCAAGAAAGCAGAAATGAGTATTTTTAGACAACCTTTCTAACATTTGATCAATAAAAGGTAAAGGGTAATGATCTTTCTTAGTAACTTTATTAACTTTTCGAAAATCAATGCACATTCTATACCCTACAACTACTCTTTGAGGAATAAGCTCATCATTATCATTGGGCACAACAGTTATACCTCCTTTCTTAGGAACACAATGCACAGGACTAACCCATCTACTATCAGCAATAGGATATATAATACCTGCTTCAAGAAGTTTTAATACCTCATTTCTTGCCACATCCTTCATCTTGGGAATTAGACGACGCTGATGTTCAACAACAGGTTTTGCACCATCTTCTATATTAATGGCATGTTGGCAAATAGCGGGAGAAATCCCTTCAAGTCATCAAGAATGTAGCCAATAGCTCCTCGGTGTTTCAATATGTCCAATAACTTTTCTTCCTCAATATCTGAAAGCTTAGCACTAATAATAACAGGATATGTTTTCTTATCATCAATATAAGCATACTTAAGATTATCAGGTAATGGTTTCAAATCAAATACAGGATCTTCCTTTGGTGGTGGTGTTACACCTAAATCTTCAACCGGTAAGTCATGTTTAAGAATAGGTTGACGAAGGAAAATTTCATCAAGCTCATCCCTTTCTTCCCTAAAAACTTCACTCTCACTATTCTCCAAATGTTGCTGCAAAGGATTACTAGGAGCAAGAGCAATAGATGCACACTGTTCAACTCTAAAATCATCATTAGGCAAATCAGCTTTATAAGGAGTTTTGGCAAATTTAGAGAAGTTAAACTCATAAGATTCACCAGCAAATTTAGTAAACAATTTTCTCTTTCTTGCAATCTATAATGGCTCCACAAGTATTTAGAAAAGGTCTACCAAAAATAATAGGACAAGACTTACTAGCAGCAGAACCAAGTACCAAAAAGTCAGCAGGATATTTAATCTTACCACATAGAACTTCAACATCTCGAACAATACCAATGGGAGAGATAGTTTCTCTATTAGCTAGCCGAATAACCACATCAATATCTTCAAGTTCGCAAGAACCAATTTCATGCATGATTTCCGTGTAGAGCTCATAAGGAATGGCACTAATACTTGCACCAATGTCGCATAAACCATAATAGCAATGATCACCAATTCGAACAGAGAGCACAGGAACACTGGCTTTCCTAGACTTATTAGGATGCGAAACAATATTAGAAGCATCTTCACAAAAATAATATGACCATCTTCCACATTTTCAGTCACAAGATCTTTAACTATTCCAACAGCAGGTTCAACCTTTATTTGTTCTTCAGGTTCTATGGGTTTCTTTGCACTTTTATTAACTACACTAGTTATAACAGAATACTCTTTCATCTTAGCAGGGAAAGGAGTTTTTTCAATATAAGCCTCAGGAAGAACATGATCAACAGTTTTAATTTCAATACATTTACCTTTAGGCGAATCAACTTTATCTTTATATGGTTCATGATACTTATCAAAATTCTTCCTAGGCAATTCAAAATGAGAAGCAAAGGCTTTATAAATATTTGCAACAACTTGAGATTCAAGACCATATGTAGCACTTATATTACGATATTCATCAGTGTCCATAAAAGTTTCAATGCATTCATAATTATAATTTATACCTGACACTCTACCTTTGTCATTCTCCCATCCTTCAGTATTTTCTTGGATTCGATCAATAAGGTCCCATTTAAACTCTTCTTTATTGCGTGTGAATGATCCAGAACAAGCAGTATCCAGCAAGGTTTTATCTTGAAAAGGAAGTCTTGCATAGAAATTATCAATGATAATATTACCAGGAAGCTCATGAATGGGGCATTTGAGCATTAAAGACTTCAATCTCCCCCACGCTTGGGCAATACTCTCTCCATCATGAGGCCAGAAATTATATATACGGTTGCGGTCTTTATGAATTTCACTTGGAGGATAGAATTTAGAATAAAATAGAGGCACAATATCCTTCCATTCAAGAGAACGCCCATCCTTCAGCAGTTTATACCAATGCGCCGCTTTACCAGATAGCGACATAACAAATAATTTCTTCCTAACTTCATCCATTGAAATACCTGCACATTTGAATAACCCGCATAATTCATGTAAAAACAGTAAATGATCTCCAGATGAACAGTTTCATCCCCTTCATAGCGGTTATCCACAACTCGTTCAATAATTTTCATAGGTATTTTATATGGTATTACTTCCTCACCTGGCGCCTCATCCACTACCGTTGCAGTAGTAGTAGATTTCCCAAATAGAAATTCAAGGGAGGATCTCTCCATAATGACTTATAGCAGCAAGCAGAAACAAAATCAGCACGTACAGTAAAAGTTTCCTTACCAATTCCACTTACCAATAGCGCTTCACTCCCGGCAACGGCGCCAAAATAGTCTTGATGACCCACAAGTATAGGGGGTGTATCGTAGTACTTTCGATAAATAAGAGTGTCGAACCCAACGAGGAGCAGAAGGTGTTGAGCGGTTCGATGAATGATTAACTGTAAATGCTCACGACAAGTATTCAGGGTTTTGATGTAGCAAATAAATAAAGTACGAGTAAGTAAAATGCGAGAGAAATAATTGCAGCGAGTGGCCCAATCCTTTTTAGCACAAAGGACAAGCCGGTTTGTTTACTTATAATGAACAAACGTTCTTGAGGACACACGGGGATTTTAGCCTAGTGCTTTCGCTTCATGCAGCTGATTAATCTTCATTGTTTTGATAAGTGTTGTGTGGGTGAACCTATGCTAATGCACCGCCCTTCCTAGGACTAATACATACTTGTGATTATACCCCTTGCAAGCATCCGCAAATACAAGAAAGCAATTAAGATAAATCTAACCACACCTTAAACTCGAGATCCTGCTATCCCTCCTGCACCGATATACTAACGGGGTTTAGGTTGCTGTCACTCCGGCAACCCCACAATTAGCAAACGAATACAAGATGCACTCCCCTAGGCCCATAAAGGTGAAGTATCATGTAGTCGACGTTCACATGACACCACTAGAAGAGTAACACCACAACTTAAATATCATAACATTGAATATTACTCAACCACAATTCACTACTAACATTTAGACTTCACCCATGTCCTCAAGAACTAAACGAACTACTCACGAGACATCATATGGAACATGATCAAAGGTGATATGATGATGAATAACAATCTGAACATAAACCTTGGTTCAATGGTTTCACTCAATAGCATCAATAACAAGTAGAAATCAATACCGGGAGAGTTTCCCCTATCAAACAATCAAGATCCAACCCTAATTGTTACAATGGTGACGAGGTGCAGCGGTGGAGATGGCGGTGATGATGATGAAGATGATGGTGATGATGATGGAGATGATGTCCAGCTCGATGACGATGGCGATGGCGTCGATTTCCCTCCGGAGGGAATTTCCCCGGATTCCTGCCCGCCGGAGAGCTCTTTTCTCTCTCGTGTCTCTCCGCCCCGCAGAGGCGGCTCTGTCAATTCTCCGTCACTCCCCGTGCCTTAGGTTTTCGGGGAGAAGATGTACGCGAAGGAGAGGAGGCCAGAGGGGGCTGTCGGCCCCCTCCCCACATGGCGGCGCAGCTAGGGCAGGGCCCGCGCCGGCCTATGGGGGGGCCATGGCGGCCCTCTCGGCCCCTCCTTTTCTTCGTCTTCTCGGAAAAATAAGATTTTTCGTATATTTTCAATTATTTATCTTCCGAAATATGGTGTCCTGACGGTGCTTTTTCCAGCAGAATCCTGACCGGTGAATAATTCTCCAATGACCATGAAACATGCAAAATAGGTGAAATAACATAAGTATCATCTCTAAATATGAAATATATCAATGAATAACAGCAAATTATGATATAAAATAGTGATGCAAAATGGACGTATCGTAACACGCAAGAACCGTCTGTAGATGACCTGCAACAAAGAACAATTTTTGTCATTAAAGATCTTGTCATTTCTACATAGCCAGAGCGCCCAGATAACTGCAAGCGCCCCCATCCTAAGAAGCAATTTAAACCTTGAGTCTATACCATGAAGCCAATTGCCAAAGACATTAGCGACACTAGTCGGAGGATACAAGGTAGATGCTACTTGGATGACTGACCATATAGGTCTCGCAAACTGGCACTGGAAGATTAAATGTTTGATGGTTTTCATCATGATGACAAAAAACACATCGTGTACTTCCGTGCCAGTTCCGCTTAACAAGATTGTCTTTGGTGAGAATAACCCCGCGACGAAGATACCATCCAAAAAATTGATTTTTAATGGTATCTTCATCTTCCAAATCTTTTTATTATTATCAACTGGTAAATCAGAAAGCAAGATCGCATTGTATAAGGATTTTACAGAAAAAGTACCATCTACATGAAGATTCCATCTAAATCCATCAGGTTCTGGCGATAAATGAATATCCCCAAGCCGTTGAATTAGATTGTTCCATGCCACTAGTCTTTGTCCAAGTAAAACCCGTCTGAACGTCACATTCGGGGGTGAAGTAGCCATTACAGTTGCAATGGTATCACCTTGGCGACGAGCAATTCTATACAAAGCGGGATACTATTCACTTAAGGGTGCATTGTCGAGCCAAGCATCTTCCCAGAACCGTATCTGTGCTCCGTTCCTAATGGAGAAAGTCCCATGTCGAAAAAAGACATTTTTTGTCGCCATAAGACCAGCCCAGAAGTGTGAATCCCCAGGTTTCCAAACCACTTGAGATAATGTCTTCGAGCCGATATACTTTCTCCGAAGGATAGTTTGCCAAATCCCATCCTCGGTAAGTAGCTTAAAAAGCCATTTACCTAGTAGAGCTGAATTCTTGACCTCCTCATGAACTCCAAGCCCTCCTTGATCTTTGGGACTACAAACTATACTCCATTTAACCATTCGATATTTCTTTTTCTCGTTGTCCCGTTGCCAAAAGAATCTGGATCGATAATAATCGAGTTTATGCAGAATTCCTTTTGGTAGGATGAAGAATGATAACATATACAGTACCATGTTTGTTAGTACCGAATTAATGAGTACCAATCTTCCACCCAGGGACAACAATTTACCTTTCCAACTACTGAGGCATTTTTGTAATCTTTCTTCCACTAATTTCCATTCCGCAATTGTAAGTCTCCGATAATGAATCGGAATACCCAAATAATGAATCGGAAATTGGCCTTGCCCACAACCAAATAACTCTGAATACAGAGCCACATCGTCTTGGGCATCGCCGAAGCAGAAAATTTCACTTTTATGGAAATTAATTTTCAATCCCGACAATTGCTTAAAAGCCGCCAAAATTAATTTCAGATTTTGAGCTTTTTCAAGATCGTGATCCATAAAAAGAATTGTATCATCAGTGTATTGAAGGATAGATAAACCACCATCAACCAGATGTGGAATCACTTCTTCAATCTGACCATCAGACTTGGCCCGCTCTATGAGTACAACCAACATATCCGCTACAATGTTAAACAACATCGGTGATAGCGGATCCCCTTGGCGTAACCCTTTACGTGTTTGGAAATAGTTTCCGGTGTCATCATTAACCCGGATTGCAACACTACCTCCATACACGAAATCGTTTATTAGAGCTCGCCACTCAGGCGAAAAGCCTTTCATCCTGAGTGTCTGTTGTAGGAAAGACCACTTAACTTTATCATACGCCTTCTCAAAATCAAGTTTTAAAATAACCCCATTTAATTTCTTAGAATGCATCTCATGTACCGTCTCATGCAAAACCGCCACTCCATCAAGGATATTACGTCCTTGCATAAAGGCTGTCTGCGATGGTAGAACAACATGATCCGCAACCGTATTAAGTCTAATGGTGGCCACTTTCGTGAAAATCTTGAAACTTACATTAATAGGCAAATGGGTCTATATTGTTGGATCCTTTCTGCCTCATTAACTTTCGGTAACAAGATAACTTCACCAAAATTTAGACGAAATAATTCTAGTTGTCCAATGTGTAAATCACTGAACAAATCTAGAAGGTCAGATTTAATCGTATCCCAGAACGTTTGTTAAAACTCTGCTGGAAAACCATCTGGACCCGGTGCTTTGTTGCATTCCATTTGGAAAACTGCCTTCTTAACCTCTTCCTCAGTATAAGGTGCGGTTAGCAGGCCATTTTCTTCCATAGAAACTTGGGGTATATCAGCCGTTAAATCCTCGTTAAGAGAGAAAGTACTTTCCTCCGGAGGACCAAACAGACCCTTATAATAATTAGTAATGTAAGACTTGAGTTGCTCATGGCCTTCAATCAACCCTTCATCTTGAATAAGAGAGTGAATACGTTTTTTCCGGTGTCTCCCATTGGCTAAGCCATGGAAATATCGCGTATTTGAGTCTCCTTCCAAAATAAATTGAGCTTTGGAACGTTGGTACCATTTGAGTTCCTCCTCGCGAAGAAGACTCGCCATCTGTGCATTGGATTGATTTTTAAGTTCAATCTCATGTGTAGACAGTGGTCTAACCTCCGCAACATCCTCAAGCTCATCAATCACATTTGATAAGCGAGTCTTTTCTTTTTTAAGGATACCAGCCGTATGGGCAGCCCAACCAGAGAGATATTTGCGCATTGTCCGCATTTTATTATTCCATCTCAAAATAGGCATGCTACCCCCGACCGGTCTGTCCCAAACCCTCTTAACCATATCATGAAATCCCTCTCGATGTAACCAGCCAAGTTCAAATTTGAACGACCGTTTACAAACGGGTCTGGGATTCCCCATGGTTAGAAAGATGGGAGCGTGGTCAGACAGTTTTTCAATACGTTCAAGTGCACGGACTGACACCATATGGTATTTATTTTTCCATTCGGTATCCATCAACACGCGATCTAGTTTCTCGTATGTGGGCTCAGACAAGCTGTTTGCCCAAGTAAACTGTCGACCGGACATAAACACTTCTCTTAAATCAAGGCTATCGATGACAGCATTGAACAAGAAAGGCCAATGACCATCAAAGCGGCCTTTACTTTTCTCGTGAGGAAACCTCAACAAATTAAAATCTCCTCCGATTAAAATCGGATAAGGATTATCTTTTGTGAGGTTTACCAACTCACGTAAAAAGTCAGCCTTAAAAGCGTCCTGGGCGGCACCATACACAACAACCGGAATCCACATGAAACCATCTGCTTTATTCTGAATGTCTAGCTTAATGTGGTACTCTCCATCAGAACTAGCCAAGACGGTCATGGTATCTATGCGGATGCCAAGTAAAATGCCCCCGATCTACCACGGGGCGGGCGAGAAAACCACTGAAAGTTAATCCCGCCTGATAGTCGGTCGAGAAAACTTTGAGAGAAATTTCGCCTACCCATCTCCGATATAGCAATAAAATCTAAATCATAATCTCTACAACCATCAGCAGTGTGGGAATTCTTAGCCAAGTCACGAAGACCTCTGCTATTCCGGAACATGCCATTCATCGAGAAACTATTTTAGATTTAGTACTCTTGCCATACCTACGAGATTTCTTTCCAGCAGACAATCGAGAACCACGTTCGGACGCTTGTAAATCAGAACTAAGCTCCACGTGTTCTAAATCAACTTCTGAAATATTGCCAATAATAGCCGAGAGAAGCTGACCATCTAGGATGTCATCTCCGTTTGTCTCAACACATTAGCCGAAACAGAAATCTCCTCAGACCGACTACCCAAGGAAACCCCTAAGCTACTCATATTAGAAGAAATACGAGTATCTGAAAAAGAAACAAAAGACTTGGACGGTTGTTTAATACCTGCCGTGTCAAGGTTCAATTCAGCCTTGCGTCGCATGGCTCGCTGCATGACGTCCTCATCCGTCGCCCCCGCCCCATCCTCCGAAAGAGCGTACCTCCCACTCCGCCTCACCGTCGGCTGAACGACCGGAGGAGGGACCGTGGGTGAAGGCTGCTGCAAGGAGGCTGGCGAAGAAGTAGGCGAGCGCGGCGGAGAAGCAGCCGGTGAAGTAGGAGCCGTCGATACAGGGGTAGAAGGTGATGTAGCCCCCTGTATCATCCCGACCCCAGACGAGCCCTCCCCCGCCTTGGCAGGCGGCGTCGAAGAAGCAGGCAGAACCGCAGACTCGGGAGACCTATCCGCCGTAGTCGGCGCGGTCCTCGGAGTCCGCTGCGTGTCGTCCTGCATCTCCTCCACCACAGCGACACCCCGGTGTCGTAGGGGCTGAGGCGACACGGGCATCACCTCCACACGGCGCACCTGCATGTCGCCCGCCAGGACCGACTGCCGCGACGAAGGAAGCGTCGTGGCCACCTGCTGCACCGCCACAGCCGGCACACCCGTGGGTCGCTGCAGTGACGTCGTGGCCAAAGACACCATGGCAGGCTGCGGTGAGGGCCCCAGCGACGAGGCCGTGTCCATGGCCGCGGTGGCCTGCTACCGCGTGGCGAGCCGCTCCGGCGTGGGCGGCGCGGCCTGGTAGGTCAGCGTAGCCGGCCGCTCCTCGGCCGACCCCAGCGCGCAGAGGCTCCACGCTCGGCTGCGCAAGCAGCGAGGAGACCGCAGCGCCCTGCCTCCCGTCCAGACAAGCTGAGGACGCAGGGGGCGGCTGCACCGCCAACATCGGCAGCCACACTGAATCCGTCTGAGTGGAAGTAGGAGACGGAACCAGTGGCAGCTTCACCCGCGGCGAAGCGGAGACCGGACGAGTACGACCCTGCATAAAGATCCGAACTCTGGAAGGTGAGGGATCCCGTGGAGCCACCGGGGAAGAGGCGACTGATGTCTACGGGTGCTTCTATTCTTGTAGACAGTGTTGGGCCTCCAAGTGCAGAGGTTTGTAGAACAGCAGCAAGTTTCCCTTAAGTGGATTACCCAAGGTTTATCGAACTCGGGGAGGAAGAGGTCAAAGATATCCCTCTCAAGCAACCCTGTAATCACAAAGCAAGAAATCTCTTGTGTCCCCAACACACCAAATACACTTGTCAGTGTATAGGTGCACTAGTTCGGCGAAGAGATAGTGAAATACAAGTAATATGGATGTATATGAGTGGTAATGGCAATCTGAATAAAATATGGCAGCGAGTAAACATGCAACAAAACAGTAAGTAAACGGTGTTTGCAGTATTGGAAACAAGGCCTAGGGATCATACTTTCACTAGTGGACACTCTCAACATTGATCGCATAATAAATACTTCTTCTCATATGTGCTACATACACTCTTGTTTGATAATGAACATCATTGCGTAGGATTACACGAACCCTCAATGCCGGAGTTAACAAGCTCCACAATTCCATGTTCATATTTAAGTAACCTTAGAGCATAATAGATCAATACTATCATAATGACAATTAACTCCACAATCTACAAGAGATCGTGATCATAGCCTACGACAAGAACCACAGGGTGCACACACTAATCACCTTTACACCAAGCAGGAGGAATAGAACTACTTTAATAACATCACATGAGTAGCACACAACTAGTAGCGATACAAAGCTCATCATATGGATCTCAATCATGTAAGGCAGCTCATGAGATCATTGTATTGAGTACAGAGAGAGATTAACCACATAGCTACGGTAGAGCCCTCAGCCCCGGGGTGAATTACTCCCTCCTCATCATGGAGGCAGCGATGGCGGTGAAGATGGCGGTGGAGACGGAGACGACTCCGGGGGCAATTCCCCGTCCCGCAGGTGCCGAACAGAGAGTTCTGTCCCCGAATCTTGATTTCGCGATGGCGGCGGCTGGAAGGTTTTCTCCGTATCGTGGGTCTCCGTCGGGGTTTTTAGGTCAGAGAGGCCTAAATAGGCGAAGAGAGGAGTCGGAGGCCACGGGGTGCCCACACCCTAGGGGGCGCGCCCTGGCCCGCGCCGAGGTGTGGTGTGGGGCCCCCGGCTCCCCTCATCCTCCTCCTGCTCGAAGCTTCCGGGAAAATAGGAACTTGGGCGGTGATTTCGTCCGATTCCGAGAATATTTCGTTACTAGGATTTCTGAAACCAAAAACAGCAAAACAAAACTGGCCTCTCGTCAATAGGTTAGTTCCGGAAAACGCATAATAATGACATATAATGTGTATAAAACATGTAGATATCATCAATAAAGTGGCATGGAACATAAGAAATTATAGATACGTTTGAGACGTATCAAGCATCCCCAAGCTTAGTTCTGCTCGTCCCGAGCAGGTAAAACGATAACAATGATAATTTCTTAAGTGACATGCCATCATAACCTTGATCATACTATTGTAAAGCACATGAGATAAATGCAGAGATTCGAAGCAATGATGAAGATAATGAGTAAACAAATGAATCACATAACAAAGACTTTTCATGAATAATACTTTCAAGACAAGCATCAATGAGTCTTGCATAAGAGTTAACTCATAAGCAATAAATTCTTAGTAGAAAGCTTTGAAACAACACAAAGGAAGATATAAGTTTCAGCGGTTGCTTTCAACTTTAACATGTATATCTCATGGATAATTGTCAACACAAAGTAATATAACAAGTGCAATAGGTAAACATGTAAGAATCAATGCACACAGTTCACACAAGTGTTTGCTTCTAAGATAGAAAGAATAGGTAAACTGACTCAACAATAAAGTAAAAGAATGGTCCTTCAAAGAGGAAAGCATCGATTGCTATATTTGTGCTAGAGCTTTGATTTTGAAAACATATAGAGAGCATAAAAGTAAAGTTTTGAGAGGTGTTTGTTGTTGTCAACGAATGGTAGCGGGTACTCTAACCCCTTGCCAAAACCTTCAAAGAGCGGCTCCCATTTTATTTTGTTTTTGGGTGGCACTCCTTCCAACCTTTCTTTCACAAACCATGGCTAACCGAATCCTCGGGTGCCTGCCAACAATCTCATACCATGAAGGAGTGCCTTTTTATTTTAGTTTTATTATGATGACACTCCTCCCCACCTTTGCTTTCTCAAGCCATGGCTAACCGAATCCTTCGGGTGCCGTCCAACAATCACATACCATGGAGGAGTGTCTATTTTTGTTAATTAATTTGGGACTGGGAATCCCATTGCCAGCTCTTTTTGCAAAATTATTGGATAAGAGGATGAAGCCACTAGTCCATTGGTGAAAGTTGCCCAACAAGATTGAAAGATAAACACCACATACTTCCTCATGAGCTATAAAACATTGACACAAATCAGAGGTGATAAATTTTGAATGGTTTAAAGGTAGCACTCAAGCAATTTACTTTGGAATGGCGGAAAAACCATGTAGTAGGTAGGTATGGTGGACACAAATGGCATGAATATTGGCTCAAGTATTTGGATGCATGAGAAGTATTCCCTCTCGATACAAGGTTTAGGCTAGCAAGGTTATTTGAAGCAAACTCAAGTATGAAATGGTGCAGCAAGACTCACATATAAACATATTGTAAACATTATAAGACTTTACATCGTCTCCTTGTTGTTCAAACACCTCAACCAGAAAATATCTAGACTTAGAGAGACCAATCATGCAAACCAAATTTTAACAAGCTCTATGTAATTATTCATTAATGGGTACAAGGTACATGATGCAAGAGCTTAACCAAGATCTATATGAGCACAACAATTGCCAAGTTTCACATTATTCAAGACATTATACCAATTACTACATGTAGCATTTCCCGTTTCCAACCATATAACAATTAACGAAGCAGTTTCAACCTTCGCCATGAAAATTAAAAGCTAAGAACACATGTGTTCATACGAACCAGCGGAGCGTGTCTCTCTCCCAAACAATCATTTATTCAAACAAAAACAAAAACAAAAGCATACAGACGCTCCAAGTAAAGTACATAAGATGTGACCGAATAAAAATATAGTTTCACTAGAAGAAACCTGATAAGTTGTCGATGAAGAAGGGATGCCTTGGGCATCCCCAAGCTTAGATGCTTGAGTCTTCTTAAAATATGCAGGGATGAACCACCGGGCATCCCCAAGCTTAGACCTTTCACTCTTCTCGATCTCATTATATCACCCTCTTCTATTGACCCTTGAAAACTTCCTTCACACCAAACTTCAAGCAAACTCATTAGAGGGTTAGTGCACAATAAAAATTCACATGTTCAGAGGTGACACAATCATTCTCAACACTTCTGGACATTGCATAAAGCTACTGGACATTAATGGATCAAAGAAATGAATCCAACATAGCAAAAGAGGCAATGCGAAATAAAAGGCAGAATCTGTCAAAACAGAACAGTCCGTAAAGACGAATTTAAAGCTGGCACCAGAATTGCTCAAATGGAAAAACTCAAAACTAATGAAAGTTGCGTACATATCTGAGGATCACGCTCGTAAATTGGCAGATTTTTTCGAATTTTCTACAGAAAACTATGCCCAGATTCGTGACAGACAGCAATGCTGTTTCTGCGCAGCGATCCCAAATATAACATCAACTTTGACATAGAAACTTTACTTGGCACAAAAACATGATAAGGAGAGGTTGCTACAGTAGTAAACAACTTCCAAGACATAAATATAAAACAAAGTACTGTAGCAAAATAACACATGGGTTATCTCCCAAGAAGTTCTTTCTTTATAGCCATTAAGATGGGCTCAGCAATTTTGGTGATGCACCCGCAAGAAATAGTATTTGAAGCAAAAGAGAGCTTCAAGAGGAAATTCAAAACACATTTAAGCCTAACATGCTTCCTATGCAAAAGAATCTTATACACAAATGAATTCATGAAGAGCAAAGTGGCAAGCATAAGAGGATAAAACACGAGTAACTTAAAGATTCTCAACATAAAGAGGGGAAACTTAATATTATTAAGATGCATATAACCATATTTCCCTCTCTCATAATAACTTTCAGTAGCATCATTGATGAAATCCACAATATACCCGTCACCTAAAACATTCTTATCATGGTTCATATGCATAGAAGTATCATTAATTTTGGCATAAGAAGAGTTATTCTCATTAATAGTAATTGGAGCAAGATTATTATCAAGAATTTGAACATGGTAAACAAATTGCATACTAAGGGAATGGTTTTTGGCAAGCCCATCATAACTATGACAAGTTTCATAAGGATAATTGTAACATGTGTCATAAACATTTCTATAGCAATTATCTAAACCAGAATATGTAATATCATCATTTTCACTAAAAGTAGGAGTCTCAAATATAGGATCTTCAAGCACAACATCCCCAAGCTTAGGGCTTTCAATATCATCGTTTAAGGGGACATGAATAATGCTATCATCATTACTTTCATAATCAGTACCAAAGAGATTTCCAATATCAAAGGTAGTGTGCTCATTCAAATCATGATCGCTAATGTATGTAAAGGGCATAGGAAGATCATCGTACTCAGATTCATTATCATAATAATCATTAGGAGCAACATACTTACGGTTACCTAGCGTTATCTCATTCACGCGGGGATACGCCGTTACCTCTTTCTTTTTATTCTCCTTCTTCTTCTTCTTCTTCTTCGTTCTTCTTCTTCTTCTTCTCCTTCTCCTCGTTCCCTTCTTTAGGAGGAAGAGGCTTGAAGGGTGGCTTGTCCGCATAACCTGATTTACCTTTAGAAACAATAGAAGAAACTTGGGAGGATCCCTCCTTTTCATTAATTAGTTGAAAACACACAACGGTCCTATCATATTTTGGCAAGGTGTCATCTTCTAAAATATTCTGTATGTAAGTATTTGTATGGCAATTATTAATGCAGTAAGAAAGACAACCATGCAGGACATCATTAATATCAAGATCGTTAATATTTAACAAAGAAATTTTTCTTGATAACTCTTCACACTTCAAAAATAAGGTAAGTTCATCATGCTGATTAGGAGTAATTTCATCATCACAATACAAATTTGCAGCACTCATGGGGTTTGAATTATCATTGGAGGAACATTGAAAATTAAAATGACCAACTCTATGGCAAAGTTCACAAATAAAAGGATAGAGGGCACACACTTTTTCTCCAAGATCATCTAGAGCTCTAGACCACTTTCTAGTTTTTTCATTTCCGTGATGGATACAATATTCATCTTCTATTTGATTAATTCCACAAGGTCTATGTATTCCACAAAAATTAACATGCTTATAGGAAATAGCATTCTTAGGAGTTTGAGCATGCTTATTGCAATCATTAACAACAATGTCATTCTTCATGCAAGCCTCTTTAAAAGGTTCATGATACTTATCAAAATTCTTTTTAGGCAATTCTAAATGAGAAGCAAAGGCTTTATAAAGATTTGCAGCAACTTGAGAGTCAAGACCATAAGTAGCACTCATATTTCGAAATTTATCAGTATTCATAAAAGTATCAATGCATTCATAATCATAGTTTATACCTGACTCTTTACCTTTGTCGTTCTCCCAATCTTCAGCGTTCTCCTTAATCCGATCAAGAAGGTCCCTTTTAAACTCTTCTTTATTGCTCGTGAATGATCCAGAACAAGTAGTATCCAGCAAGGTCTTATCTTGAAAAGAAAGTCTTGCATAGAAATTATCAATGATGATATTACCTGGAAGCTCATGATTGGGGCATTTGAGCATTAAAGTCTTCAATCTCTCCCATGCTTGGGCAATACTCTCTCCATCATGAGGCCAGAAATTATATATATGGTTTCGATCTTTGTGAATTTCACTTGGAGGATAGAACTTGGAATAAAATAGAGGCACAATATCCTTCCAATCAAGAGAGCGCCCGTCCTTCAATAGTTTATACCAATGCGCCGCTTCACCAGATAGCGACATAGAGAATAGTTTCTTCTTCACTTCATCCATAGAGATACCTGCACACTTGAATAACCCGCATAATTCATGCAAAAACAATAAATGATTCCTAGTATGGACAGTTCCATCCCCTTCATAGCGGTTATCCATAACACGTTCAATAATTTCCATAGGTATTTTATACGGAATACTTTCAGCAGGTTTAAAATATCAGAAGCATCATTAAAATTATCGCATATGGGAGATAAAGCATCATCAGAGAAAATATTTCTTCCAAAGCGAGGAGCAAAAAGATTATTTTTATGTAAACTAGCTTCCCCAAGCTTAGACTTCTTCATAGCATTAGCAGTAATTGCATTCATACTAATAACATTGCTACTATCATGTAAATAAGGTTCCATAGGTTTTTTAATTTTTGTATCAAACCATCCATGTCTTAAATCAGGAAATAGAATAAAAAGGTCATTGTTGTCCATTATGCCTAACTAGTGTAAATAAAAACAAGAAACAAAAAGATGCAATTGCAGTCTAAAGGAAATAGCTTCGAGCACACACACAATGGCGCCGAAAAGTACTGTTACCTGGAACCGAAGTATGAATGCCTTTTACCTTTCCTCCCGGCAACGCCAAAAGTGCTTGATGTCTACGGGTGCTTCTATTCTTGTAGACAGTGTTGGGCCTCCAAGTGCAGAGGTTTGTAGAACAGCAGCAAATTTCCCTTAAGTGGATTACCCAAGGTTTATCGAACTCAGGAGGAAGAGGTCAAAGATATCCCTCTCAAGCAACCCTGTAATCACAAAGCAAGAAATCTCTTGTGTCCCCAACACACCAAATACACTTATCAGGTGTATAGGTGCACTAGTTCGGCGAAGAGATAGTGAAATACAAGTAATATGGATGTATATGAGTGGTAATGGCAATCTGAATAAAATATGGCAGCGAGTAAACATGCAACAAAACAGTAAGTAAACGGTGTTTGCAGTATTGGAAACCTAGGGATCATACTTTCACTAGTGGACACTCTCAACATTGATCGCATAATAAATACTTCTTCTCATATGTGCTACATACACTCTTGTTTGATAATGAACATCATTGCGTAGGATTACACGAACCCTCAATGCCGGAGTTAACAAGCTCCACAATTCCATGTTCATATTTAAGTAACCTTAGAGCATAATAGATCAATACTATCATAATGACAATTAACTCCACAATCTACAAGAGATCGTGATCATAGCCTACGACAAGAACCACAGGGTGCACACACTAATCACCTTTACACCAAGCAGGAGGAATAGAACTACTTTAATAACATCACATGAGTAGCACACAACTAGTAGCGATACAAAGCTCATCATATGGATCTCAATCATGTAAGGCAGCTCATGAGATCATTGTATTGAGTACAGAGAGAGAGATTAACCACATAGCTACGGTAGAGCCCTCAGCCCGGGGGTGAATTACTCCCTCCTCATCATGGAGGCAGCGATGGCGGTGAAGATGGCGGTGGAGACGGCGGGGAGACGACTCCGGGGCAATTCGTCCGGTGGTGCCGGAACAGAGTTCCGTCCCCGAATCTTGATTTCGCGATGGCGGCGGCTCGGGAAGGTTTTCTCCGTATCGTGGGTCTCCGTCGGGGTTTTTAGGTCGAGAGGCCTAAATAGGCGAAGAGAGGAGTCGGAGGGGCCACGGGGTGCCCACACCCTAGGGGCGCCCCCCGGCCCGCGTGGGTGTGGCCCCCCCATCCCCTCTCATCCTCCTCGGTGCTCTGAGCTGGAAAAATAGGAACTTGCGGTGATTCGTCGAATATTAGAACTAGTTACTGAAACCAAAAAAGAACACAATGGCTTTCGGCATCTCGTCAATAGGTTAGTTCCGGAAAATAATAATGACATATAATGTGTATAAAACATGTAGATATCATCAATAAAGTGGCATGGAACATAAGAAATTATAGATACGTTTGAGACGTAACAGCGACCAAGTGTGGAGACTAGACTCTAGCACGAGCCACAATCTGACGCCCTCTATCCGTCATCGGCGAGTGGTTGAAAGGAGTCAACGCCACCTGTGTAGACTGCACCGCCGATGTGCCAGTATGCGTCGGAGGATGTCCATCAACCTCCATACCAGCAGCCTCCGGCGCCGCATCAGCAGAGGCCTCATCATACCTCTCCTCCTCTAAACCATGTGAACCATCATCATCCCCTCCTTCCTTCCAGAAAAAAGGTCGAAACCGAGGGTCTGGCTTAAACCCCACTGCCTCACGACTGAAACGAAAACGATAACCATTAAGATGTAGAAGTGCAATCACCTCCATGCAACCATTATTCTTCTCCAGAACTGTAGGATCACGCATAGCCACAAGAACACGAATAATCCCCTGACTCCGAAGAGAGAACAAATCAACATCGAGAGTGGTGCCAATAAGAGAACCCACTGCCCAGAGACCTAAGAAATGGCGAACAGAGTCGGGTACTCCACTGACGTGCACCCAAACCGGCTCCATAACGAAAAGAGGCTGAACATCCTAATGCACCCATGAAGAAACTAGAGCCTGAGCATTAACCTTGGGCACACTCATCTGCATACCATCAATCCGGGACAAGTCTTCAGCTGTAGGAATACCAATAAGAAAAGCATTAGCCCCATGGGGCACCGCCTCCCATTTCCATGCTGGGTACCCTGGACACATGCAGGCCATCAGACTCTGAACATCAGCTGCAGAGACAGCCCCCTCCCCTGACACCTGCACTAAAGCTGTGGGCGCTCCAGAAGGGATCAACTGCGGCTTGTACACTGAGTCTGGAATCTGAAGATCAAGCGTGACATCATTACCGCAACCAACAAAAAAGCTCGTAGGTCTAGGCAACTTCAGGATAGGACACCTAATGGTGGGGTGTGCACCAAAATCACAAACCAGACAATAATGAATAGCCTTACAATCTTTAGTTGCATGAGTATTAACAGCACATTTCCAGCATCTTCCCGCCTTCTTCTGCTTCGCCACCGGTGCAACAGGATCAGGAACAGGGACAAGAGGCTGCACAGGAACCAGAGGAGCATCAGTATTTGTCATCAGAGATGGCTGCCCTATAGGACCTGGCACCAACTGGCCCAGAGGCGGCACAGTCTGCCCCAAAGGCGGCGGTTGCTGTCCCCCAGAAGGTGCCGGCTGCCCCTGAGGTGCAGCAGTCTGTGCATCCTTTATGCCATTAAGACACGATGTTGTCATTGAGCCTGGGTGGATTTGATTGGTATCTCTGTGATATTATGTGCTCTTTATCGGAAAAAAAGTAGTTTCCTTGTGGTACGGCGAAGATATATGTAGGCTAGCGATGAACAAAGGAGCATGACGCAACGGTCGTGTGTGTGGGTGTTTTTTTCTCTGTCGCCGCCCTTGCATCTCTCTGTGCTTTGCACGCATGGTTGACGTAACCGTTCCGTTGTCACCCAGCCTTTTAGCGGCAGCTCACTTTTAACCCCACTCGTGTAACTAAAGTCCCAAAGTCAAGAGAGTTAAGGGCATCTCCAACCGGGCGACCCATCTCGCGCCCGCGCGTCCGGATGGGTTCAAACGGACAAAAACCCGACCCAGCGCGGGGACGCACCGCAAAAACGGATGCCCGCGGCGTCCGGATTGACGCAAACCCGGCCCAAATCTTGGACGGGTTTGCGTGGCCGCGGACGCGAAAGGCTGGTCGCTCGCGTCCGCCCCATGTCCGTCCCTGGCCCGCGTGTCATAGGCATAGATAATATTTTTCATTAAATAGGAGTCATTACATTTTTTTTTAACTTCTACTCTATCCTAAATACGTACGGGGCCGGCGGCGTAGCCAAACTCTCGCCGGCTCGCCGTCGGGGCCGTGGATTTCACTCGACGCGGGCGGCCTGTACGCGTGAGGATTCCACTCCAGCTACGGGTGGCTGGCGCGCGGCGGCGGGCCGCGGCGCGGGCGCCGGGCGGCGGCATCGGCGGAGGCCTTCATCCTCCTCCTTTCCGTCCGCGCACCTCGGCGCGCTCGCCTCCTGCGGCGGAATCATCCGCCTCCCGCACAGCTCCAGCCCTGCAGGCGGCGCGTTCCACGCGTGCGCGCTCCGGCGACGCGGCCGGCTGCCCGGGCCTCGTGGTTCTCCGCGCCGGCGCATGCGCTCTGCCGGCCGCGCTCCGCCGAGTCGGCGTCCTCCGGGCGTGCCGCTCGGCGAGGGCATCTGGATGAGGTGACGGGCTGCTCGCATAGCGAGCAGCTCGTTCTTCTGGCCGAGGAGGTCGCCTAAACGGCGGCGGCCGGCCCGCCAGGTGGCCTCGTGCTCCTTGGTCACGCGCGTGAGGTCGGCGAGCGCTCCTCGATGGCGGCGTTGATGTTCGCCGGCGAGGTCCTCCTCTTGGACGGGCTCGGCGGCGGTCGCACCCTCCTCCGCGGCCTCGTACCGCCGCCGCCGGTCTCGTGCCGCCCTCCGCGGCCGCCTCCGCCATCTCCGCGTCGCCGGCCTTCTTTGCCGCCGCCTCGCAGCGACGCGGAGCGCCGTCGTCGGCGACCCACCGCCCGGCGCGCTCCTCCTCCTCCGTCCGCGGAACCTCGCCCGGGCGGCGAGGAGAGCTTGGCCCACGTGGTCTGCAGGGTGCGAGGCATGGCGCCGGAGAAGGTGGAGAGGGAGATGCGTTTGAGACCGCCGCCGTCTTTATAGCCGGCGGCCGGCGGGAAACTAGGGCGCCAATGGCATTTTCGCGCGCGCGGGAACCTTGGTGCGCGCGGGAACTTTCCCGCGCGTTCCACCGCCCGCCATGGCTGTCCCGGCCCTCCATGGCGCAGCGCCGCGCAAGGAAGACGAACCACGTGGCGTCTCTTTGGGTCGCCGCGTTGCGCCGCGTGCGACCCAAACGAACACGCGGACGCGGGGCGCTGTCCGGGTGTCCGTTCGGCCACCCAAACGGCCCAAAACGGACGGCCCAGCGCGTCCGTTTGGATCGTCCGGTTGGAGATGCCCTAAAGACCACAATAGAGGGGGGGAGGTCAAGGGTCCTGTTACGTGCCAAAAGTTTAGCCCCGTTTTCTTATGTAGGAGGAAACAAAATCAGTCTCAGCTGTTGGGACAGCGACGCTGCTAGCTAATTTCAACTAAAAGATCCATCAGTTACGATTGATCGCACGTCAAACTTTTGACAGAGGATCACAGTGTCAGTGGGTGACTCAGTGTGATGGGTCAGCGATTGCACCTAGCGCTGTGCCCTGTGCCTGATGTGGTTTAGAGCATGCGTTAAATTTTGGCGCTGTAAAATTACTTTGCAATGTATTTTTACTGGGTTTCGCGTGTGAGGCCTTATTCTCCTCCTACAGAAGCTCTAAATTTTGGAGCTGTAAAATTGGTAGTTGTTTTTAGGCGTAATTTTTACCGCACGCTCTTTCCGGCACGGTAGATGTAGCGTACAGGATAGCGCTTTTGCAGCGCGCTTCACTTTACAGCACCAGTTGCAGTATCTGTTAGAGCATCAATTTGGATCGTTCACGCGCTAAACTAGTTAGTTTTTCGGATACAGTAGCTTATGTTGTAGATGCTCTTATGCCTATGGGCGGTGTGGGCGCACTGCGAGCATTCTGCTTCGCTGCTCGATCCTGTGATTGTTTAGCTGTGTGGAGTGCACCGGAGTAGGGACCAGTCGGTGGCGACGCAACATTCGGCTTTCTGTTGTGTGCGTGCGTGCGCGCGTGATGCCCGTACCGGCGTGTCAGCCGCGCGCTAGGAGCGGCGGGAATTTCACCAAGTCGGTGCACCGACCGGCGTGGCGTCGCTACTGTGGGCTGTGGCTGTGTCAACTGGCAAGCACCGGCCATACCGCCACATTGCAGGCACATTTTTGGGTTTCGTCGCCAATCAGCGACGCGCGCGCACGGGCAACTTGGAGCAGGCCGGACAGCGACGCCGCCGACGCCGAGGTGGTCCGCCGTTAGCTTGCCCGGTAGGGTGTAGCCCGGGCCAGGCATCATCAGCTTCGGAGGCAAATGCCTGTAATTGGTTGGAACTTTGAACCAATTAAGTTGGACGAATCGGGCAAAGGCTTCTTCTAGACAGCAGAGATCATGTTCCAAGATTGGTACGTCATCTATGTAGCGACTGCGTATGACACACCCACACTGAGGCAACCGGAACGGCATCATACGGCCACGTACGTCGCGACGGGAGGGCTTTTGGCTTGCGGGACGACGGCGACCGCACGGCGCCACGCGCGCGTGGGTTACAGGCGAACATCACCGGACGATCTCCGGATCTCGACTTGATGATCCGTGAATCGCCGGTAACGGAAGGCCGTTTCGGGTCAGGCCACGTTCATGGCCTTAATTAGAGCAGCAGTGCTGGGGGCGACGGCCGCCTTCTCCAGAATCAAAAGGCCGGCTCTTGCGATCCACATTACCATGATCGACGATGTGATCTGACACGGCGAGCAATAATGGGTTAAGGAGGTCGACTCGATCGTGCCATATTCCAATCCATAGTTAATTATCTGACAGCTCCATGTCCAGCAAGGCAGCAATATGGAAGAACTCTGAGTAGTAGCAGTATGTGTTTCGCTTGCGCATTAGTTGTCGCCAGGGGACATTGCCATCGCCACGTAATTGCGACAAGCTAGATTTTCCTCGTCGCGAGAGGCCACGCTTCCTCGCCGAGTCACGCCGGCCATTATTACACTTCCCCAGCGGATCATGGATGAGAGAACTCGACAGGTCGATCGATCGACCTAGCCAAGACGAACACGCACGCACGCTCGCCGGGCGCGGCGTCCGGCACGTGTGAACCGGCCGCCCCTACCGGCATCTCTCCCCTTCTGAATCTTCGCTGGCACGAGAGCGCCTCCGTCCGCCGATGCCGATGCCGATGCCGGTCTCGCGTACGAACAACGACGACCACGATCGCCTGGCGCGCAGAATCCTCGCGTCCCCTTCAGGCGAGCAATGCGGCAAAATTAAGCGTGATGATTTGCTCCGGGGCGACAGCGACGGCGAATAAACTATCGCCGGAGCCGGAGGTGCCGGTGGCAATCGGTGGCTGGTGATCACGTCGACCGGGCGTGTTGAAGCCGAGCAAGCCCGTACGGACAGACATCGTACGAGTACGAACGGCCGGCGAGTCCTTCCCTACAGTGGGATGTGGCGACACAAACATGCGTGCGTCCGATGCAAGTACGGAACTGCGTTACAAAACCATTGCTCATTGCTGGGCGGCCTCGTCGTATTATCAAGTCCACGTTTTCATCGTACGCTAGCTAAGGTGCTGGCGTGCTGCCAAGGTTTGTCCACGTTCATGAAACCAGTCACAGCCCCTCAACGGCGCCTACACACTTCCGTTGGCTGCAGAAGACGACCATGATACAAAAATGTAACTAATGCTTTGCTACCTACTTTGTCCGTTCCATATTAGCTGCCGCCGTTAGTTAATTTAGATGTGTGGGACATTTTCTGCAAACACGGCCTGAGCTACGTAGCGTTAGTGGTGTCAATTGACCCCGATGGACATGGTAATTAAACTCTTTGGTAATTTAGAGCTCAATCTCTAGTTGATTGATACAAGATGACCCCGATGACATGAAGCTGACCCTTGCCCCTGTTTGGATATAGATATATCCGTAAAAGCGACAAGTACTATGGTACGGAGAGACTACAAGCTAGTTCGGTTATAACTTTTTTTTGCAGCTGAAGAGTGGGTTTCCCCACTACATTTTTTTTTTTGTATCAAAGAAGTCCAAAGTTTGTACAAAAGTGAGGCTAGAGAAAAGCACCAAGTCACTAACACAATTTGGTTATAACTTTTGGTTGGACATGGGAAAATCAAGAATGGTTTGAGTTTCGGTGTACCCACTTTATAACCTTATAGAATTTATACTTAAAGTTTGAAAGTTTACATAAAAATAGCATCGGCCTATTTTTACACGGCTAGCAGTGGTCCTAACATTTTTGAAATTTTGATGTTTTCACCACGCAAAATGCTATAGCATGGAAACAACTCCGCGTTTTCGGGTTCACTTGCATGCTTCTATAATTCACGGTCTAACGATCTTGCCTAATCGATAAAATCCACCAAGACATTCCTTGCGGACTAGAAAAAAGAATGTGTATATTTTACAGCTATATGTAAAAAATCATTTTTTTTATGCTGGACTTTTGGTACCAGTAATGTATTGGAGTATTCTAGATATTGATAGTCAGGAGTAACGTTAGTGATGTTAGAAAATAATATTTGGAACAACTATGTATTTTCTCGAAGATGTTCAAGAATCTATTTCCCATTGATATTTATGGATGGTGGTCCTCCTAAGAATGACTTGGACATGTTGTGATGTTATTTTATTGGATGAAGAGGTGTTCACTTTTTGATCATCAGTTACATTGATCCCATTGCTTTCAATGGGAGACATGGCATGTAAAACTATAAAGCTTTGTGTGTCAGCCCATATATGGTGAATACTGTGATAAAAGCAAAGGATAAATATATGGGGTGATAATCATAATCATATGCACATTATTATGTGATGATGTCGATAACATGCATGATGAGACAAACTTTCATGAATAAATCTTAGCAAGATTTTGTGTTATAAAAATTATAAATGTGTAGAACTCCGACCTAGTTTGAAGATTCAACATGTCATTCCTAGACATTCTGCCAATGGTAAAACAAAGCATGGTAAAACATTGAACTCATTACATAGTCTGATAGTTAGGCACACATCAGTTAGCTAAAGCGAGGTAGCCACCAACAAAACAAAACTTGACATCACAAAAGCCGCCAACACCATCAAGACAAGCAAAACAAAATGTTAGACGAGAAACCGTCAGATCTAGAGCCGAAGATTTGTGGGACTAAAACACCACATACTTATCAATATCGACCGTGTCGGCCATGATAGTCACACCAAGATGACGAGGGAGCTGTGGAATTTGTTCCATATAACGACATCTTCGTCATCGGAACATCACAACACAGACAACACACAAATTCGACATAACACAAAACACATCTTCACTTGAGACGTAAATTTCAGCGCTTCCTCGTCTCCTAAGATCGGAATATATAGGTATTGAGTATTTCGATGTCAAACTCATGACTTGATGCTTGACGATTCAAATGGTGTGTCCCTCAGTGTGCGTTTAGTGATCTAAGATTCTCGTCATGTGGTGTTGGCAACTCAAGAGGCTATTTGACATATAGGTTTGGTCTTCCGGGATTTCGCTAGAGTTTTGGAGAGAACCTCATGATGCAAACAGTATAGAGCTAAAAAGGATGGATTTTAAGGTGTTCATGGTAACGTTTTGTTTTATTGGGATTTTTTTGGTCGTGCGCGTGTGTAGTGTCAATACGATGTGATGTACTGTGGAATGAGTTAAGTTTTGTACCACCTTCCATCTGTACACTATTCATCATTTAAATGAGTTAAAATGACGCAGCAGAGACCTTTCCTATTGTATTTAGCGTAAAAAATGTTGTTTGCTGAAAAATGATATATCTAGGACGACCTGCATATGATGTGTTGATAACCGTTTTAGTTCAGCCGTCAGCATTAATAAGAGTCTTCTATTTTTCGATCGTACTGATTCTGCGCCGGCCATTCGATGCATCGAGCCATTTCACCGTTTAGTACCCCCAAAGAATTCCAAGTTTTCCCCTGAACAGGTAAGAATGTCTAGTTTGAAGGACGTGCATCGTACTGGCCGTGATCCTGTTTAGCCTTTCGAGGCCGGGAAAGATAGGCCATAATTGAGATCCTGCTCTAAAGGGCAAGTATGACATGACCCCTTAACTGTAGCCGGTCGTATCTTTCTCCGGCTACTCCAAACGGTCAACTCTCGAAGGAATCATTCTCTCCTCATCAGATATTCAAAAGAATTACACGGGCCAACTTTGCTAGTAGCTCAAATAATTAAAAAGATACTCGTGGCATTTCACAGATGAGGACACAATTTGGAAGGTCCACGTATGTAACAACAGTTTTGGTAGTAACTTTTTTATTGAATTAGCTTAATTCTTAGTCAACTCTCATAAAATTATATTGTGTTGCTATCCGTGTTAGCCATACGTCTAACTAAGATTTTACTATTTTTCGTATACGTGAGATTTTACTATTTACACATGGGTTGCAACTGCGAAAATGCACTCGGCAGTTGAATTGCTTCATGATCCGTGTTAGCCATAAGTTGAATATGAGTTGTAACGACGAAAAATGCATCGGGCCATTGGAATGACTCGTGATTCGTGTTAAGCATGAGATGCAACATGTGCTACAACTAAAACCCAATGACTTCACTAATCGAGAATTAAGTTAATTTTGTCACTCTCATATAACAATGTCTTTGTCCGAACTTCAGCCACACATGACCCACCTTCAGTTCCAAGCATAATTATATGTTATTGACTTCGACCAATTTCACTTACTTATAAATAAAGAAGAAACTAAAGACCCTGAATGAGCGAATGGTAAACTCAATCATGAAAAAAATGGACATTCAAGAGCTGTCGGCTCAAGGCGTGGGCAATTAATTTACAAATCCCCTTGAAAATCCTACCATCTGTATGCTAAATAACGGGCATTATTGCCCATGACGACAAGCTAAAGTAAGATATCACCACTGGCTGTCATCGCCTCATCGGAGCTGAGTTCGAAACAGAAAGCAAACTTGGCATTTAGACTCATTACTTTAGCGAATTATGTAGTCGTAGTCGCTGGCTAGGCGACGATTAAAATATTTCAGTTGGGCATGACGGGATCACGTCATGGAGGGGCTTGTTGTCAGGGCCAGCAAAACGGCGGAATTGACACATGGCCGATCGGCCCAGTTCGTCCTTGGTACGTCTCCATCATTCTTTCTTCGAATTAGTATAGTACTTACTCCACTCATCGAGCTCGGCGATTTCTTTCATTCATATCACCGCATTTTTAACGAGGAATATATTATATATGTGACCACACATTGAGTTTCAACACTTTCACCGCTATAGCTCCTGTACTTATTAAACTAGGGTTTAATTAAATACCCCCTCCAGTTCAAAATACCTATCGCGGGTGGAGCTTAAATTCTGAATTACAAACAAACCCCTCATATTTTAAATCTCCAAATTCAAAATCCCTCCTCCATCCTCCGTCCTCTCTCGCCGTCGGTGATCCCTGCTTGTAGCCCAGCCACCGTTGGTTAGCTCTTACGACTGAGGCCAGATATATCTCGAGGGCGTCTCACTCCAGCTCCAGCGCCACGAAGTAGAGGCCGGTCGCGAGGGCAAGTCGCAAGCGCAGCTCCCTCGCCGTCCTCCTCCCCCGCATGCGCAACTCCTGATGAAGTACATGAATTCTCATTTGTATGGTCCTTGTATCGGTAGTGACTAATGAGAAATCAGATACAAAACTATCACTGGCTGCCTCTGGGCATCCGTCATGCCGGAGTTGTTCTCCCACTGCTAGTCTCCTTCCGCGTCGATGCACCACGTCCTGGCAGCTGGCCTCGACTCGACGCTGGTGGCGCGTCTTTCGGCGACGGCCTCCAGGCAGAGGGCGGCACTCCTTCCCCACCTATCACACTTGGTGCTCACCGACAGCGCCGACGCATGCTTCCTTCCGCTCTGTGCACGCGGTCAGGGGTGGAGCCAGGAAACTTTCTTAGAGGGGGCAATGATGTGCCAAATGGGGCAAAAATATTTGCTAAGTGGGGGCAAATCACCATTTAGCCATACATATTACAAAGAGATTAAAAACTGAGTGGGGGCAGCTGCCCCCCTTGGCTAACACATTGGATCCGCCCATGCACGCGGTGACCGTCTGAGCACTTCCTCGCTCTACAAGCTCTGCACCGATGGCGGCATCCGCGATGGACAAAACCCTTTCATCTGGTGCAATTCCGCCCCAGCGCGTGTCAGGTTCTTCGCCTGGTTGCTGGTTCGTGGACGGATCCAATGCGCTCCAACTTACTGCGCAAAGGCATCCTCGATGAGCATGGCTGCCACTGCCCCATCCGTGACGATCCTTTGGAAACACCCGATCACATCATGTTTGGGTGCGAGTTCGCTCGCCGTTTCTGGACCATGTTGGGCTCCAGTGCTGACGCTGCCCACACGGTGGCGGAATCGTCGACCTGCCCCCTCCCGGTCTCGGCTCCGGCTAGCTCTGCGATGACGCTGCGTCTGTGCCTCTGGCATCTCTGGAAACACCGCAACGGGGTTGTTTTCAATGGGCTCGCCCTCTCTCTCTCTCTCTCTCTCTCTCTCTCTCTCTCTCTGGTGCGCAAGAACTGCAGGGACGACGCCGTGCTCTGGCGGGCTCGCCTGCCCATGGAACAACGTCCGGATGTGGACTTGTAGCTCACTTATCTCCTCCCTGTTCGACCCTAGCGCCACCCCTGCTTCCTCCCATCTTATGTAACTTGCTTATGTAAAACCCTGGGGATTTCACCCCTGTCCTTCGACGGAAATGAAAACTATGCAGGTGGAGGCCTTTGTGCCTCCCCCAGTGAACACTCAAAAAAAAAAGATACAAAACTATTCCTAGCTATTTGTTCGTTTGAATCGCATGGGCAACGCTGCGGTAGCCTACCACTTAGTGGGTCGTCATGCCGAAAGTCTGGATCTCAAGCTAATTGGAGCAACTAACGATCAAGGCGCACGATATTAATATTCATACCGCGACTGATTAAGACTGTGCCCGTTCCAATAGGGGAGGGCCATGCACACCAAAAAGGTCAGCTCTTCCGACACAGGGATTAAGAAATGTGATTGGCAAAAGAAACGAAAAGAAGGATTAATAAATGTGTGTCCGTGCTTGATGAGCTAATTAACACGAGAACTCTGTTTTCCACCCGGTTGCGTTCAAACCTAGTATATGAGTATGAAAGTGTCTTTTCACACCAAAAATGTTGTAATTTCCATGAAAGGAATCATAGCTAAAGGTTTTTTATGATTGTTAGAATTTAATTAAATAGGTTTAATTAAAGGATAATCCTTCCTATGTAATTCTCTGTGTCTGTTGGTTTGTCAACAGACACAACTCTTCATCGCATCTTTTCGAACGGACGTCCCTTCCTCTTGTATATAAGCTGTGAATCATCAATGGAAAAAATATAGTTGAATCATTTGTTGTATATCTCGTTTTACATCTCGATTACTTTCAACACGTTATCAGCACGTTGTCCATTTGAGCGATTTCGAGGAGGAAAAGAAGGGAAGATCCAGGGGAAGGAATTCTTCAGGCAATAAGGTGTCGCGCCCGTCGCCGCGCCATCGCTCATGACGTCCTGGCCGCCCTCCACCCCTCCACCGTCGCCGCGCACAGGAGCACGCCGCCGCCTCGTGGTCCTCAGCCCTAGCTTCCCACCCTGCCGTCGAGCGGCCGCGGCCGTCGTGCCAGCACTTGGAGCCCGGCCGTGCTGGGTCTCGTGGATGGCGTCGCGCCCGGCACCCACCTCCCGGAGGAGCCTCCTACGAGGAAGGGCATAGAGGGAGCTCCTCTCGTCGCCGGTGACAGATCCTCTCACTGCAGCGGCACGGGAGGGGGCTGCTTCGTGGCCGCCGCCTGTATCAGTCGAGCGAAAAGATTGGGGATTGATGGATGCGATGCGATGCGATGCGTTGGATCGCCCCCTCTCTTTATCATGTCGTATGTATAGGCTGGTCCTTGCTGGGACGCCCAGTGTGAACCATTCACATCTCCTCTTGAAGTTTCCATTTGGGCACATTCACATATTTCAGATTTTTGAAAAATCAGTCTGCAAACAATGGTAGACATTATAAATTGCATTATTGCATTTCTGTTGAGTACAATGTACTCCAGAACCTAAGTGTGATGTAAGATATATTTCCATGTTTACTACATGCTGAGATTAATTATATCCACTATTTGCAATTGAGATTTTCTTTTTGCAACTAAAATATGCAAAATTCAAAGTGACTTCTTCAAATTGATGTTTTGGGATCATAGTTTGCGGATCTACTGCATCGCAGATTATCTTCACTACCATGATTACTTTATGAAGTGATATCCCATACATTTTTGTTAAGTCAGGACATATGACGCTAGAACTGCGAGTATCTACTGATTTTATCAGATTATACTCTCTAGTGCTATAAGACGGACTCCAAAATTTTCTTAGAGATTATCTACAAAGTGTCATACTTAACAATTTGAGGTTCATGCACACTAATGATTTCAAGCCAATGCCTTGAATCTTTACTAATTTTGCAAAATTCATTACAAGATAACATAACCATGATGGTTTTTAATTTACCAATTGTAAATTAATAATCTCTGGTTCACCCATGTAAGTAAATGATGGCCGAAAAATAATTTGAGGCACTCGCCCTCAATGGCCACAACTACCCTACATGGGCCATGGACATAAAGATCAGCCATGCATCTCGTGAAATAGTGCGTGCAATTCAGGCCCTGAAGGATCCACCTTCCGGCTTGAGTCATCATAAGGGTCGTGAAAGGCATGGCAGAGCACAAGTTTAACAAAACTAAGCTTTGCGACGAGTGTGGAAGTTATACGCATATCACGCAGGAATGCCACACCCCACAACATCTGATTTTTCGGTATCAGCCATCGCTGGCATGCAAATGACCTTAAGGAAAAAGGTTTGAATCTCATTTGAACCTTCATCCAGACCGCACAAATGGAGCTAGTTGTTTGCAAGACGTTCCTCCTGGACGTTGCAACACCATGTCTCTCTAGCGGTCACAGGACCCTATGGGCACGACGAACATGATGATTGAGTATGCCGCAGTCGATATGTTTGGAGACTTTGAGTAGTCTCATTATCTCCTTAGTGATCGATTTATTCATGTCCATTTTTGTTGTTGCAATAGAATATATATATTGTATTTCACAATATATTGTATCAACACTCTGGTATGAATAAGATTGAATGTCTTCTATATATTTGATTAAGATTTTCACAATGGAAACTCTCCAATTCGACATATGGATTTCTGCGGGAGCCAATTCGATGGATGAGGAATGAGTATTTGAAAAGGTATCTTCTCTATTGTTTGGACTGTACTACACGTACAACAAACCCGTAGCACATGTTGCCTATAAATCAATTCAATTGGTCATGATTTTCATGAAGCTAAGTTTTCTCAATCATTGGATATGTAGCTCATTTTGAGGTTCTAATATACCTCAAGATCAAAGCTGGATCACTTAAGTCCCTCGATCGAATGCATTCGAGGTGATATTTGTGGTCTCATCCAACCATTGTATCGACTAAAAAAACTAATTATAATCAATTCAAATGGATAATGATGCAGAATTCTCTTCATGTTCCTCCAATAATTATTGCATGGCTTTTAAAGATTGAAGTTCGGCACTTTGTCACATATGTTCATGCACAAAACATTGGTTGAATATCTGAGCAAGAGGATCAGCTTCCTTGCACGACCTTTGTTAATGAGTTGGAATTTACCAACTTCACTTTGGAGTCATGTAGTTTTACATGCCGCTGACTAACTAACTGCATATTGCAGTAGTTCCCCTCTGCAATTGGTATGTGGAAATCCTCCGAGCATTTTCTATCTGCGTAAGTTCGGAAGCGCTTCACGCGTACCGATCTCACCACCGCAACGTACATCATAGGCCCACATATTGGGGATTTATGTGGGGTACAGATCTCCGTCGATCACTAAGTACCTTGAACTCCTCATAGGGGATATGTTCATAACCTTGTACGTTGATTGCAAATATTGAAGGATGGAAATTTTCCAGGCATTATGGGGAGATTTCAAGTACCAAATAGATTTCCAATAAATCATTTGGAACTCCACGTTCCTCTCCATATCCACGTACTCAAGAAACTGGATTATCCGTCTACGATTCACAAATTTGCAAACCTTTGCAAATAACCTGCCAGATTTATTTACTGATTAAAATGTGATATATAATCCTTTAATCTGGCTAAAAATGTGGCCGAAAGAGTGGAGGTACCAATAAAACCACTCAACTCCCTATCTCTGAAAAGAGGAGGAGTAGTACGGCCTCTAACCAGGATCTAGCTTCCAACAAGCAACAAGGTAAAACGAGGAGAAATCCTCTGAATCAGTAAATGCATATCAACCTAGCATTGACTAACACCTTATGGGTAGTATACACCTAGTGAAAGGGAAACCTGCACAATCTAGCTTCAGCTTGCACACACTGGCTGGGACATCGGAACACTCGGACTCACGCGTATTAGGAAATCACGAAGAGTCATCATGGGTGCTTGAGATTTCCTCCAACTATATCAATTCTGGAGAATCATATGATTAAAGCCTACAAATGTCGACAATATTTCTCTTGTATGATTGCAAACATCCTTCACAATGATTCAGATCCAAAGACCATGGCCATGGCAGAGTGTAAACCACCTGCTCGGACTGAAATAATCAAAGGATGCAATCCAAGCAAAATTAGCCTCGCTCCTCCAAATGAATTCCCTACGCGGTTCAATATGTTCTCTTCCAGCAACGGAATGAGACAACAAGGTGGTGAGAAAGCAAGGCTTGTAGCACAAGATCGGATTTACGCAGTGATTCGAGACCTAATCTCCAGACGCGAGTGGAATCCTATATCCGATACATTATATCATTGGCAGTACAAAATCATCTATCTATGGAGTTGATAGATGTAGTGACTACATATCCATGTGGATCACTAGATTTGGACATGTATGGTTCCGATGGAATCACAATCCGAATCGAAATGAAATGCAACACGTATTGTGTAAATTTAATAAGTCACAACATGGCTTGTTGTTGTCGGTATATTTTGGTACAACCGATGTATTGAGTTCCTTATACACAAGGATTACTCCTACAATGATGATTACCCATGTGTGTTTGTCGTACACAAGGATTACTCTAGCAATAATGAAGCGCATGATCATCTAAAAGACGGAATTTGAGATGAAGGATTTTATGAAACCCAAACAGTTCTTGACATTACAAGTCGAGATACTTCACTCAAGTATTATGGTACACCAAGTTCCTATATTATAAATATTGGAGAACCTTAAAATGGACAAGTCATATCCATCCCCCATGCCGGTTGTTCGATCTCTATACGTAGAGAAAGATTCACTCAAACCACGGGATCATGTCGGGACTTGAAGTTCCATATCTTAGTGACATTGGACCCACCAACACAATTGGATGGGAATCAAGAATATCTTTCGATATCTCCAAGGCACCACACATTACTTGACCTATTCTTGTAATTTCAGAGAAATCTGAACTCCAATATCAATGTGTACCTGCATGGTAGAAGTGTCACTCCATTGATGTCTTCAAAACAGACTCCGGTGACTACACCTACCAATCATTCTACAATACAAAGCCGCGTTAACGCGTGTAGCATTACGAAATGATAAACCACATACATAAGTCATGTGGTATTGGTTCTCTTGAATCATCAACCATTACCTACACAGATAATATCGCTTGTGTTGCATGGATGCAAACATGATACATCAAGAGCAATATCATAAAGCATATTGCCCCTAAATTGTTTTATCTCCATGAACTCCGGAAGAGTTGGGGAATAAACATCCTGCAAGTCAAATCATGCGATAATATCGTTGGTTTCTTCACGAAGTATGTACCAACTTCACCATTCCATAAGTATTTTATGAAAATGGTATGTGACGTCTTCCAAATTTGCAAGAATCTGGGGGAGTATCTTTCTGAATCAATCATGTTCAAAGCATCATATTACAATTTTTTCCCTTTATGAGTTTACTATAAAGGTTCTCATCAAGGTTTTTAATGAGGTAATATCAACACAAGATAATATGCATATTTTCTGTTTTCACCACCGGGGTTTTCAGGAAAATATATACGACATATATTGTTCTCTCAACTCTATGGGTTTTCTCTTTTACAAGGTTTTTCCTATGTCGAGTTAACAAAGAGACAATACCAATTATATGTTGTGTCATTTTCTCCTTATTTTTCCACTGGGTTTTGAAGGAGTTTTAACGGCATATCCAACCATTATATGTTGCATCATTTTTCTCATTATTTTTCCCACTGGGTTTTAAAGAGTTTTAGCAACATATCATACACACTACTCTCCTCATATTTTTCCCACAGGGTTTTTAGTGGAGATGATTCCAACGATGATTCTAGAGATGACCAAGCACAAGGACAACGAAGGATTATGGGGGAGTGTTAGGATTTAATTAAATAGGTTTAATTAAAGGGGTAATTCTCCCTCATGTCTCTGTACCGGTTGGTTTGTCAACAGACACAACTCTTTCTCACACCTCTTCAAACGGACGTGTCACATATTCGTGTACCTTCCGCTTGTATATAAGCTATGAATCATCAATGGAAAAGATATAGTTGAATCATTTGTTGTCTCTCTCTCGTTTTACATCTCGATTACTTTCAACAATGATGCAGTGGTTGAGAGCCGTGCCTACAATTCAATGCGATGATTTTCACAAGGATTATCACTCAAGACATTGGCAACACAACCAGCCATCCTCGACTTTCATTAAGCGATGTTTATCTTCGCCCCACGATCCTAAAGCATCACGACACCTGTAATCGGCCGCGTATTGTTTGCGTTGACATGCCTCCAACCCCACACTGCCAAGGGACCAACTGATGAGAAATGTGAACGATATTGGAGGGACAAGAGTGGAGGAATAAGGAAGGGAGTCCACAGACGTGCACATCGACTGTGAGGTGGGAGGAGGAGAGGCTCTCGGCGGGAAAAGTTGATCGCCCCTAGTTGGTGAGTCGTACATGGGAGCCCTTGGGAGTGAATTGGTTTTATTTCTTATGCCCAAAATCATGTTCTATCAAATAATAATTGCAAAGTTTGGTTAAAGTATATGACCAACCGCCACTTTCAGAAAAATAATACAGTGTAGATACTCATATACCATTAACATTTCAAGTTGCACAAAATTCAGAATTATACATCGGTGTGGTTAATATATACTCTGTATGTGTTGTTTAAAACACGACCCTTTTTAGCGGAAAGCAAAGTACATTTTGAATAGAAATTGCGAACATCGTCCTGTTGCGAGAAAATGGCTTTCAATGAGGTGTACTTCTATCTATAATAGTAAATCATCAGCAAAATCAGAAGAGATTGATGTTCATAACGTGAAAGAACGCTAAGGTATGACATTGTGGTTCTGCCAAGTGTTGATGTAAAACAATGATATTGTTTTTGATGGAAATAAAGAACATAGTCAGTTCTTAATAGACGATATTCTAGACTTGTCTTGGAGTAGGTCAGTAGGACATTACTTGAGGACTAAATTCCAGAAAGCACTACAATGAAACACGCGTCATCGATCTTATATCCAGCCTACTGAAGTTGGAGGACAAACATAAACTGTTTACATGATATAAATCGTTAATCACATGCCATATGCGTAGTTGGGTTGGTGTATCATTGTGTTCCAAATCCTAAAAGGGAAGCCAGAACAGACGCAGCGCATCCAGGGCCACCTACCTCCAGATGTACAATGCTCTTATTTATTCAGAACCAAATCAGATTCAGGGCCAATATAAAATAGCCCCTTAAACTAATGTAGCCACCATAACTTGATTCCAGTTTCCAACACTAACTGCATCTCTCTACCATCTCAACAAATGAAAAAAAAATGCTAGATGCATCACTCTTGTAGGTTAAACAGGACATGGCCTCTGCATCAAGCAGGAGCACTTCACAGTCACCAAGGGGATCCAAGAAGAATCGTTTCTTACAGTTTCAATTTTTACTATCAAGTCCGATCCCGAGGGCGTCTGAATTAAGAAAAAGGAATGAACATTGAGAGCAAACAAGATGCATGTGCTAACATGAAACCTTGGTTTGGGGACATGTACCAGCTTAGATTTTAGATCACGACGCTCTAGAGGATGATGATCTGAAATTTATTGGCATTGCCCAGACTAGACTAGGATGAGAAAAATCTGCCGATCCGAACAAGAAGTTCAATGAGAGGTGCAGTAGTCATGTTGTTGAGTTTTATTCTTTCAAAGTTCCAATCAGATGGGCACTCTAGAAAGATGCTTGGACTAGTGGTACGTGCATTGCCATAGAGGCAAGGTAACTTGATCACGCAAGATTCAGAAGCCAATGGTCATTACGCTTCACTTTCGGCTAGTCCAATTAATCGACAGAGGAAATGAGGCAATCTAGCCATAAAGTCACTGTCGAGCAACACAGGTCAGAATCAACTCATTGGGTCGATCACGGTTGACAATTCTACGACCATCTTCCCTGCTAATTGGAGCCTGATTTGGCATGTCAATTGGTTGATTGAATAATTCTAACGGCATCTTCAAGAGTAGAGAAGATTGTTTTCTCTTCTCTCATCTAAGTTCAATGTTATTGTACATGCATGTTGGCTTTATGTAGTATTATACTTTCTGAGTGTATTTTTCTGGAGCAGCCGAGTGGCCTTTTGAAGACTATAAATAAAATATATTAGACAAGGGCGATGCACATATTAATCTGGTGAATAAATTAAATAAGAATTCGCATAAGAAGACAAAACATGTTTAAAAAAAATTGAGATCATATTGATTTATTGGATGCTATGACATCATCTCATCCTCAGGAGAGCGCACTCTTATCTCCTTTCTCTCTCTAACTTGTCAAAAAATTACATGGCGCTTCTACCAAAAGATGGTGTCCCATAGTTTCCGGGACAATCCCCTCACAAAGATAGGATGTAGAACTACTGATTCATGACCGTAGTGCCATGGAAGAAGTTCACGAGAATCAGTTACAAAAAATCTTGGTGTCACTGGGCCCACATAAAAGTGGCGCGTCCCTCAAAAGGCCAAGCCATCCATAGTGTGATCTATAAGTTATTTCCTACTAGTGTAATTAATTTGTTTACTGTCTTCCCTCACAATGGCTCAAGAAAATGTATCTTGCTGGCAACAATTCTACTTGTGTATACCGACTCATTGGGACTCCAAGCACAAAATGACGCACTAAGAGAAACTTTTCCCACGAGGGTGACTTGAAGGTTTATATCAAACTATTGGGGAAAATAGTTCTCTCTCTTATGTTCTTCTAGCAATTTACAACACCAAAGCACCTGCTTTGTAACTACAACTCCACCATGGTGTTTATGAGGCACACACAATATGTAAGTACGTGTTGAAACAAATACTAAGATAAATTAAAAGAAAGCTAATGCAAATGGAATGGTAGAAGTAAAGATGCGGTGATAGTGGTGATAAATATGTAAAGTAGACATGTAAACTAACAAAACTAACTATGCAAAGTAATTTTGTATTTTAGTAATTAATTAGTACTAAAAAATAAAAGAGCATACTAATTGAATTCATGAGGATTTCTTATGCTTAAAATTGGACCAGAATTTATGATTTCACTTCACCTCTCTGACATAAACATGGTGACACGAATATAGCTTCACATAACAAGTTAATGCCAATGAAACTTCATGTAGTGATTGATACGTCAATTCATAAGGGTATCACGTCCTAATATTGAGATGATGCAACACATCTCACTAGTACATCATTGGTAACAGATAACTTCATAAACCAAGTTTAAGATTAAACTAAGTATTGCCTCATGTAACTGATTTGACATGACATTGAATAACAAAATATGCAGCATTGGTTTAACAAGATCATATAGCTGTCACAAAATGAACATAGCATAGATATTCATATATCCCTAGTGAGGTAAACAATAGAAAAGTAAAATACTATAGTAGCAATCAAATATTGGTCATCATCCAATTACTAGTACTACCAGATTACTCGACATAAAACACACATCCCCATATCGGTTTCTTAGATACATAGTTTGATCACAACAAGCATACATGAATGGGGTAATATATGCATCTATTAATACATCAAGCACATAGTGAAAATTCACATCTCATAACTCATCTCATAAACAAAAGATCCACCAAAAGGGAAATACATATATGACCACAATCGTGCATGACAGCTCATGTGATTCTAAATCAATGAAGTGCATACCAATAGTCTAGGGCTGAACTACTTCCTCTTCATTATGGATATGAGGAGCATGATGTTGATGGAGGCGGAGGAGCAGCCGAGGGCTAAGTCTTTTCTGCATTTTCCCTCCAATCTTCGCAGATTCCATCTATGTTTTGTGGTTTTTCTTTTTACGGCCGCATCCTCATGAGTTCGCGGAGAGGGGTATATATACAGATGGTTTAAAGCCAAGCTGCAGTTGCAAGTGTGAAACCAAGGAAAAAACGATCAACGAGGCGGTAGGACCTACCCATGGCACGACATGATGTTTTGGACACGCCATGGGCCCACTCGATGCCTTGTTACCCTTTCGATGACCTCCTTCTGCATGGAGTCTTCATCCTTCCAAAATATTGGAAAAAAGTGCCACTATGTTTGTGATTTGGAAGGTTCCTGAAAGTCCAAAATACATTAAAAATGATTTTATGTTCTACAAAGTTAAATAATGAATATTAGGATTTCGTGGAAAATCATGTAAGTCAATGTAAACCCATGGTGAAACCTTTTGTTATGATGCAAATATGCAGGAATATGACATAATAACTACAAATTTTATAGAAACATTTTACATGTATCGCCGCCCCATACACGCAACCCTAATACCAGAATAAAATAATTGCAATCTAGACATAGATTCGTGATTTCCCCTATGGAGACAAGGAGAATTGACTGTTGGAACCAAAAAAAAAAACTCTTGTCATAACTTGCATATATGCTCCGTACGAACCAACTTCTTGCACAAATATGTGTTGGAGATATGCCCAAGAGGCAATAATAAAATGGTTATTATATATATCTTTGTGTTTATGATAAATGTTTACATACCATGCTATAATTGTATTAACCGAAACATTGATACATGTGTGTTATGTAAACAACAAGGAGTCCCTAGTAAGCCTCTTGTATAACTAGCTTGTTGATTAATAGATGATCAAGGTTTCATGATCATGAACATTGGATGTTATTAATGACAAGGTTACGTCATTGATGAATGATGTAATGGACATACACCCAAATAAGCGTAGCATAAGATCACGTCATTAAGTTCAGTTTGCTATAAGCTTTCGATACATAGTTACCTAGTCCTTCGACCATGAGATCATGTAAATCACTTATAGAAGGGTACTTTGATTACATCAAACGCCACCGCGTAAATGGGTGGTTATAAAGGTGGGATTAAGTATTCGGAAAGTATGAGTTGAGGCATATGGATCAACAGTGGGATTTGTCCATCCCGATGACGGATAGATATACTCCCCTCTCGGTGGAATGTCGTCTAATTAGCTTGCAAGCATATGAATGGTTCATAAGAGACCACATACCACGGTACGAGTAAAGAGTACTTGTCAGAGACGAGGTTGAACAAGGTATCGTGATACCGATGATCAAACCTCGGACAAGTAGAATTTCGCGTGACAAAGGGAATCGGTATCGTATGTAAATGGTTCAATCGATCACTAAAGTCATCGTTGAATATGTGGGAGCCATTATGGATCTCCAGATCCCGCTATTGGTTATTGGTCGGAGAGAAGTCTCAACCATGTCCGCATAGTTCACGAACCGTAGGATGACACACTTAAGGTTTGATGTCGTTTAAGTAGATATGGAATATGGAATGGAGTTCAAGTTTTGTCGGGATGGGATCCAGGACATCACGAGGAGGTCCGGAATTGTTTGGAGAATAAGATTCATATATAGGAAGTCATATTCCAAGTTTGGAAATGATCCCATTTATGGCAGGTTCTAGAGGGTTCTAGAAAAGTGGAAGAAATCACCATGGAAAGTGGAGTCCCGGAGGGACTCCACCTTGCATGGCCGGCCAACCCTAAGGGGAGGAGTCCCAGGTGGACTCCCCAAGGGTGGCCGGCCAACCCCCCCAAGGAATGGGTGGGAGTCCCACCTTGAGGCCCCGTTCGTTTTCAAGGGATTGAATCCAAGGCTGGATCTGATCCAGGCAGGGATTTGGTTGATCCAGAGTTGTCACCCAATCCCTTCTAATCTTTTTTTCCCGAGCCCTTCTAATCCATATCTTCAAAAACATAGTTGGTTAGGCCTCTTCCTGTGTATGGATTGAAGCACGGGATGACCATCAAGGTCGATGTCTCGTGCCCTTTGTTCGCTCGCTCAGAGTCCCTCCCGTCATGGAAATTCTTCCACGGGCCTGATGGGGATGAAAAAAATCCAAATCAAATTAATACAAATAGATGGGATTAGTCGGGCCTATAATACCGTTCGGGTGTAACCGAACACCACGATTCTGTTGGCCTGGAAAAATCAACTCGCGGGGCTGGACATCCAGGACCACGCCCTAATCCAGATCAATCCCTACCACACGGGGAGTAAACGAACGAGGCCTGAGTGGGATTCCCCCCTTGGGTAGGTTTTGTCCCTAAGGCAAGTTTTGGATTCGGGTCTTATTCGAAGACATGGAGTCCAACTCTTGGGGGTTTCCACCTATAAAAAGAGGGGCAAGGGGAGGGGGCCGGCCACTCCAAGCCATGAGTTGGCCGCACCCCCCTCTCTCAAACCCTAGCCTCTCCTCCTCCACCACCTCTCCCGCATACGCTTAGCGAAGCCCTGCCGGAGTTCTCCACCACCACCGCCACCACGCCGTCGTGCTGCCGGGATTCCGAGGAGGATCTACTACTTCCGCTGCCCACTGGAACGGGGAGGAGGACGTCGTCTTCATCAACACCGTACGTGTGACCGAGTACGGAAGTGCTGCCCGATTGTGGCACCGTCAAGTTCTTCTACGCGCTTATGCAAGCGGTCAAGATCTTCTACGCGCTTTTGCAAACGGCAAGTGATCGACTACATCCACCACGAGATCTAATCTCGTTAGGCTTTGGAAATCTTCGAGGGTTAGTCTCATGATCTTCTCGTTGCTACCATCTACTAGATTAGATCTTGGCTTGTGTTTTCGTTCTTGCGGTAGGAAAATTTTTGTTCTCTATGCTACGAATCCCTACAGGGGGGTTGATGACCCACAAGTATAGGGGATCGCAACAGTCTTCGAGGGAAGTATTACCCAATTTATTGATTCGACACAAGGGGAGACAAAGAATACTTGTAAGCCTTAACAAATGAGTTGTCAATTCAGCTGCACTGAAACAGACTTGCTCGCAAGAGTTTATCGAGTAGTTTTATAGCAGTAGGAATGGTGAAATAACAGCAGAAATAAAGACAGCGGTAGTGATTATAGTAAACAGCAGGATTAAAATACCGTAGGCACAGGGACGGATTTAACGGGCGTTGCATGGATGAGAGAAACTCATGTAACAATCAAAGCAGGGGCATTTGCAGATAATAATAAAACGGTATCCAAGTACTAATCAATCAATAGGCATGTGTTCCATATATAGTCGTACGTGCTCGCAATGAGAAACTTGCACAACATCTTGTCCTACCAGCCGGTGGCAGCCGGGCCTCTAGGGAAACTACTGGATATTAAGGTACTCCTTTTAATAGAGTACCTGAGCAAAGCATTAACACTCCGTGAACACATGTGATCCTCACATCGCTACCATTCCCTCCGGTTGTCCCGATTTCTGTCACTTCGGGGCCATTGGTTCCGGACAAGACATGTGTATACAACTTGCAGGTAAGATCATAAACAACGAATATCTTCATGAATCAATAACATGTTCAGATCTGAGATCATGGCACTCGGCCCTAGTGACAAGCATTAAGCATAACAAGTTGCAACAATATCATAAAAGTGACATCTACGGATACTAGGCACTATGCCCTAACAATCTTATGACTATTACATGACCAATCTCATCCAATCCCTACCATCCCCTTCAGCCTACAGGGGGAATTACTCACACATGGATGGGGGAAACATGGCTGGTCGATGGAGAGGCGTTGGCGGTGATGGCGGTGAAGATCTCCTCCAATTCCCCGTCCAGTGCCGAACGGAGACTTCGGCTCCCGAGACGGAGTTTCGATGTGGCGGCTCTCTGGAGGGTTTGCGACTTCGACTTCTCTCCGTGCGTTTTTAGGTCGAACCCGATAAGTAGTCCGAAGGGGGCGTCGGAGGCCAGCCGAGGGGGCCACACCACATGGCCGCGCGGCCCCCGGCCGCGCGCCGCCTATGGTGTGGGGCCCTCGGGCCTCCACCTCTCTTGCCCTTCTGCTCCGTCAATATTCTGGTAAATAGGGCCTTCGCATAAATTCCGAGGATTTTCCCGAAAGTTGGATTTCTGCACAAAAACGAGACACCGAGGCAAAACAACGTTAGTCCGTGTTAGTTGTATCCAAAATACACAAATTAGAGGCAAAACAATAGCAAAGTGTTCGGGAAAGTAGATACGTTTTGGACGTATCAACTCCCCCAAGCTTAGCTTATTGCTTGTCCTCAAGCAATTCAGTTAACAACTGAGCGATAAAAGAACTTTCACGAACACATTTGCTCATATGATGTATATATTCTCATGCTATGGCTAATACTTAAGCAGTTCATAATGAGATACATGCAAATAAGATCATCCAACAGCTATGTCAATCATGGAGAGGTACCAACAATTAATAATAAGCACCATGAATCATGTATATAAGCAGGATTGCAATGTTCATAAGAGAATATGATAAAGTGGTATCTCGCTTGCCTGTATTTGATCGGCAAAACATAAATGCCGAGGCACCTCTGGAGTTCATAGAAAGACTAGAAGTAGTGATTGTCAAAGATAAAAGCATCAAAGTTATACCACGATCAATCATATTTTGAGACAAGCATATTATACTAAGAATGACAGTTGTGCTCTCAAGATAGTGCTCAAAGAAAGAATGGAGACACAACATAAAAGTAAAAGATTGACCCTTCGCAGAGGGAAGCAGGGATTAACATGCGCTAGAGCTTTTCATTTGTAAAGCAGGAGTAAAATTATTTTGAGAGGTGTTTGTTGTTGTCAACGAATGGTAATGGGTACACTAACTACCTCATCAACCGGACTCACAAGAGCGGCTCCCATTTTATTTATTTTTGGTTGGCACTCCTTCCAACCTTTCTAACCGAATCCTCGGGTGCCGCCAACAATCACATACCATGAAGGAGTGCCTATTTATTTGAGTTTTATTATGATGATGACACTCCCCCAACCTTTGCTTACACAAGCCATGGCTAACCGAATCCTTCGGGTGCCGTCCAACAATCACAAACCATGGAGGAGTGTCTATTTAAGTTAATTAATTTGGGACTGGGAATCCCATTGCCAGCTCTTTTTGCAAAATTATTGGATAAGCGGATGTGCCACTAGTCCATATGAGAGTCCGTAAAAAGTAAATGACAAGGTTGAAAGCTAAACACCACATACTTCCTCATGAGCTATGAAACATTTACACAAATTGAGAAGTATTTTGAAAGTTTTAAAGGTAGCGCATGAGAATTTACTTGGAATGGTTTGAAATGCCATGCATAGGTATTTATGGTGGACACTTTGGAACAACTTGGTTTTCAGGTGTTTGGAAGCACGAGCGGCGTTCCCGCTCAGTACAAGTGAAGGCTAGCAAAAGACTGGGAGCGACAAATCAAGAGAGCAGAACTGTCATAATCATGCTTGCGGCAAAATAAATTAACGAAGGCATAAAAGTGATACAATAACTCTGAAGCAATATAAATCATCGAGGCTTAATTGACTTTTTGTTCAGTCATATGCATGCGTGAGCATGTGCCAAGTTGTAATAACCCAGAACATAGGAACAACGAAGGGTAGATTTAGAAATGGGATGTGCATTTCATCGCAAAACGGGGGAAATTTTCGCGCCTTATTGCAACTAAACCTAAGAGGGATCGAGGTTCTCTCTCATTTTGCACTTAGGGTTAGGCAATGTGAGTTAGGGAAATTTCGACATGATCTCTTTTGTATCTTGTTGATTTGGGAAATTGATTTTATTTGACAAGTGTTAAACATTAAACAATAATCATTACACAACATAAATATGAATTTACAATTCAAACACAATATATTATTCAGATCCTTTTGGATTTCAAAGTGAGTATCAAATACAATATTTAATCAAGATTATACACTTTACATAATGCAAAAGCTCATAAACAAAAACTTGAGCTTTATTGATAACACAACACAAATTACATTGTCTTTACAGAATTCTTGATACAAGAATTGATGAATAATAAACAGAAATAAAAATAAAGATTACAAATAGTTCCTAAACTAAAATCTAGACTATGTGCCTTGAAATATCTCTTCATGGCCATGTCCATCTTCAAAAACCTGCAAAATAAAACACCAACACTAGCCAGAATATTAGTGTTAGCCAAATAAATTCAGTTTGGACAGAACCAAGTGTCATGCACACTTGTGCTGTTCCAAAACCATGGACAGCACAAGATAAGGGCAGCAGCAGACCAAACCTGAGCACACACATGGGCTCAAGTTTCAGCATATGAGAGCACACAGCTCAAGTGTGCTAGGCAGCAACAGCAAGGCAAGGCATCAGCCTAGTCACCAAAGTAACCAGGCTTGTGTGTCAATGCAAGGATAGAAGTAGGGTTCATATAAAAGGGGCACAAACCCTAGAAGCCAGAACCAGTCGACAGATCAAATTCACCAGTAAGGGTGAAGCAAGAACAAGCTCAGTTCATCCAGTTCTTGAGCAAGAACAGAACCAAACCATACCAAAACCACTCAACCACCAGGAATCATGGTGACCTGAGAAGATCATCCAAGACCTGGAGGTGGAGAGCTGTACACAAAACCCCAAGTCTGCAGCAACAAAACATTTCTTTCTAGGAGCTGGAGCAAGGTATACCTAGTCCCTGGAAAAGATCCCATGGATCTAATCCATCATATGCATGAGCATGGGATGAGCAGATGCTCATATGGGTAGATCATCACTTGGTTTTCACCAAGGATTACTGCCAGTCAAAAGCATCTAGGTACAGATCCTATGCACAAGAAACTAGCACATATGTACAGATGCACACACTAGCCAGATTTAATGCATAGATAGCACCAGTAGATGGCAAGGATTAGCAGCCATGACTACACAATCAATCCTAAGCATACAACCATCAGAAACCCTAGATTTCTTCACAGGCAAGTATATTGGCATTCATAGTTTCTATGATTCCCAAATATACAAGCAAAGATGAGTAGCCAACAAGATCCAACCAACCAGGTGAGCAACCAGTCAGTAGCAAGGCTACTGAGGTCACTTCACATTTAGCACCAATTGAGAGAAAGCCATATACAAAGCATCACTATCCAGAAATGGATTCAGACTTTAATTGCTTGATAAATAATCATGAACAGCAAATTCATATCAAGCAAGTCATTTAAAATCATCACTGCATAAGCAGTTCATCATAATCAAATTAATACAAGCATGAATTTATTACAGATCCATGCTTAGTACTGACAGTAGCACACTATTGAGCAACATAGTTAATTTATAGCCACAGTATTAACCAGTAAGCCATCACTGGCAATCAATTGATCAAATGGATCAATTATAGCAAGCCAAGTTACACAGAGAGGTTAGCCAACAAGCAAGGAATGATCCAATGGATCATTGGCTTACAGGAGTAGCACTAAATCATATCACAGGCACCTCTGGCACACACACAAGTGTCACAGATGCAACACAAGTACACCTAGACAAGCAAGCATGAAAAACCAGTGAGCATAAGCAAGTCCTAACCAAGCATAGCATGGCATAGCTAGCTCTTGAGCAAGCACAGTAGAGCATGGCAAGTATAGAGCATGCTAGGAGCAGCAGAGAAGCAAGAACAACATGAACAGCATGTCGAGCAGCAGGTGCCAGTACCAGTAATGGTAATTGGACCATGTGCTTGCAATCAATCCAAACATAGACGAATTGCATCGGAATAGCAAGGCTCTGGGTGATCACAGGATCACCAGAGAGCAGCAGAGCTTGAGGAGGAAGAAGAACAGCACCAAGAGGAGGCGCACAGAGAAGAGGTGGATGCAACACTTACTTGCGCCTGGAAGAGGCTAGGGCATGGCGAGGCAGCTCGCGCGGCCCTAACAGCCGCAAATCCAGGGTAGGCGCCGCGTTACGCCGACGAGCACAAACACCACCACGCACGGCACGAGACGACGGCACACCGCAAGCAGCACCTGCGCCAGTCGGTCTCGGAGGCGCACCGTCGTCGGCGAGGACGAGATCTCGCCGGAGTTCGTCGAGGCGATTCTACCCGAGATCCAGATCGGAGGCGATTCGCCAGAGAGGAAGAGAAGGAGAAAACCACGCGGACAGATCGATAGATCTGCTCGCGGCGGTTCGATTCGGTAGGTGGCTACGGCGAGGAGCTCGGAGTCGGCAGCACGGCGGCCATGGCGGCGACGCCATCGCCACGGGCGTCGCGAGAGAGGAGCTAGGGTTAGGAAAAAGTGAGAGAGGGCCGAGTGAGTGAGAGCGGTGGGCCGTTCGGCTCCACCAAGCCGCTATGGGCACGCCTTAGTGGGCTGTCCCATGGGCTTAGGTTAGTGGGCTGGGCCCAATATGGGTCCAGGGGGTATTTTAGTATTTTCACAATTTAGAAAAGGCCATTATTTCACCAAATTTTAATAAATAAAATACAACTCTAAAAATCCATTAAAAATTGGATTGGTGAATGAAAAATTATTCTTAATAAGAATAAAATATGAAATAAAATTTGATGAACAAATTTAAATTTGTGAATTTTATGAATTTAAAATAAACATTTGGAATTTCAAATTATATTTCCTTGAATTAATAAATCAAGGAAAAATCCCAAATAAGTTCAAATACTTATTTTTAAACATTTCAAAATGAGATTCTATTATTCCAAATCATTTCTATTTGAAAAAGGTATTTTCCAAAGGAAGATATTCTATTCCTTTTTTTCTCAAAAATATAGAGACAACTCTATTATTTCAAATTATTTTGGAATAAATAATAAATCACCAACATAAAGTAGTTTACTTTGAATTATGTTACCTTGTGTGAATTAAAGTGTTTTATACATTAAAACAATTGCAAATTACTGCCAAAGGCATAAATCTTAACTCAACCCTAAATTGTAATAACTCATCGGGATAAAGGGTTTCAACATAAAATAATACATCCATGCATGCATCATTTGGATTTTATAACATTGTCCTTACCGGACAATGATGCTTCTTTACAGAACCCGAGGTCCAGGTTCCATCCAACGCATTGAACTGCACTATCTCGCAGTCCACAGGCAAGTTCACCCTTGCTCATGTCAAATTTGAGTATTTTCTATTAATTTAATGCAAAGCTATATGACTTATCATTCCTGCATTGAAAATGAAATGTTACTTTTCCAATTATGAATATGACTATGTGGTGGGCAATGGAACCATGGTATGTGTTGATTGGTGGAGGTTCCATTGCACGGGTACTATTCATCTAGGACTAAGTACCAATGCCGTCCAGTGATTCTAGCGCCGTACATATCGCGTTGACCATAAGATCTATAATGGCTCTGGGGAAGCTGTATCTTTTCCCTCCTGCACGCCAACGGACTTGATAGAGCCTGGCGGGTGCTGGAGGCACTGCCGTAGGTTGGGATAGCCTTTAAAATCCCCATCCGGACGTTTGGATGAGAGGCTCTACCGTCTATGAAGGATTGTCCGACGTACACCGTGGGTAAAGCCGTATGAACGGAAGATGTCTACCGGGGGTGTACGGATGGACAAAAGGGTGGGTTGGTCGCGGAGAAGGCGGTGTGGGCTTGGATCTTTATACCCGGCCTCACACCAAGGAAGTGTGAACGGGGCAAGTCCCTGCGGATGGCAAAAAGGGTGAGATCTCTTATGGGAAAAGTAACGCACCTCTTGTATTAAATTGTGGCCTCACTCCCTGTTCGGGAAAGGAACTCCGTGAAGTTCTAGTCAACCTGTGAAGACTGACGGGCATAGTTTTCAGAATAAAATAAACCTTTTGAAGAAATGATTTCGAAACATGCATTGACCTAAGATTTTCTGATCGAAGGTCGTAGCTAGTGCATCAAACACCTTTTACTCTTTTGAACTTGTGAGTACCCCCGTACTCACTTTATTTCGACACCCTTGCTAGACTGTGATATGGAAGTGGAGGCCATCACCGATGGAGCACCAGAAGGAAGCTACGAGCTGGTCTACGAGGAACCTGATCTTTCCGGAGGAGTTGAAGGCGTAGACTATGGGATAGTCTACGGACCCGATGACATGGAGGTGGAGGAGTAGTGATATACCCGAGTAGTATAGAGCCGAGCAGCGTAGTGGCATACTTAAATAAGTTGCTGAGCTCTTTTCATATCTAAGTGAGTTTGTATTAGTACTTTATATTGTAGGGTGTTCTCATCGGACCTGTGAGAATACCAACTTGTTAAGACCATGATTGTAATATATTATCGAGTGTTGACCTGCAATGTTTCTGTTGTACCACTCTGAGGGATGTGATATTTGTGAAGAAGTCCCTTCATGAAGATCATATCAACGACTTGTATACTACAACATGCAGTGGTATGCTGGGTCACCGCAGCTGGTATCAGAGCAAATGTTGCGACCTTAGGTTGGAAAAACCTAGTATAGGGAAGAAACCTGTAGGAGTCGAGTTGAAATAGTAAAGGATTCTCTAAGAATATGATGTTTATTCACTTGAGAATAGAAAAATCATATATTTTAGTGCGATAATTCTTTATTATAACTATTATTATACAATATCACTACTAATTTTCTGCTTTTGTATACAGCCATAATGGCGTACACATTTCCCAAGAGGACTTTGAGGCAGGTTGAGGGATGGCTCGGTGATTATGAAGGACCACTTACAGATCTCCTGCGTGGGATGCTGAAGGAACTTCACTGTGAAACTAGGATACCTGTTTTCAAGTACACCTATTATGATGGAGAGATAGTAGCCAAGCACAGAGTTTCAGTTCAACTACCTATGCGACTGGAGATGAGCCGTATAATGCCATACGGAGAAGCCAAAACCTTTACCACAGCCTTTCACATGGCCATATTCAAGGCAATCCTTGAAATAAGGCAGCATAAGTCAGTAGAACTGCTATGTTCGGAGTATTCTCATATACCTCATGCCGAGGAAGATGAGGATCCCACTCTGAATCATCTGCTGATGGCAAACAAACATCCTGAAGTGGCAGCACAGCACATGGACAGTTGTAAGTCTTTACTGACTACGATGTACCTACTACACGTGAAGATGGTGGGTGAGATTGACCACATGCTAGCTGAGTTCACGGACCCTGATAAAGTCCAAGCTCGGATGCATGATCTGAGGGCACAACCCCAATATACAACACCCTTCTTTAGCCTAAACAATCCTGTAGATTGGAGTGGCCAGGAAACCCAGAGAGATCCACTTACACCCAACTTTGTCCCACATTACCCACATGTGTCCGCATCATATGATTCTGGATATGGGGGAGATAACTCATGGAACCTAAACTGCTCCGAGTCACCAATCGAAAACTCAACCGGTTGGCGTTTCGGGGAACCTTATGGAGATGAGGAGGAACCTATTCCCTGTGACACTGGAGATGAAAGTGGTGGGGTTAACCAGTATGTTAACCGACACTACGGGAAGGAAGAGAAAGGTACTGATTCCATTTCTTTAGACTTGGAGATGGGATTCTCAAAACCATCACAGTACGAGGTAGGTGAAAGCCGGAGTGAAGAAGAAGAAGAAGAAGATGAGGGGGCAGGTGAAACCCTTCATGGATGATCAATGAAGGAGGTATGAATCCTACTGGGGATACATACGAGTCATTGTCCAGTTACTTTGGCATGACCGATCTCTGTCTCGGCACTTCGTCCGATTCAGATTACATACCTACGGAAGGACCTTTGTTCCGGACGGTGTTCGGAAGACGAGTCGCTGTACCGGATGGACCCCAGGAATGTATGCGGAGGCGAACGAAGATGATGAGGAGTAGAGCTCCTAAGAAGAATAAAGTAGTATAGGTGGTATTGTACTAGAACGTATTTTAAATTCCGTTGGCTTGGGCTTGAAGCCAAATAGGTGGTTATATAAGTACCACATGTAATATATGTGTGTAAGTTATGTAATATACGGTGTATATACATAATAAATGTTTGCTTTGGATTTGCTTCTTGATTTCATTGTGTGACTAGTTCTGGGCAATGAGTTGAGCTCAGAAAACATTTGCATGGTGTAATTATGAGTAATCGCTCTTTGTTACAGGACTAGGGGAAATGGCGTTAGTTGAAACCGAAGATGCTCGGAGAGAGCGGGAGGCGAAAGAAAAGGAAGAAGCGGATGCCGCAGCTAGAGCAGAGGATGCACCACCACCACCACATCCAATGATGCATCCAGATTTCCAACAGTACATGAGGGCAATGGAAGAAGATAGGAGGAGGTACCAGGAGAGTCAAAACAAGAACATGCAAGATTTCTTTACCCACGTCATCAATGACAGGGGTAATGAAGGCAGGGGAGTAACCTTATCAGACTTTCAGAATGCAAGACCACTACCTTTTGCATCAGCCCCAGAACCAATGGATGCAGAAGACTGGCTCATGGACACTGAAAGAAAGTTGAGGACCGTTGGATGCAATGATGAAGAAAAGATTCGGTATGCCACTTATCTGTTGTCAGGTCCAGCAGCATCATGGTGGGAGAATCTTGTGGCAGTACATCCTCCAGAAAAGGTGTTCACCTGGGAGGAATTCAAGAAGAAGTTCCGGGATGCCCATGTTCCGGAGCGTGGTGGAGCTGAAGAAGAGAGAGTTTGACGAGCTGCATCAGAATACTGCACCTATCATGCAGTATGTCCGAGATTTTAATAGACTGTCAAGATATGCACCTGAGGAAGTGGACACCGATGAGAAAAGGAAGAAACGATTCATGAAAGGCATGAATCCATATATGAAGATGCAACTGAGGTTGGCACGGACTGCAGAATTCCAGGAACTGATTGATTCGGCAATCACTTTCGAGGATGACTACAGGCAGGTCCAGGAGGATAGGAGGAAGAGGGCTCATCGAGCCAAGGAAGTATCCAATAGTAAACCGACTCCATCGGAGTTTTAAACCACGATTCCGACCTACTGGTAATCAGTATAACCGGGGAGGTCAGAATCAGAATCCAAGGAATCAGATACTCTGTGGTCAGAGGGGACATGTCCAGAAGGATTGTCAGAAGCCCAGGATCATATGCTATGGTTGTGGGAAAGAGGGACACATCAAGCCAGAGTGTCCAAACAAGGCGTCATGGAGTGGGCAAGGCTCCGGAGGACGAGGCGGAGGTAACAACAACAACAACAACAACAACCGGAACTACAACAACAACAACAAAAGGGGAAAGCCATATGGAAAGCTGAATTGCACAACTTTGGAGCAAGCGGGAGAGTCGGATCAAGCAGTCTTAGGTACGCTCAGCATCCTTACTCATCCTGGCAAAGTGTTATTTGATACTGGAGCAACTACATCATTTCTTGCACGGGAATTCGTGGAACAATTCGGGCTTAGATGTTCTAAGTTAGAAACACCTATAACTGTCTTATCTGCGGGGGGAACGATCTTAGTAACCCACGTGAAAGAAGCACAGGTCATAACCATTTGTGACTGTGTATATTTCGCGGACCTATTCATCATCCCCATGAAGGACATATCAGTCATCCTAGGAATGGACTGGTTAACGGAGAATGGCGCAGTAATCAACTGTGGAGACAAGACAGTATCACTCCGAAACTCCATAGGAGGTCAGATAGTGTTTCAAGGAGACAAGTACACTCAGTTGGAGATAGGATTGGAGCTGAATAGTCTGAAGGAGGTGAAGATTGAAGATATTCCTGTAGTGAATGAATTTCAAGATGTATTTCCCAAGGAACTACCGGGAATGCCACCCGATAGAGAGATCGAGTTTACCATAGATCTAATTCCAGGCACAGCACCAATAGCTCAACCACCATATAAGATGGGGCCAAAGGAGTTAGTGGAACTGAAGACTCAGTTAGATGAACTGGAACAGAAGGGATTTATCCAAGAAAGTGTGTCACCATGGGGTACACCAGTTATCTTTGTGGATAAAAGAGATGGAGGAAGGAGAATGTGTGGAGATTACAGGAATCTTAACAATGTAACCATCAAGAACAAGTATCCTTTACCCAGAATACAAGATCTTTTTGATCAAGTTCAAGGAGCTGGAGTCTTCTCGAAGATAGATTTAAGGTCAGGATATCACCAGATCAAGATCAAGAAGGAAGATGTGCCAAAAACAGCGTTTGTGTCAAGGTATGGACACCATGAATACTTGGTTGTACCATTTGGACTAACAAATGCACCAGCTATTTTCATGAATTTGATGAACAAGATATTCATGAAGTACTTGGACAAGTTTGTGATCGTGTTTATCGATGACATTCTGATCTATTCCAAAGATAAAGAAGAACATGCCAAGCATTTGAAGATAGTTCTGCAGATTTTAAGGGAACATCAGCTATATGCAAAGTTCAGCAAGTGCCAGTTTTGGTTAGACAGTGTTGAATTTCTTGGACATGTCATAACCAAAGAGGGAATAGCAGTGAATCCAAGCAAGGTTCAGTCAGTATTGGAATGGAAGTCACCTAAGAATGCTAAGGAGATCAGAGGATTCCTTGGTATGGCGGGCTATTATCGGAGGTTCATTGAAGGATTTTCGAAGATTGCAGGACCAATGACCAAGTTACTCAAGAAGAATATCCCATTTGTGTGGACTGATGAGTGTGAAACCAGTTTCCAAACACTCAAAGAGAAGTTAACCACGGCACCAGTGTTAGCAGTTCCGGAACCCGGAAAGGATTACACGGTGTATTGTGATGCTTCCAAGAATGGACTTGGATGTGTTCTAATGCAAGATCGTAAGGTGATAGCCTACGGATCAAGACAACTAAAGCCACATGAACATAACTACCCAGTACATGACTTAGAATTGGCGGCAGTTGTGTATGCTTTGAAGAGTTGGAGGCAATTCCTCTATGGATCCAAATGTGAGTTGTATACAGATCACAAAAGCTTGAAGTATTTCTTCACTCAGAAGGAATTAAACATGAGACAAAAGAGATGGTTAGAGTTGATTAAAGACTATGAGCTGACAATCAACTACACACCAGGCAAGGCTAATGTAGTAGCAGATGCTTTAAGCAGGAAGAGTACTGAGAATCAACCTACAGAATGGGAGATTCCGAAGGAACTTCGGAAAGAACTTGAAGAAGCTCAGATTCTGTTTATCCAAGGTGATACAGTGGGAAGCATAGCAACCATGAGGATCATGGATGAAATGTACTCAGACCTAAAATATGAAATCATTCGGAAGCAAGCAGACGACTTATTCATCCAAGAAGAAATCAAAAGGATTGGAGAAGGGAGACCGTCCGAATTCAATCTTGGAGAGTTTGGTTCTCTATACTTTCAGAAGAGGTTATGTGTACCAGATGACCCAGAAGTGAAGTCAATCATATTGAAGGAAGCACATGAAACTCCTTACTCAATACATCCGGGAAGTACTAAGATGTATATGGATTTGAAGGAAATGTTCTGGTGGAACAACATGAAAAGAGAGATAGCTCAATATGTCTCTGAATGCCATACATGTCAGCGAGTAAAAGCAGAACATCAGAGTCCTGCGGGATTACTCAAACCATTAGAGATACCAGAGTGGAAATGGGATGAAATCGGAATGGATTTTGTTACTGGTCTACCAATGACTAGTAAGAAGAAGGATATGATATGGGTAATAGTGGATAGACTTACCAAGAGTGCTCATTTCATAGCCGTAAATACAAGGGATACTGCAGAAAAGCTGGTGGATATTTATGTGAAGGAAATTGTTAGTAAGCATGGAGTACCAAAGAAGATAGTCTCAGATAGAGGTTCAATTTTCACATCAGCGTTCTGGAAACAACTCCAAGAAGCTTTAGGAACCAAGTTGGATTTCAGTACAGCTTATCATCCACAAACCGGAGGACAAACCGAAAGAACCAATCAGATACTTGAAGACATGCTTAGAGCTTGTGCTCTAAACTTTGGAGGCTCATGGGAGGACCATCTACCATTGGCGGAATTCTCATATAACAATAGTTATCAGAGTAGTATCCAGATGGCACCGTACGAAGCATTGTACGGAAGGAAGTGTAGATCACCAATCTGTTGGTTTGAAACCGGAGAGAACAAGGAATTTACACCGGACTACATCAAGGAGAGACAAGGAGTCATCGAGGTGATCCGAGATAGACTCAAAATAGCCCAAAGTCGACAAAAGAGTTATGCCGACCAGAAGAGACGAGTTTGGGAACCAAAAGTAGGAGACATGGTATATTTGAAGGTTAGCCCAATGAAAGGACTCAAAAGGTTCGGAGTAAAAGGAAAACTAAGTCCTCGATACATAGGACCATTCAAGATACTCAGTCAGAATCGAGAAACAGCTTTTGAGTTGGAACTACCGGAACAGCTCAGTCTAATTCACAATGTTTTTCATGTATCACAACTCAGAAAATGTTTGAAGGCACCTGATGATCCTATTACACATGAAGAAATAGAGCTACAATCAGACTTAACTTATGTGGAGAAGCCTGAAAAGATTCTGGAAGTACAGTGGAAGAAGTTAAGGAATAGAGCAATCAAATACTGCAAGATACAATGGCAACATCATCCTGAACGAGAAGCAACCTGGGAGACCGAAGAAGAGCTCAGGAAGTCCTACCCCGAGTTATTCAGGTACCAATCTTAACTTCGGGACGAAGTTTCTGTTAAGGGGGAGAGGCTGTAATAACCCAGAACATAGGAACAACGAAGGGTAGATTTAGAAATGGGATGTGCATTTCATCGCAAAACGGGGGAAATTTTCGCGCCTTATTGCAACTAAACCTAAGAGGGATCGAGGTTCTCTCTCATTTTGCACTTAGGGTTAGGCAATGTGAGTTAGGGAAATTTCGACATGATCTCTTTTGTATCTTGTTGATTTGGGAAATTGATTTTATTTGACAAGTGTTAAACATTAAACAATAATCATTACACAACATAAATATGAATTTACAATTCAAACACAATATATTATTCAAATCCTTTTGGATTTCAAAGTGAGTATCAAATACAATATTTAATCAAGATTATACACTTTACATAATGCAAAAGCTCATAAACAAAAACTTGAGCTTTATTGATAACACAACACAAATTACATTGTCTTTACAAAATTCTTGATACAAGAATTGATGAATAATAAACAGAAATAAAAATAAAGATTACAAATAGTTCCTAAACTAAAATCTAGACTATGTGCCTTGAAATATCTCTTCATGGCCATGTCCATCTTCAAAAACCTGCAAAATAAAACACCAACACTAGCCAGAATATTAGTGTTAGCCAAATAAATTCAGTTTGGACAGAACCAAGTGTCATGCACACTTGTGCTGTTCCAAAACCATGGACAGCACAAGATAAGGGCAGCAGCAGACCAAACCTGAGCACACACATGGGGCTCAAGTTTCAGCATATGAGAGCACACAGCTCAAGTGTGCTAGGCAGCAACAGCAAGGCAAGGCATCAGCCTAGTCACCAAAGTAACCAGGCTTGTGTGTCAATGCAAGGATAGAAGTAGGGTTCATATAAAAGGGGCACAAACCCTAGAAGCCAGAACCAGTCGACCAGATCAAATTCACCAGGTAAGGGTGAAGCAAGAACAAGCTCAGTTCATCCAGTTCTTGAGCAAGAACAGAACCAAACCATACCAAAACCACTCAACCACCAGGAATCATGGTGACCTGAGAAGATCATCCAAGACCTGGAGGTGGAGAGCTGTACACAAAACCCCAAGTCTGCAGCAACAAAACATTTCTTTCTAGGAGCTGGAGCAAGGTATACCTAGTCCCTGGAAAAGATCCCATGGATCTAATCCATCATATGCATGAGCATGGGATGAGCAGATGCTCATATGGGTAGATCATCACTTGGTTTTCACCAAGGATTACTGCCAGTCAAAAGCCACTAAAATATAAAGCATCTAGGTACAGATCCTATGCACAAGAAACTAGCACATATGTACAGATGCACACACTAGCCAGATTTAATGCATAGATAGCACCAGTAGATGGCAAGGATTAGCAGCCATGACTACACAATCAATCCTAAGCATACAACCATCAGAAACCCTAGATTTCTTCACAGGCAAGTATATTGGCATTCATAGTTTCTATGATTCCCAAATATACAAGCAAAGATGAGTAGCCAACAAGATCCAACCAACCAGGTGAGCAACCAGTCAGTAGCAAGGCTACTGAGGTCACTTCACATTTAGCACCAATTGAGAGAAAGCCATATACAAAGCATCACTATCCAGAAATGGATTCAGACTTTAATTGCTTGATAAATAATCATGAACAGCAAATTCATATCAAGCAAGTCATTTAAAATCATCACTGCATAAGCAGTTCATCATAATCAAATTAATACAAGCATGAATTTATTACAGATCCATGCTTAGTACTGACAGTAGCACACTATTGAGCAACATAGTTAATTTATAGCCACAGTATTAACCAGTAAGCCATCACTGGCAATCAATTGATCAAATGGATCAATTATAGCAAGCCAAGTTACACAGAGAGGTTAGCCAGCAAGCAAGGAATGATCCAATGGATCATTGGCTTGCAGGAGTAGCACTGAATCATATCACAGGCACCTCTGGCACACACACAAGTGTCACAGATGCAACACAAGTACACCTAGACAAGCAAGCATGAAAAACCAGTGAGCATAAGCAAGTCCTAACCAAGCATAGCATGGCATAGCTAGCTCTTGAGCAAGCACAGTAGAGCATGGCAAGTATAGAGCATGCTAGGAGCAGCAGAGAAGCAAGAACAACATGAACAGCATGTCGAGCAGCAGGTGCCAGTACCAGTAATGGTAATTGGACCATGTGCTTGCAATCAATCCAAACATAGACGAATTGCATCGGAATAGCAAGGCTCTGGGTGATCACAGGATCACCAGAGAGCAGCAGAGCTTGAGGAGGAAGAAGAACAGCACCAAGAGGAGGCGCACAGAGAAGAGGTGGATGCAACACTTACTTGCGCCTGGAAGCAGAGGCTAGGGCATGGCGAGGCAGTGCTCGCGCGGCCCTAACAGCTGCAAATCCAGGGTAGGCGCCGGCGTTACGCCGACGAGCACAAACACCACCACAGCACGGCACGAGACGACGGCACAAGTACTGCAAGCAGCACCTGCGCCAGTCGGTCTCGGAGGCGCACCCGTCGTCGGCGAGGACGAGATCTCGCCGGAGTTCGTCGAGGCGATTCTACCCGAGATCCAGATCGGAGGCGATTCGCCAGAGAGGAAGAGAAGGAGAAAACCACGCGGACAGATCGATAGATCTGCTCGCGGCGGTTCTGATTCGGTAGGTGGCTACGGCGGAGGAGCTCGGAGTCGGCCAGAGCACGGCGGCGGCCATGGCGGCGACGCCATCGCCACGGGCGTCGCGAGAGAGGAGCTAGGGTTAGGAAAAAGTGAGAGAGGGCCGAGTGAGTGAGAGCGGTGGGCCGTTCGGCTCCACCAAGCCGCTATGGGCACGCCTTAGTGGGCTGTCCCATGGGCTTAGGTTAGTGGGCTGGGCCCAATATGGGTCCAGGGGGTATTTTAGTATTTTCACAATTTAGAAAAGGCCATTATTTCACCAAATTTTAATAAATAAAATACAACTCTAAAAATCCATTAAAAATTGGATTGGTGAATGAAAAATTATTCTTAATAAGAATAAAATATGAAATAAAATTTGATGAACAAATTTAAATTTGTGAATTTTATGAATTTAAAATAAACATTTGGAATTTCAAATTATATTTCCTTGAATTAATAAATCAAGGAAAAATCCCAAATAAGTTCAAATACTTATTTTTAAACATTTCAAAATGAGATTCTATTATTCCAAATCATTTCTATTTGAAAAAGGTATTTTCCAAAGGAAGATATTCTATTCCTTTTTATTCTCAAAAATATAGAGACAACTCTATTATTTCAAATTATTTTGGAATAAATAATAAATCACCAACATAAAGTAGTTTACTTTGAATTATGTTACCTTGTGTGAATTAAAGTGTTTTATACATTAAAACAATTGCAAATTACTGCCAAAGGCATAAATCTTAACTCAACCCTAAATTGTAATAACTCATCGGGATAAAGGGTTTCAACATAAAATAATACATCCATGCATGCATCATTTGGATTTTATAACATTGTCCTTACCGGACAATGATGCTTCTTTACAGAACCCGAGGTCCAGGTTCCATCCAACGCATTGAACTGCACTATCTCGCAGTCCACAGGCAAGTTCACCCTTGCTCATGTCAAATTTGAGTATTTTCTATTAATTTAATGCAAAGCTATATGACTTATCATTCCTGCATTGAAAATGAAATGTTACTTTTCCAATTATGAATATGACTATGTGGTGGCAATGGAACCATGGTATGTGTTGATTGGTGGAGGTTCCATTGCACGGGTACTATTCATCTAGGACTAAGTACCAATGCCGTCCAGTGATTCTAGCGCCGTACATATCGCGTTGACCATAAGATCTATAATGGCTCTGGGGAAGCCAGCTGTATCTTTTCCCTCCTGCACGCCAACGGACTTGATAGAGCCTGGCGGGGTGCTGGAGGTTGGGATAGCCTTTAAAATCCCCATCCGGACGTTTGGATGAGAGGCTCTACCGTCTATGAAGGATTGTCCGACGTACACCGTGGGTAAAGCCGTATGAACGGAAGATGTCTACCGGGGGTGTACGGATGGACAAAAGGGTGGGTTTGCAGGGTCGCGGAGAAGGCGGTGTGATCTTTATACCTGGCCTCACACCAAGGAAGTGTGAACGGGGGCAAGTCCCTGCGGATGGCAAAAAGGGTGAGATCTCTTATGGGAAAAGTAACGCACCTCTGCAGAGTGTATTAAATTGTGGCTGTCACTCCTGTTCCGGGAAGGGAACTGCGAACGCGGCAGAAAGGAACTCCGTGAAGTTCTAGTCAACCTGTGAAGACCGACGGGCATAGTTTTCAGAATAAAATAAACCTTTTGAAGAAATGATTTCGAAACATGCATTGACCTAAGATTTTCTGATCGAAGGTCGTAGCTAGTGCATCAAACACCTTTTACTCTTTTGAACTTGCTGAGTACCCCTGTACTCACTTTATTTCGACACCCTTGCTAGACTGTGATATGGAAGTGGAGGCCATCACCGATGGAGCACCAGAAGGAAGCTACGAGCTGGTCTACGAGGAACCTGATCTTTCCGGAGGAGTTGAAGGCGTAGACTATGGGATAGTCTACGGACCCGATGACATGGAGGTGGAGGAGTAGTGATATACCTGAGTAGTATAGAGCCGAGCAGCGTAGTGGCATACTTAAATAAGTTGCTGAGCTCTTTTCATATCTAAGTGAGTTTGTATTAGTACTTTATATTGTAGGGTGTTCTCATCGGACCTGTGAGAATACCAACTTGTTAAGACCATGATTGTAATATATTATCGAGTGTTGACCTGCAATGTTTCTGTTGTACCACTCTGAGGGATGTGATATTTGTGAAGAAGTCCCTTCATGAAGATCATATCAACGACTTGTATACTACAACATGCAGTGGTATGCTGGGTCACCGCACAAGTCGATATAAATGAATTATTCAGAGGAGGATACCATAATGCCATACTTACTTATGAATAAAACAATGCAAGCAAACATCCATGACATGCTACTCATATTAATAAATTGGAGCTAAACATGAGAGATCATGAACTACTAGACTTTCTCAAATAACATATACCTCACATGAACCAACTAAGCATGCTCATATGGATGAGTATATGTACAAAAATGAAAGCAAATAGAGTTCATACCAGCCTCTCACCACAATCAGATTATCGTAGATCGTCATTATTGCCTTTTCACTTGTGTAGCTTGGATAATATGAAATGAAAACCACGCTCCAGCCACCGAAGACCATTGAACTCATGATGAACTTTACAAACCAAAGAAGAACAGCAAATATTTTTGGTGTTTTCGAATTGGAAACAAGAACGAAAGAAAACAAGCAAACAAAGCAAAATCTTTTTGGGTTTTCTCATAACAAACCAACGATAGCAAATAAAGTAAACTAAGAGCAAAGAACCAAATAAACAAATGGTGAAGAGAAACAACAGAAATATTTTTGGTCTTTTTGTGTTTTAGGAAAGAGACAAAGCGAAAACAAAAGAATGCAAACTAACAGAAACACAGAAAAGCAGGATGACAGAAATCTGCCAAATCCTGACAGCAGTACAGAAATCGAAATTAACAAAAATCTTCCATTGCTCAGACCAAAAAGTGTTCAACTAATGAAAGTTAGATAACAACCTGGGAACATGCTCAAAAATTGGCAACTCAAAATAACGTTCTGGCTGTGCGCACAAATTTTTTTGGTAACAGCCCAGAATCTGTTTTTGGACAACACTTCCCCAAATATCATCTCCCTTTCATTAGAAAACCACTCTAAGAGACTAAGCAAGTATGTACAAGTATCCAGCAACCATAATATGCAAAGAATGAGTGATGCCGGTATACCTCCCCAAGCTTAGGCTTTTGGCCTAAGTGGAGTTCATTCCCACGGTCCCCATGAAGTGGTGTCTCCGTAGTACGACGAAGAACGACCCGGTTCCAGGTATGTGCTGGAGGAAACGTCGGGGTATGTGACGGTGTAGTCGTAGGAGGGCTCGGCGTTCTCGGAGTCATGTTGCTGGTGGAATTCTTGTATCTTCATATGTTCCTCCACCGCCTCCTTAGTGAGCGACCATGATTGCCTGTCAATATTGAACAAACCTGGCTGGGGAAGAGGGATTTCCTTCTCATTCCCATCAGCAAACAACATTCTATAGACCATATTATCTATAGTGGAGTCAGTAGTAACAAAATGATGGCTCTTCATAGCAGCAATATCTAGTCTCCTAGGGGTTAATGGTACATCATTAGAATCAAGAGGAATCTCTAGATGTGTTAAAATGCGCAGTGCAATAGTTCCTCCAAAAATAGGCCCCCTGCTAGACAGGCGGCGAGCAATAAGAGAACCAAGATGATAAGATGTCTCTCCAGTAAGTGCAGCATTCAAGAAAGCAAGATGGTAGCTAGAGATATTGCTAGTATTTTCTCTACCCAAAATGCTAGTAGCAATGTAATATGCGAAATATTTAATAGCGGGGAGTTGAATGTTTCTTATCTTCCCTCGCTGGATGGTGCGGCAATCATCCTCGGTGATCCCTCGGTAGAGCTCCAACAGGTCCCGGGGGTTGTCATCAATCCTCCTTGCTGTACCTACAGGGGCAATATCCAATGCACGACAAAATTCTTCCAATTCCATAGTAACAGGAATATCATAGATCTTGAATGCAACTGTCGGCTCAAATTGCGCGTTGTGGAACTTGAAGCTCTCAACGAAAACTTTGGTGAGCCTGTAGTATTGTTCCCTTTCATCTCCCACGTAGGTGGCTAAGCCTGCCCTGTTGACAAGGGTGAAGAAATCATCCAATATCCCTGCATTTGTCAGAAAATCATAACATGGGAAGGATGAAGCATTAGGAGCCCCATTGTCCTCCTCGGGCGCGAAGCTAGGCGCGATGACATCCTCATTGTAGGATCGCCTAATCTGAGTAGACGCCCTCGAGGGCCTACCGGTGCTGGTTGTTGCTTTCTTGAACAATTCTCCAAATTTGAATTTCTTCATCTTCCCCTTCTGAAATTTTCAACAATCATTATAAAATTTGATTTCAAGGTATATAATTGAAGGGAACTACTATAGGAACTTGCTAGAGTACTAAACATGCATCAAAACTAATTTCTTCCACTTAGAACAAGCATGCAAGCTCACTAAACATGTTATCTACAGCAGCAAAATATTCAAGATATACTCAACCAAATGAAATTCTAATTGGACAATCAAAGGAGTCACATACCAAGGAGTAAATGTGCCAAATTTCAAACAGAAATCTGGGCTGAGCAAGGAGATCGAAAAATCGCGAGTTCTTGAGCAGAAACACGAGTGAGAGGAACTTGGTACGAGTTTTTTCGGGAGAGAGAAGATGCTGGGAGGAAGAGATGATGTAGTGGGGCAAGGAGGGCCCACACCACAGGGTGGCGCGCCCACCTCCTTGGCCGCGCCGGCCTGTGGTGTGGCACCTCCTGGTGCCCCACAGGTCATCCTCTGGTGCTCCCAGTGCCTCGTCGAAAAATAGGACCAACGGTGTAATTTTTGTAATTTTTAGAGAACTTCGAAAAATGCACATTTCTGGGTATTAAATTAATGATTACTGCGCAGGAAAATGATTTCCAAAATCTTAAACAACTAAAGCATATTGCAAAACAAAAGTGCTACAGCAAGTAAAATAAGTGGAGGGAGAAAGAAAGAAAGAAATGTTGTTTAGCTCTCTTATGCATAAAATATACTTGTTAACAAGGTTGATCAAGTCTTGCTACCAAATAAATTTTATATGACATAAGAAGAAATAAACCTCAAATCAATCATGTTACCTTATATTGAATTGATATGGATCCAATCACAAGAGTTTGATATTCTTCTTTAGGCTCATATATAGGACAATCAATGGATCCCACTTTGATAGTTTTCACATTAAAAATTGTATTGACTCCACATACTTTATCAATCCTCTTGGGAAAATAAACAGTGTGTTCCTTATCATCAACATTGAAAGTAACCATGCCTTTATTGCAATCAATAACAGCCCCTGCAGTATTAAGAAAGGGTCTTCCAAGAATAATGGACATATTATCATCTTCAGGCATTTCCAACACAACAAAATCAGTTAATATCAAGCAATGCTGAGTAAACTTGAACAGGAACATTTTCACATAAACCAACAGGAATAGCAGTAGATTTATCAGCCATTTGCAAAGATATATCAGTTGGTATTAACTTATCTAAATCAAGTCTCTTATAAAGAGAAAAGGGCATTACACTAACTCCCGCTCCCAAATCACATAGAGCAGTTCTAACATAATTATTCTTGATGGAACAAGGAATAGTAGGTATACCTGGGTCGCCCAACTTCTTTGGAATCTTACCATTGAAGGAGTAATTAGCGAGCATAGTAGAAATTTCCTCATTGGGGATTTTCCTTTTGTTAGTAACAATATCTTTCATATACTTTGAATAAGGAGGCAATTTAATAGCATCAGTCAAAGGAATTTGCAAAAATAAAGGTTTCATCCAATCACAAAATTTATTATAATGTTCCTCCTCCTTTGATTTTAGTTTCTTAACAGGAAAAGGCATTTGCTTTTGAACCCAAGGTTCTCTTTCATTACCATGTTTCTCAGTAATAAAATCTTCTTTAGTGTACTTTTTATTTTTAGCATGCTTTTCAGGTTCTTTTTCAATTTCTTCTTTATCAGGAGTATCATTCTTATCATTATCTTCCTCATGTTCATTACCACTTTCAGTTTCAGCATCAGAAATAGAAATACTATTAGGATCATTAACAGGTTCAGAGGATTCTACAACATTCTTATGTTTCTTTTTCTTTTTCTTAGATGGAGCACTAGTTTTAATTAGTTGAGAATCTTGTTCAACTCTTTTGGGATGCCCTTCAGGATATAGAGGATCCTGGGTAGAAACACCACCTCTAGTTGTTACTTCATAAGCATGTTTTTCTTTAGAATTATTTCCCAACAAGTCATTTTGCACTTTAGTAAGTTGATCAATTTGAGTTTGAACCATTTGAAAATGTTTAACAAGTATCTTAACATCATTGGAGGTTCTCTCCACAATACCATGCAATTCACTAATAGCTCGAGAATTTTCCATTAAATGATTCTCTACTCTCATATTAAAGTTTTCTTGCTTAACAATATAATTATCAAATTCATCTAAGCATTGAGCAGGAGGTTTTGAATATGGAATATCTTCCCTAGTAAAGCGTTGAAGAGAGTGTACCTCAATCATGGATGAAGGGGGAGTTATCTCACATAAATCTTCTATAGGAGGTAAATTCTTCACATCTTCAGGTTTAATACCCTTCTCTTTAAGAGACTTCTTGGCTTCCCTCATATCTTCATCATTTAATTTAATCATACCCCTCTTCTTCACTATCGGTGTCGGGGTTGGTTCAGGTGTAGACCAATCATCATGATTCCGGCCTATTTTAGCCAATAATTCTTCAGCGTCGTCTGGAGTTCTTTTCCTGAAAACACAACCAGCACAACTATCCAGGTATGCCCTAGACTCAATGGTTAGTCCACTATAAAATATATCAAGTAAATCATGCTTTTCCAAATCATGGTCAGGCTGAGCTCTAATAAGAGAGCAAAATCTCGCCCAAGCCTCAGGTAATTTCTCTCCATCTTCCTGGTCAAAATTATAAATTCTCTGCAAAGCAGCATGTTGAGCACTAGCAGGAAAGTATTTCCGGAAGAAAACATCAAGCAATTCTTTTGGACTTTTAATAGAACCAGGGATACGTCCAATTTGCATCACTATTTTGTATCATAATTTGCTGTTATTCATTGATATATTTCATATTGGGACACAATACTTATGTTATTTCATCTATTTTGCATGTTTCATCATCATTGGAGGATCAAGCACCGGAGCCAGGATTCTGCTGGAAAAGCACCGTCGAACGCAATATTTCGGAAGATCAACGTGGAAGGGAATTTCACGTAAATTCCTATTTTTCCAGATGACGGATGGAGCCGAAGGGGAAGAAGAGAGGGGCCACAGTGGGCCCAGACCATAGGGCGGCGCGGCCCATGGCTCGCCGCGCCACCCTATGCTCGGGGGCCCGACCCTTTTCGCCTCCTTTTCTTCGCGTACTCCTTCGTCCCGAAGACCTAAGCCACGGGATCCTCACGAAGGGTTACAGCCGCCTCTGCGGGGCAGAGAAACTCAGAGGGCAAAGAGAATCCCGCAGAAATTCCCTCCGGAGGGGGAAATCCCCCATCGATCGAGCGGGACATCATCTCCATCATCATCATCATCATCTCCACCATCTACACCGCCATCACCACCGCTGCACCTCGTCATCGCTGTAGCAATTCGGGTTAAATCTTGATTGTTTGATAGGGGAAACTCTCCCGGTGTTATTCTATACTTGTTGTAGATGCTATTGAGTGAAACCATTGAACCAAGGTTTATGTTCAGATTGTTATTCATCATCATATCACCTCTGATTGTATTCCATATGATGTCTCGTGAGTAGTTCGTTTAGTTCTTGAGGACATGGGTGAAGTCTAAATGCTAGTAGTGAATTATGGTTGAGTAATATTCAATGTTATGATATTTAAGTTGTGGTGTCATTCTTCTAGTGGTGTCGTGTGAACGTCGACTACACGACACTTCACCATTTATGGGCCTAGGGGAGTGCATCTTGTATTCGGTTGCTAATTGCGGGGTTGCCGGAGTGACAGAAACCTGAGCCCCCGTTAGTACATCGATGCAGGAGGGATCGCAGGATCTGAGAGTTTAAGGCTGTGGTTAGATTTATCTTAATTACTTTCTTGTAGTTGCGGATGCTTGCAAGGGGTATAATCACAAGTATGTATTAGTCCTAGGAAGGGCGGTGCATTAGCATAGGTTCACCCACACAACACTTATCAAAACAATGAAGATTATTTAGCCACTTGAAGCGAAAGTACTAGACTAAAATCCCCATGTGTCCTCAGGAACGTTTGGTCATTATAAGTAATCAAACCGGCTTGTCCTTTGTGCTAAAAAGGATTGGGCCACTTGCTGCAATTATTTCTCTTGCATTTTATTTACTTGTACTTTATTTATCTGCAATATCAAAACCCCCGAATACTTGTCTGTGAGCATTTACAGCGAATCCTTCATCGAAAGCTGCCAACACCTTCGCTCCTCGTTGGGATCGACATTCTTACTTATCGAAGATACTACGATACACCCCCTATACTTGTGGGTCATCAAGATTATTTTCTGGCGCCGTTGCCGGGAGTGAAGCGCTATTGGTAAGCGGAATTGGTAAGGAAATTTACTGTTTGTGCTGATTTTATTTCTGCCTGCTGCTATAAATCATTATGGAGAGATCTTCTCTTCAATTTCTATTTGGGAAATCTACTACTACTGCAACGGTAGTGGATGAAGCGCCAGGTGAGGAAGTAGTACCATATAAAATACCTATGAAAATTATTGAACGTGTTATGGATAACCGCTATGAAGGGGATGGAACTGTCCATCCTGGTGATCATTTACTGTTTTTGCATGAATTATGCGGGTTATTCAAATGTGCAGGTATTTCTATGAATGAAGTTAGGAAGAAACTATTCACTATATCGCTGTCTGGTAAAGCGGCGCACTGGTATAAATTGCTGAAGAATGGTGATTCTATTGATTGGGAGGACATTGTGCCTTTATTTTATTCCAAATTTTATCCTCCAAGTGAAATTCACAAAGATCGAACCGCATATATAATTTCTGGCCTCATGATGGAGAGAGTATTGCCCAAGCTTGGGGAGATTGAAGTCTTTAATGCTCAAATGCCCCATTCATGAGCTTCCTGGTAATGTTATTATTGATAATTTCTATGCAAGACTTTCTTTTCAAGACAAGACCTTGCTGGATACTTCTTGTTGGATCATTTACACGCAAGAATGAAGAGTTTAAAAGGGACCTTCTTGATCGGATCCAAGAAAATACTGAAGGATGGGAGAATGACAAAGATAGAGAATCGGTATAATTTATGATTATAAATGCATTGAAGCTTTTATGGATACTGATAAATTTCGTAATATGAGTGCTACATATGGTCTTGATTCCCAAGTTGTTGCAAATCTTTATAAAGCTTTTGCCTCTCATTATGAACTGCCTAAGAAGAATTTTGATAAGTATCATGAACCGTATAAGGATAAAGTTGATTCATCGTAAACAAATGTGTAGTGGTTGAAACTGTTGATAATGTTATTCCTGAAGCTTATATTGAAAAAACTCCTTTCCCTGCTAAAATGAAGGAGTACTCTGTCATATCTAGTGCGGTTAATAAAAGTGAAAAGAAACCTAGAGAACCTGAAGAACAAATTAAAATTGAACCTGCTGTTTGCAATAGTTAAAGATCTTGTGACTGAAAATGTGGAGGATGGTCATATTATTTTCTGTGAAGATGCTTCTAATATTGTTTCACATCCTAATAAATCCAAACAAGTTAGTGTTCCTATGCTATCTGTTAGAATTGGTGATCATTGCTATTATGGTTTATGTGATATTGGTGCAAGTGTTAGTGCTATTCCTTATGAGCTTTACACGGAGATTATGCACGAAATTGGTTCTTGTGAACTTGAAGATATTGATGTGGTTATTCATCTGGCTAATAGAGAAACTATTTCTCCAATTGGTATTGTTCGAGATGTGGAAATTCTATGTGGTAAGATTAAATATCCTGCTGACTTTTTGGTACTTGGTTCTGCTGCTAGTGATCATTGTCCTATCATTTTTGGTAGACCTTTTCTAAATACTTGTGGAGCTATTATAGATTGTAAGAAAGAGAAAATTTTGACTAGATTTGCTGGTGAACCTTATGAATTTAACTTTTCTAAATTTACCAAAACTCCTTATAAAGTTGACTTGCCTAGTAATGATTTTAAAATGGAGCAGTGTGCATCTATTGTTCTTGTTCCTAATAATCCTTTGCAGCAACATTTGGAGAATAGTGAAAGTGAAGCTTTTAGGAAAGAAAGAGATGAGCTTGAGGAAATTTTTCTTCGCCAACCTATTCTCAAGCATGACTTACCGGTGGAAGATTTGGGTACAACACCGCCACCGAAGGAAGATCCTGTTTTTGATTTAAAGCCTTTGCCTGATAATCTTAAATATGCTCATATTGATGATAAGAAAATATATCCTGTTATTATTAGTTCTAAGCTTTCAGAGATTGAGGAAGAAAGGTTATTGGAAATATTGAAGAAACACCGAGGAGCTATTGGCTATACTCTTGATGATTTGAAAGGAATTTCTCCTTCTATTTGCCAACATGCTATTAATATGGAAGATGATGCAAAGCCTGTTGTTGAACATCAACGTCGTCTAATTCCGAAGATGAAGGAAGTGGTAAGGAACGAGGTATTAAAACTCCTTGAAGCTGGTATTATATATCCTATTGCTGATAGTAGATGGGTTAGTCCTGTGCATTGTGTTCCTAAGAAAGGAGGAATGACTGTTGTGCCTAATGATAATGATGAGCTTATTCCTCAAAGAATAGTTGTAGGTTATAGAATGTGCATTGATTTTCGAAAAGTTAATAAAGTTACTAAGAAAGATCATTACCCTTTACCCTTTATTGATCAAATGCTAGAAAGGTTATCTAAAAATACTCATTTTTGCTTTCTTGATGGATTATTCTGGGTTTTCACAAATTGCTGTTAAAGCTAAAGATCAAGAGAAAACCACTTTTACTTGTCCTTATGGAACTTATGCTTATAGGCGTATGCCTTTTGGTTTATGTAATGCTCCTGCTACTTTTCAAAGATGCATGTCTGCTATTTTTCATGGTTTTTGCGAAAGTATTGTAGAGGTGTTCATGGATGATTTTTCTGTCTATGGAAATTCTTTTGATAATTGCCTGCGAAACCTCGATAAAGTTTTGCAGAGATGTGAAGAAACTAACCTTGTTCTTAATTGGGAGAAATGCCACTTTATGGTTAATGAAGGAATTGTATTGGGACATAAAATTTCCGAGAGAGGTATTGAAGTTGATAGAGCTAAAGTTGAAGCAATCGAGAAGATGCCCTATCCAAGGGATGTTAAAGGTATTCGTAGTGTTCTTGGTCATGCTGGGTTTTATAGGAGATTTATTAAAGATTTCTCTAAAATTTCAAAGCCTCTTACTAATCTTCTTCAAAAAGATGTACCTTTTGTTTTTGATGATGATTGTAAGGAAGCTTTTGAAACTCTAAAGAAAGCCTTAACAACTGCTCCTGTAGTTGAACCTCCCGATTGGAATTTGCCTTTTGAAATTATGTGTGATGCTAGTGATTTTGCTGTAGGCGCTGTTCTTGGACAGCGGGTAGATAAAAAATTAAATGTTATTCATTATGCTAGTAAGACTCTTGATGCTGCTCAAAGAAATTATGCTACAACTGAAAAGGAATTGTTAGCTGTAGTCTTTGCTTGATAAGTTTAGACCCTATATTGTTGATTCGAAAGTTACAATTCATACTGATCATGCTGCAATTAGATACCTTATGACAAAGAAAGATGCTAAGCCAAGGCTTATTAGATGGGTACTTCTTTGCAAGAATTTGATTTACATATTATAGATAGGAAAGGTGCTGATAATCCTGTTGCTGATAATTTGTCTAGATTGGAAAATATTGCTTATGATCCTGTTCCTGTTAATGATAGTTTTCCAAATGAACAATTGGCTGTAATAAAGGTGAGCTCGCGAGAGAGCCCTTGGTATGCAGATTATGCTAACTTTATTGTTTCGAAGTAACCTTTTCAGCTCAGCAAAGGAGGAAATTCTTTTATGACTTGAGGCATTATTTTTGGGATGACCCACACTTATATAAAGAAGGAGTGGATGGTATTATGCGAAGATGTGTTCCTGAATATGAACAACAGGAGATATTGAATAAATGTCATGGTAGTGTTTATGGAGGACATCACGCTGGAGATAGAACCGCGCAAAAGGTTCTACAATCAGGTTTTTATTGGCCAACACTCTTCAAAGATGCAAGGAAATTTATTTTATCTTGTGATGAATGTCAAAGAGTTGGTAATATCTCCAGACGCAATGAAATGCCTATGAATTATACTCTTGTTATTGAACCATTCGATTGTTGGGGATTCGACTTCATGGGTCCTTTCCCTTCTTCAGACGGTAACACTCATATACTTGTCGCTGTTGATTATGTTACTAAATGGGTAGAAGCTATACCTACAAGGAGTGCTGATGGTGAGACCTCTATAAAAATGCTTGTAGATATTATATTTCCTAGATTTGGAGTACCTAGATATATTATGACTGATGGAGGTTCTCATTTTATTCATGGAGGTTTTAGAAAAACTCTTGCTAAATATGGTATTAATCATAGAATTGCTTCTGCTTATCACCCTCAAACTAGTGGTCAAGTAGAATTATCAAATAGAGAGATTAAAGGTATCTTAGGTAAGACTGTTAATAAATCTAGAAAGAATTGGCCTAGCAAATTGAAAGAAGCATTATGGGCTTATAGAACTGCTTATAAAAATCCTATGGGAATGTCACCTTATAAAATGGTTTATGGAAAAGCTTGTCATTTACCTTTAGAACTAGAGCACAAAGCTTATTGGGCTGTTAGAGAACTAAATAAAGATCCTAAATTAGCCGGTAATAAGAGGTTGTTGCAATTAAGTTCTCTAGATGAATGGAGAAATGAAGCTTATGAAAATGCTAAACTCTTTAAAGAAAAAGTTAAGAAATGGCATGATAGAAGGATCATCAAAAGAGAATTTAATGTTGGAGATCAAGTTCTATTGTATCGGTCTTGTCTCAGATTCTTTGCAGGGAAATTACTCTCGAAGTGGGAAGGACCATATGTTGTTGAGGAGGTGTATCGTTCAGGAGCAATTAAAATTAGCTCTCTCCAAGGCAATGCCACGCAAGTGGTGAATGGACAAAGACTCAAGCATTATATCTCGGGTGATTCCTATAATGTTGATGTTGATATTATTCAAGTGGAAACACCGGAGGCTTTCATCAAAGGACAAATTGACAGTCCGCCAGAACTCGACTTTGAATAGGTAACAGTACAGGTAATAAAAAGTCCACGTTTACCTTTCCGAACATTATTTCTGCTGTTTTTAGAAAATATGAAAAATTACGGAATCGAAACGGAGTGGAAAAGACGCGCGAGGGCCCGTCACCACAGGCCGGCGCGGGCCCCACCCTGGCCGCGCCGACCTATGGTGACAGCCCCTCGGCGTCCCGTTTCCACTCGTTTTCAGCCTGGAACCTTCCTTTTGTCGTAAAAATATTTGCTATATAATCCCCCGGACCCCTGGAGGTCCGTATATCGTTTTCTCGTCGTGTTTTGTTTCGAGCTGTTTTCTGCCAGATTTGTTTTGATCTAGAAGCACCATGGCCTCCAACAACAAGGACAAGGAACCTTTGAAGGAAAATATTCAAGACCCGGAGCTGAAGAAAGAAGACGCAAGAGAGGATGAGGAAGAAGTGGAGGAAGCTCCGCAGGAACACCAGCAAGCCACCGTTGCAAGTATTGGCGTGATATCAAATCCATCCAACATCAAGAGGAGTGCACGAATCGCTACCGGAGGAGCGGTTCCACGTCATTACTTGGCTCCAAGGACATCTTCTCCGAGCCATTACAACCCTTACCGCAATCTAATCTACGATCGTCAAACTGAAAGAACCCCCAAGGTAGTGTTGCCAAGTAATTGGGATATAAATCGTTCTGACAATGCAGGAGAGATGAAATCTGAAGCTGAAGGATGGGGAAACAATTCTAAGAGTTGGGATTCACCACCGGACATGATTATGAGCCGCGTTGAGCACAACTCGGAGATGATTCGCAACCTCACCTATGAGATTGAAGGTTTACAGGAGCTTGTCAGGAAGCTTGTCGAGAAGAATCCATCACCACCATCACCGAAGGAGTAATTCATCATCGGTATTGGCATCCCCTTGGTTTGTTCCAAGCTTGGGGAGTGCCGCGGTATCACATCACCACCACCTTTATCTTTTACTATCAAGTAGTGTCATATCATGAGTAGGGAAGTTATCGTATGGAATAGTATGCAATGTGGAAGTATCTCTCTTAGTTATCTATGTATCCGTTGGTGTGAGTTATCGTTATGGAATATTAATGAGAAGTCTTATCATTTACTTTTTGCACACCTTATTTTAGTTTGCAATCTCCATTATATGATTACTCTTGACATGAGTATTGATATCACTTTGGGAGCATCAAGTAAATCTATTTGGTTTTGGCAAACTTAGCATTGGTCAATAGCAACAACATCTTGATGTTTAATGAAGGAGAGAAATACACTTAGATACATTATTCTATTATCTCTATGCTTAGTATTCTAGAGTTAAAATTGCTTGTGCTTATGAGAAAGATGCATGATTGTTTCTATCATATGTATATTTGTTTGTTTCCCTCAACCTTTATGCTTGCTATCAAACCTTGCTAGCCAAAGACCTGTATCGAGAGGGAATGCTTCTCATACATCCATAACCTTAGACCAAACCTATGCCATTTGTGTCCACCATACCTACCTACTACATGGTATTTTCTGCCATTCCAAGTAAATACTTCATGTGCTACCTTTAAATTATTCAAACTATACTACCCCTTATTTGTGTCAATGTTTTATAGCTCATGAGGAAGTATGTGGTGTTTTATCTTTCAATCTTGTTGGGCGGACTTTCACAATGGACTAGCGGCACATCCGCTTATCCAATAATTTTGCAATAAGAGCTGGCAACGGGGTTCCCAGCCCCAATTAATAACTTTCATGAGCTATCATTCCAATAATTTTGCAATAAGAGCTGCCATTCCAATAATTTTGCTCTGATTTATCAGCAAGCAACTTAATTTTGCAATAGACACTCCTCCATGGTATGTGAATGTTGGAAGGCACCCGAGGATTCGGTTAGCCATGGATTGAGAAAGCCAAGGTTGGGGGGAGTGTCATCCTTAATAAAACTAAAATACATGTAAACAAAAGAGAAGGGGGATGATCTACCTTGCTGGTAGAGATGCCGTCCCTCATGGGAGCCGCTCTTGAAGGTTCGTTTGGCAAGGGGTTAGAGTGCCCGCTACCATTCGTTGACAACAACAAACACCGCTCAAAATCTTACTTTTATGCTCTTTATATGATTTCAAAACTTGAAAAGCTCTAGCACATGATTTAATCCCTGCTTCCCTCTGCGAAGGGCCTGTCTTTTACTTTTATGTTGAGTCAGTAAACCTATTTCCCTCTATCTCAAGCAAGCAATTGAGTTGTTGTGAACCAATCATTTATGCTGTGATCCAGTTAATCATGTCTTTTATACTTTCTTGTTTAGTACCAAATGAATATGACTTTGAAGTTATCAATGATTATGAGGAGATTGTTATGCTTAAATATGAAAGCTCAGCTATAAAATCTAATATGAAAGCTTTGCTTAAAAGTACAATCCGTTAGTAGTTCTCTGACCAAGAACAAAGTTTGCCATCACCAATTATGATTTCTTATGCACCTTTACTTGTGATTTCTCTTTACTTATTTCGAGATGAGTTATATGAGGAAGTTGTTTACTAGAATGTCTTGTGTGAATGAATATGATGCTTCTTGTCCGTATTTTATTTATCGACTCTTCACTCCATAAACATGTGGTCTTGTTTATCGAGCTCGGTTTCGCTTGGGGACAAGCGAGGTCTAAGCTTGGGGGAGTTGATACGTCCAATTTGCATCACTATTTTGTATCATAATTTGCTGTTATTCATTGATATATTTCATATTGGGACACAATACTTATGTTATTTCATCTATTTTGCATGTTTCATCATCATTGGAGGATCAAGCACCGGAGCCAGGATTCTGCTAAAAAGCACCGTCAGACGCAATATTTCGGAAGATCAACTGTGGAAGGGAATTTCACGTAAATTCCTATTTTTCCAGATGACGGATGGAGCCGAAGGGGAAGAGAGAGGGCCACAGTGGGCCGGACCATAGGGCGGCGCGGCCCATGGCCGGCCGCGCCACCCTATGCTCTGGGGGCCCACGACCCTTTCGCCTCCTTTTCTTCGCGTACTCCTTCGTCCCGAAGACCTAAGCCACGAGAGGATCCTCATGAAGGGTTACGCCGCCTCGCGGGCGGAGAACACCAGAGAGAAAGAGCTCTCCGGCGGCAGGAATCCGCCGGGAAATTCCTCTCGGAGGGGGATCGACGCCATCGCCATCGTCATCGAGCGGGACATCATCTCCATCATCATCATCATCATCTCCACCATCTACACCGCCATCACCACCGCTGCACCTCGTCATCGCTGTAGCAATTCGGGTTAAATCTTGATTGTTTGATAGGGGAAACTCTCCCGGTGTTATTCTATACTTGTTGTAGATGCTATTGAGTGAAACCATTGAACCAAGGTTTATGTTCAGATTGTTATAAATCATCATATCACCTCTGATTGTATTCCATATGATGTCTCGTGAGTAGTTCATTTAGTTCTTGAGGACATGGGTGAAGTCTAAATGCTAGTAGTGAATTATGGTTGAGTAATATTCAATGTTATGATATTTAAGTTGTGGTGTCATTCTTCTAGTGGTGTCGTGTGAACGTCGACTACACGACACTTCACCATTTATGGGCCTAGGGGAGTGCATCTTGTATTCGGTTGCTAATTGCGGGGTTGCCGGAGTGACAGAAACCTGAGTCCCCGTTAGTACATCGATGCAGAGGGATCGCAGGATCTCAGAGTTTAAGGCTGTGGTTAGATTTATCTTAATTACTTTCTTGTAGTTGCGGATGCTTGCAAGGGGTATAATCACAAGTATGTATTAGTCCTAGGAAGGGCGGTGCATTAGCATAGGTTCACCCACACAACACTTATCAAAACAATGAAGATTATTTAGCCACTTGAAGCGAAAGTACTAGACTAAAATCCCCATGTGTCCTCAGGAACGTTTGGTCATTATAAGTAATCAAACCGGCTTGTCCTTTGTGCTAAAAAGGATTGGGCCACTTGCTGCAATTATTTCTCTTGCATTTTATTTACTTGTACTTTATTTATCTGCAATATCAAAACCCCCGAATACTTGTCTGTGAGCATTTACAGCGAATCCTTCATCGAAACTGCTGCCAACACCTTCTGCTCCTCGTTGGGATCGACATTCTTACTTATCGAAGATACTAGGATACACCCCCTATACTTGTGGGTCATCAGAGGCAAATTATTATACCAAGTTTTAGCATCATCCTTTAATGAGAAAGGAAAAATTTTAGCGACAAAATAAGTACGCATCTTAATATCATCAGAAAACAAGCCACTAAGAGTAGATAACTCAGTCATGTGTTCAACAGCACTTTCTTTTTCAGTACCACAAAAGGGTGTTTTCTCAACAATAGCTATATGAGATAAATCAAGAGAAAAATCATAATCTTTATCCCTAATGTTTATAGGAGATGTGGCAAATTTAGGATCAGGAGATAGTTTATATCTAACAGCATGTTCCGCAAGCAACTTTTTAATTTTTCTTGCATCAGTAGTAGCATTGCATTTTTCAATAAAATCATCATCAAGCTCTACATAATCTTCATCAAGATCATCACTAGAATATTCAACAGACTCAGGTGAATTAACAGGTGTAGCAGCATTTTCATTAGGAGTTTCAGTATTTTCAATTTGTCTAGACTTAGCAATTGTAGCATCTAGAAAAGATCCTAACGAACCATCATTATCAAGCACAGCAGAAGCATCATCACAATTATGAGAGGAATTTTCAGATTCAGTAGAAGTACCAGCATTTGAAGCTTGTGGTGGTGAAACAAGTTTACTTATCACAGATGGTGAATCAAGAGCAGCAGAGGTACTAAGAGTTGTACCTTTTCTTGTAGTGGATGGTAATATGGCGATCTTAGTATCGCGAGGTTTACCCATGATGGAGAATTTGCAGCGAACAATATCAATTCAAGTGAATTTCCAAATAAAGCTATGCTCCCAGCAACGGCGCCAGAAAATAGTCTTGATGACCCACAAGTATAGGGGATCGCAACAGTCTTCGAGGGAAGTATTACCCAATTTATTGATTCGACACAAGGGGAGACAAAGAATACTTGTAAGCCTTAACAATGAGTTGTCAATTCAGCTGCACCTGAGACTTGCTCGCAAGAGTTTATCAATAACAGTTTTATAGCAAGAGGAATGGTGAAATAACACAGTGAAAAATAAAGACGGTAGTGATTATAGTAAACAGCAGGATTAAAATACTGTAGGCACGGGACGGATTTAACGGGCGTTGCATGGATGAGAGAAACTCATGTAACAATCAAAGCAGGGCATTTGCAGATAATAATAAAACGGTATCCAAGTACTAATCAATCAATAGGCATGTGTTCCATATATAGTCGTACGTGCTCGCAATGAGAAACTTGCACAACATCTTCTGTCCTACCAGCCGGTGGCAGCCGGGCCTCTAGGGAAACTACTGGATATTAAGGTACTCCTTTTAATAGAGTACCGGAGCAAAGCATTAACACTCCGTGAACACATGTGATCCTCACATCGCTACCATTCCCTCCGGTTGTCCCGATTTCTGTCACTTCGGGGCCATTGGTTCCGGACAGCGACATGTGTATACAACTTGCAGTAAGATCATAAACAACGAATATCTTCATGAATCAATAACATGTTCAGATCTGAGATCATGGCACTCGGGCCCTAGTGACAAGCATTAAGCATAACAAGTTGCAACAATATCATAAAAGTGACATCTACGGATACTAGGCACTATGCCCTAACAATCTTATGACTATTACATGACCAATCTCATCCAATCCCTACCATCCCCTTCAGCCTACAGCGGGGAAATTACTCACACATGGATGGGGGAAACATGGCTGGTCGATGGAGAGGCGTTGGCGGTGATGGCGGTGAAGATCTCCTCCAATTCCCCGTCCGGCGGAGTGCCGAACGGAGACTTCGGCTCCCGAGACGGAGTTTCGCGATGTGGCGGCTCTCTGGAGGGTTTCTGCGACTTCGACTTCTCTCCGTGCGTTTTTAGGTCGAACCCGATAAGTAGTCCGAAGGGGTCGGAGGCCAGCCGAGGGGCCACCACATGGCCGCGCGGCCCCCGGGCCGCGCCGCCCTATGGTGTGGGGCCCTCGGGCCTCCACCTCTCTTGCCCTTCTGGCTCCGTCAATATTATGGTAAAATAGGGCCTTCTGCATAAATTCTGAGGATTTTCCCGAAAGTTGGATTTCTGCACAAAAACGAGACACAGCTGAAAACAACAGTTTAGTCCGTGTTAGTTGTATCCAAAATACACAAATTAGAGGCAAAACAATAGCAAAAGTGTTCGGGAAAGTAGATACGTTTTGGACGTATCAGCTGTCTATGCATAAATTGGTTGCACGAGTAGAACACAATTGTTTTGTGGGCGTTGATTCTTTGTTGTCTTTAGTTCGTGTACTTTGCATCTTGCGGCATGGTGGGATGAAGCGGCCCGGGCTAACTTTACATGACCGTGTTCATGAGACTTGCTCCACGCTCGACATGCAACTTGTATTGCATAAGTGGCTTTGCGGGTGTCTGTCTCTCCCACCATAGTGAAGATCCAATTTACTCTTTCTATTGACAACACTAGTATCACCGTTGTGGTTCATGTTCGTAGGTAGATTAGATCTTACTCGAAAACCCTAAACCACGTAAAATATGCAAACCAAATTAGAGACGTCTAACTTGTTTTTGCAGGGTTTGGTGATGTGATATAGCCATGATGTGATGATGAATATGTATGATATGATCATTATTGTATTGTGGCAACCGGCAGGAGCCTTATGGTTGTCTTTATATTTCATGTTGTAGTATTATTTCAAAGTAGTTGTAATAGTTGCTACACACGGTGAACAACCATGAAGACGGCGCCATAGACCTTGACGCTACGCCGGCGATGATGGAGATCATGCCCGTTGATGATGAAGGTCATGTCCGTGCTTTGAAGATGAAGATCAAAGGCACAAAGACTAAAGGGCCATATCATATCACATATGAATTGCATGTGATGTTAATCCTTTATGCATCTTATTTTGCTTAGATCGCGACGGTAGCATTATAAGATGATCCCTCACATTAATATCAAGATGATAAAGTGTTCTCCCCTCGTATGCACCGTTGCTATAGTTCGTTGTTTCGAAACATCTTGTGATGATCGGATGTGATAGATTCTACGTTCACATACAACGGGTGTATATCTGGCCATGGGCAGCCCGGCCCGACGGCCCGGCCCGGCCCGAAAACTCGGGCTTGGGCCGAAATGTTGGCCCGATCAGCGGGCCGCCGGGTAGCAGAAAAGCACTTTAACACTACGGCGGCCGCCCGCCGACGGCCCGACGGGCTTGGTGGGATTTTGGTCGGGCCGGGCCGGGCTTGGGCCGGGTTTTTTTGCGTCGGGCCTACCTCGGGCCGGCCCGAGGCCCGGCCCGGCCCGACACATGCCCAGGTATGAACCGGTGTAAGCCATGTTTACACACGCGGAATACTTGGATTTGCTTGACGAGCCTAGCATGTACAGACATGGCCTCGGGACAACAGAAACCGAAAGGTTGAACACGAGTCATATGAATGATATGATCAACATGTTGATGTTCACCATTGAAGCTACATCATCTCACGTGATGATCGGTTTTGGTGTAGTGGATGTGGATCGTGTGCCACTTAACAACTATGAGGGATGTTGTATTAAGTGGGAGTTCTTTAGTAATTAGATTAAAACTTGAACTAATTATCATGAACATAGTCTGAATAGTATTTTGAATTAATTTGTAGAATTGGCATCCATTTTCTACCATGCGCTAGTCTTGTAATTGAGATAGAAATATTGTTAAGTCTGACAAGTAACTTTACGGACTGGTACCGTATTGTTAAAGAATCAAGAAATGATTAAGTCCTATTGCAAACTTTTAGTAAACCTCACATTGTTGATTCAAAGAACAATGGTTTCAATTAGTACCTAAAATCATCTTGTCTCCATGAAACTTGAAGTTCAAATCCGTTTGAAATGTAAGGAGCTGGAAATTTTGTTTTCAGAAATAAGCAAGGTATGAGATATATGTGATATCTAAGACCTTATTGCAAGATGATAGAATATAATCTAGTGAGACTACATAAACTCATAAGTTTTATGGGAATGTACGAAGGTTGAAGACGCCAGGCGTCCCAATCCTCCAACTATTGGGGCACTAACGATATTCGCATATCCATGAAATGATCGTCCTTAGTATGCACCGTTGCTAAGACTCGTCGTTTCGAAGCATCTCATGATGATCGGGTGTTATAGATTCTACGAGTGCATACAACGGGTGCAAGCTGATTTGCACATGTGAATACTAAGGTTAAACTTTACGAGTCTAGCATGTACAGACATGGTCTCGGAAAGTTGTCATGATATGATGGATAAAATTATGAGTGAAATTGTTCATCATATTACAAAATTACTAATAGCGGAATCTGGAACACTTGTCATATGATGATCAACTTCAAAGTAAGAACCTCAAGGTTATTGGTATTTGACCAATGGACCTAGAAGTTATTGAAGGTGAAGTGTTTTCTGAGAATGAGGAAAGCTAAAAGAGAAACTACAAAAGATATTTTGGTAGAAAGAAAGAAAAGACTAGAAAGTCTAGCTCAGGTGTATATACATGATATACATGTTATGGATGTATTCCTTGTTTTGTCACATAATGAAATTCTTGTGTATTTGTACCGGATTGGTTGGTATGAGATGTCATACAATACAACGCAATACAAGAATACGATGGCCTAAGTGACTGATAAGGAATATGGTAATAATGCACGTCTGGAACATAATAAAGTGTTATTATGTTTGTCGTTGGCATTCTACCTAGCCCTTAGAATTTATAATAAAGAACTTAATAATTGTTATTTTGCTCTGGTCAAATGAAAACAATGAGTTGTTCAAATTATGACATTATTCCATATACGATGGATAAGTTATTATAAATCTTAATGGTGAAACACACATACATAACACTGACGCTAAAATGCCATAAGGCAAATGATTTGAATTCCACTTATTTGTGGAACCGCCATTTAGGTCATCTTAGAAAGGAATGCATGAAGAAACTCCATGCAGATGGATTTTTGGAGTCATTTGATTTTGAATCGTTTGGCGCTTGCAAATCTTTTCTAAAATGGAATGACTAAAATACTGTTCATAGGCCAAGAGTTGAACGGGAAACTAACTTAGTGGAAACATACATGATGATGTATGTGGTTCACTGGCCATAGTTGTGTGCGATAGATTCTTCTACTTCATGAAAACTTCCAACAATGAATTGAGTATATATATGTGGATATATTCGATAAGAAAGAAGTTTGAAACATTTGAATGGATTCAAATAAATTTCAGCATGAAGTGGAAATCATCGTAATAGAAAAGTCAAATATCTATGATTGGATCATGGTGAAAATATTTGAATTACGAGTTTTAGCGAACATCTAAGAGAGTTATGAAATTGTTCTACAACTCACATTTCTTGGAGTATCATAATGATGATGGAGTATCCGAGAGATGTATCCAAACCTTGTTGGATTAATGATGAAATAAAGCCATTATATTTTTATGGATTATGCTTTAGAGACTACCGCTTTTACACTAAATAGAGCATCATCATGATCCGTTGAAATGACACCATACGAGTTATGGCATGGGTATGAACCCTAATAGTCTTTTCTTAAATTTTGGTATGCATAGCATAAGTAAATAAGTTTACAACCAAAATCGGATGAATGTCTTTGTTGGTTATCCCAGAGAGTTGATTGGGAATTCTTTCCACTATGAAGTAAAAGACAAAAGTGTTTGTTAATGTTACTTGCTTATTTCCAAGAAATTGTTTTCTAGCGAAGTATTTGAGTGGGAGGACAATAGAACTTGATAAGGTTTATGAACCTGAGCATAATGATCAGAGTAGCGCAGCATTGGAAATGGTTCCGGAAGCGGCCACGACGATCATGGCTCCCATGACTACAAAGTGTTTTAGCCATGGAGATCGAAGTACCTATTGAACCTTGTAGGTTTGGTTTACTTTGTGATCAAATAAATGATTTGTGGACAAAGGATTGATTTTGAACAATGATAAACCAACTACATACAAAGAAGTTATGATGGGCCCTGACTCCGTTAAAATGGCTATGCGCCATGAAATCCAAGATAGGTGAATACTTTTTGAAAGTAAATGAATCTATGAAATTGATGGACTTGGATGAAATATCCTTGAAGAAACTAGACTTGTCGAAAATTTGTTTACGACAAAGTTCAAATAGTTGACTACGATAAGATTAGATCTTCCGTAGCAATGCTTATAGTCTATGTGGATTATTCTAGTAATCGCTACATATTTATTTTATGAGATATGTTAGTAGGATGGCAAAATATATTACTTAACAGAAGTGTGTATTAAATGTGTATACAAGATACAACCAAGAGTTTTGCTAGTCCGTAGAATACTAGATAGGAATACGAACTTCAATTGGATGAAGTGAGTATTGTGGAGTTGGAATCTTCACCGGATGAAATAGTCAAAAAGTTTTTTGATTTCATCAGAAACGATGAAGATGCTTGCATTTGCAAGAAATTAAGTGGGAGCGCTGAGACATATTTGTAATACTTTATGTAGCTGACATATCGTTGATTATAAATATTGTAATTATATAATTGATTAAAAGGTTTCATTGAGAATTAGCTTCAATGAAAGGATATGGACTGAAACATATTTAGTGTCAAGATCTATGAAGATAGATTGAAACACATAATAAGTTTAAGTCAAAGTACATAGAATGAATATTGAAGTAGTTCAAATTATAAAGAAGGTGTTCTTTTCATGTGAAGTTTTAACAAGACTTGAGTGTATATGACACTCAATGAGTAAAAACACATGAGTGATTATAGATCACAAATAATACGTACACAATCATATGTCCTGTGCTCTAAAAGTGTTATGAGCATATACCAGAATGATTCATGTGATGATCATTGGATAAGAATATCCTTGTGTACTTTAGAAGAACCAAGGATATATATAGTTTTGTATGAGGTAATGACAAACAAATCGTTGTAAAGTGTTGCACCGATATTAGTTTGGTCACATATAAAAATAAATTTCAATCTCAATTAGGCTAAGTGTTGTTTAAAAGGTATCACAATGCTAGATTTAGAAGAGTTCTAAATATTGTGACGGATTCTACAAACGAAGGCAGGATATGTCATTGTTTTGACAATGACTAAAGATGTTAAGTCAAAAAGTTCTTTGAGAACTTGGTGTAGTTCCGATAGTGTCAGAACTTTGAAGCTATATTGTGTATGACAATATTAGTGACATATTTCAGACCGCGGAATTAAGGTTCCACCAGAGGACTAAGCATATATGCCGACTCATTTGGAAAATGAGTGATGCGTTGACGCAAATGAATTGCAAAATACATACGTTTCTGAGCGTGTCAGATCCGTTGACTAAAACCTCTCCCGTGAGCATAACATGATAAAGCACCAGAAGGCCAAGGTGTTATATCTTTACAAATGTAAACTAGATTATTGACTCTAGTGCAAGTGACTGTTGGAGATATGCCCAAGAGGCAATAATAAAATGGTTATTATATATCTTTGTGTTTATGATAAATGTTTACATACCATGCTATAATTGTATTAACCGAACATTGATACATGTGTGTTATGTAAACAATAAGGAGTCCCTAGTAAGCCTCTTGTATAACTAGCTTGTTGATTAATAGATGATCAAGGTTTCATGATCATGAACATTGGATGTTATTAATGACAAGGTTATGTCATTGATGAATGATGTAATGGACATACACCCAAATAAGCGTAGCATAAGATCACGTCATTAAGTTCAGTTTGCTATAAGCTTTCGATACATAGTTACCTAGTCCTTCGACCATGAGATCATGTAAATCACTTATACGGAGAGTACTTTGATTACATCAAACGCCACTGCGTAAATGGGTGGTTATAAAGGTGGGATTAAGTATTCGGAAAGTATGAGTTGAGGCATATGGATCAACAGTGGGATTTGTCCATCCCGATGACGGATAGATATACTCTGGGCCCTCTCGGTGGAATATCGTCTAATTAGCTTGCAAGCATATGAATGGTTCATAAGAGACCACATACCACGGTACGAGTAAAGAGTACTTGTCGAGACGAGGTTGAACAAGGTATCGTGATACCGATGATCAAACCTCGGACAAGTAAAATATCGCGTGACAAAGGGAATCGGTATCGTATGTAAATGGTTCAATCGATCACTAAAGTCATCGTTGAATATGTGGGAGCCATTATGGATCTTCAGATCCCGCTATTGGTTATTGGTCGGAGAGAAGTCTCAATATGTCCATAGTTCACGAACCGTAGGGTGACACACTTAAGGTTTGATGTCGTTTAAGTAGATATGGAATATGGAATGGAATTCGAAGTTTTGTTCGGAGTCTCGGATGGGATCCAGGACATCACGAGGAGGTCCGGAGAATAAGATTCATATATAGGAAGTCATATTCCAAGTTTGGAAATGATCCGGTGTATTTATGGAAGGTTCTAGAAGGTTCTAGAAAAGTCCGAAGAAATCACCATGGAAAGTGGAGTCCCGGAGGGACTCCACCTTGCATGGCTGGCCAACCCAAGGGGAGGAGTCCCGGTGGACTCCCCAAGGGTGGCCGGCCAACCCCCAAGGAAGGGGTGGGAGTCCCACCTTGAGTGGGATTCCCCCTTGGTAGGTTTTGTCCCTAAGGCAAGTTTTGGATTCGGGTCTTATTCGAAGACATGGAGTCCAACTCTTGGGGGCTTCCACCTATAAAAAGAGGGGCAAGGGGAGGGGCCGGCCACTCCAAGCCATGAGTTGGCCGCACCCCCCTCTCTCCCCAAACTCTAGCCTCTCCTCCTCCACCACCTCTCCCGCATACGCTTAGGCGAAGCCCTGCCGGAGTTCTCCACCACCACCACCGCCACGCCGTCGTGCTGCCGGGATTCCGAGGAGGATCTACTACTTGCGCTTCCCGCTGGAACGGGGAGGAGGACGTCGTCTTCATCAACACCGTACGTGTGACCGAGTACGGAGGTGCTGCCTGATTGTGGCACCGTCAAGTTCTTCTACGCGCTTTTGCAAGTGGTCAAGATCTTCTACGCGCTTTGCAAGCGGCAAGTGATCGACTACATCCACCACGAGATCTAATCTCGTTAGGCTTTGGAAATCTTCGAGGTTAGTCTCATGATCTTCTCGTTGCTACCATCTACTAGATTAGATCTTGGCTTGTGTTTTCGTTCTTGCGGTAGGAAATTTTTTGTTTTCTATGCTACGAATCCCTACAATATGTTGTTGATTATGATATTTGTTTGTCTCTTCTCGCAATTAATGAATATATACTTGTGTGGTGATTAAATCAAATAAGAATTCACATGTGCAGGCAATACATGTTTTATAATTGAGATCATAGGCATACCTTGTGCTCTATGACATCATGTCATCTCCAAGAGAGTGTAATAACTACTTCTAACTTGTCAAAAAATTACATGGCACTTTTATTAGAAGATGAGATGTCATAATATCCACTATGTCTACCTAAAAAAAGCTTTACTATCTTTAAGAGAGAAAAAAGTACACTCCGGATTGCATACCTAGCATAGAAGAAGATAATTGCACTCTAGATGTAGATTTGTTCCTTCACTTGTCCTCATGCATGCACCAAAATGGCCACCTGAGACAAAGATGACTATTGGTATGAGCTTATTTTTTCTTCTAGTTAAGTTTTCTTGTGTGGTGATTAAATTAAATACGAGATCACATATAAAAAATTCAGATCATAGTGACTTCTTGGGCTAGATGACATCATATCACCCTAGAGAGAGAAAAGGGGAATCTACTGCATGAGCTAGATATTTTTGTCGTCTAGGTTTCTCTTGTCTTAACTTTTTATGTATTTTCTATACGGACCAACATAATGCATTACTATGTCATTGGTTATGATTTTTGTCGTCTAGCTTTCTCTTGCTGTGACTTGTACATACTTTCTGAGCAAACCGACTTCATGTATAAATATATTCTTGATTATGATACTTGTTTGTCTGTTCCAACATTTAATGCATATACACGGGTGTGGTGATTAAATTGAATAAGAATTCACATATGCACACATTACATGTTTTATATTTGAGATCATCGTGATCCCTTGGGAACTATGACATCATCTCATTCCCAAGAGAGTGCAATTTTCAGTTCTAAAATGTCAAAACATGACATGTCACTTCTAGTCCATTGTGGACTACCGAAAACTTGGAAAATAATCTTACTAGGAGAACAAATCTAACATAAAAGAAAACAAATACACTCTATGTGTGGATATGTAGTTTCTCCTACTAGCGCGAGAACAACTGTTAGAGACAAGGAGGCTGGTGGTGGGGGTTTAGTTTTGTCGCCAGCTACGGTTTTCTTGTCGTAACTCCCTCACTCCCCCCCCCACACACACACTTATGTACAAAATGGCTTCATGTAGCACGTTACTTATGTTTCTTTGTAGTTCTCTCTAGCAGTTAATGCACATATTAGTGTGGCGATAAAATTAAAATAAATCATATATAAAGAGAAGACATTCTACAAAATTGAAAGCATAGTGATCTCTTGGGTGATGACATCTTTTCATCCTCAAGAGAGTACAGTCTTCGATGCTTTCTCTCTTCTGACTCGTAAAGAATTTACATGGCTCTTCTACTATAAGACAAGGGGAATCTACTGCATGAGCTATGTATTTTTGTCATCTAGGTTTCTCTTGTCTTAACTTTTTTATGTACTTTCTATACGGACCGAGTCCATGCTTTGATTTGTCATTGATTATAACTTTTCTCCGTTGAGCTTTCTCTTGTCATAACTTGACCGTACGGACCAACTTCATGCATACATATATTGTTGATTATGATATTTGTTTGCCTCTTCTAGAAGTTAAAGAATATACACTAGGGAGATCGCATTCATCCTTTGTGCTCTATGGCATCATCTCATCCCCAAGAGAGTGCAATTCTAAGTCCTAACTTGTGAAAAGAATTATACGACACTTGTACTAGAAGATGGTTACTTACAATTTCCGACGTGGACGACCTAAAACTCTCTTCTCCCCTTTAAAGAAAACTATCGCATTAGCTAGGAGCAGAAACCCAACATCGAAGAAAAAAACGCACTCTCGATATAGACCTTGGCTTCTTCCTTGTACTAGCATGAGAATGGCCGCTAGAGACAAGAAGGCTGGCTGTGGGGCTTGAGTTTTTTCGTCGGTTAGGATCTTCTTGTCGTAACTTTCCGTACCTCCGTACGAACCGGCTTCACGTAGCGATACATTATTGATTGTCCTTCCTGGTCCTCTGCAGCAAGTAATGCGCATTTCAATGTGGCGGTTAAATTAAATAAGAAATCACATGCTATGCAATTGAGATCATAACAAACCCTCGGTTGTAGTCTAAAAAAAACCATTAGGTGCCATGACATGCTATGCGAATGATACATGGTGATCTCCTTGGCGCCATGACATCATCCTCATCATCAAGATAGTGTGACCTTCATTGCCATCATCCTCATACATGCAACCCTAATATATAAGAAGATAATTGCAATCTAGACACAAATTATTGATTTCCCCTATGTGATGGGAGACAAGAATGATCACTCGAGACAAGGGGAATTGACTGTCGGAGCCAAAAAAAAAATGCCGTCTAGCTTTCTCTTGTCATAACTTGCACATACTTTCCATACAAACCGACTGCATGCACAAATATGTTGTTGATTATGATATTTGTTTATCTCTTCTCCTAATTAATGAATATATACTAGTGTGGTGATTAAATCAAATAAGAAATCACATGTGTAGGCAATACATGTTTTATAATTGAGATCATAGTCATCCCTTGTGCTCTATGACATCATGTCATCTCCAAGAGAGTGTAAAATTTGCTTCTAACTTGTCAAAAAGTTACATGGCACTTTTATTAGAAGATGGGATGTCATAATATCCACTCCGTCTACCTACAAAATCTTTACTATCTTTAAGAGAGAGAAAAAGTACATTGCGGAACACATACCTAGCATAGAAGAAGATAATTGCACTCTACGCGTAGACTTGTTCCTTCACGTGTCCCCATGCACCAAAATGGCCGCCGAACACAAAGAGGACTATTGGTAGGAGATTTAGTTTTTCTGCTAGCTAAATTTTCTTGTGTGGTGACTAAATTAAATACGACATCACATATAAATAATTAGGTCATAGTGACTTGTTGGGTTAGATGACATCATATCACCCGGAGAGAGACAAGGGGAATCTGCTGCATGATCTAGGTATTTTTGTCATCTAGGTTTCTCTTGTCTTAACTTTTTATGTACTTTTAACGGACCGACATCATGCATTAATATGTCATTGATTATGATTTTTCATGGTCTAGATTTTTCTTACCAAGACTTGTACGTACTTTCCGTACAAAGTAACTTCATGCATAAATATATTCTTGATTATGATACTTGTTTGTCTGTTCCAGTAGTTAATGCATGTACACTTGTGTGGCGATTAAATTAAATAAGAATTCACATATACATATATTATATGTTTTACAATTGGGACCATAGTGATCCCGACACGATGACATCATCTCGTCCCTAGGAGAGTGCAATTTTCAGTTCTAACATAAGAAAAAATTACATGGCACTTCTATTAGGAGATGGTTCCCTACAATGTCCACTGTGGACTATTGAAAACTTGGTTGTCTTAAAAATAAAATAACCGTACTAGGAGCACAAATCTAACTTCAAGCAAAACAAATACACTCTAGATGTCGATATGTGGTTTCTCCCTTGTACTAGCTCGAGAAAGGCCGCTAGAGAGAAGGATGCTAGTGGTGGGGGTTGAGTTTTGGACATCATCCCATCCTCAAAAGAGTCTTCGCTGCTTTCTCTGTTCTGACTCATAAAGAATTTACATGACTCTACTATAAGACAAGGGGAATCTACTGCATGAGCTAGTTATTTTTGTCGTCTAGGTTTCTCTTGTCTAAAATTTTTTATGTACTTTCTATACGGACCGACTCCATGCATTGATTTGTCATTGATTATGATTTTTCGTCATCAATCTTTCTCTTGTCGTACGAACCGACTTCATGCATAATATATTGTTGATTATGATATTTGTTTGTCTCTTCTATCAGTTAAAGAATATACACAAGGGAGATCGATCACAGTCATCCGTTGTGCTCTATGGCATCATCTCATCCCCAAGAGAGTGCAATTCTAAGTTCTAACTTGTGAAAAGAATTGCACGACACTTGTACTAGAAGATGGTTCCTTATAATTTCCGATGTGGACTACCTAGCTAAAACTCTTAGCTACCCTTTTGAAGAAAATAACTGCACTAGTAAGGAGCAGAAACCTAACATTGAAGAAAACAAACGCACTCGCAATATAGATCTTGTTGGCTTCTTCCTTGTACTAGCACAAGAACGGCCGCTAGAGACAAGAAGGCCGGCGGTGGGGCTTGAGTGTTTTCATCGGTTAGGATCTTCTTGTTGTTACTTTCCCGTACCTCCGTACGAACCGTCTTCATGTAGTGATACGTTATTGATTTTCCTTTCTAGTCCTCTCCAGCAAGTAATGCACATATCAATGTGGCGGTTAAATTAAATAAAAAATCACATCGATGCAGTTCGTAAAAAAAAAAGCCCTAGTGGCATGACATGCTATGCAAATGATACCATGGTGATCTCCTAGGCACCATGACATCGTCCTCACCGTCAAGAGAGAGCGATCTCCGTTGCTTTCTCTCTTGCCATAACTCGCAAAGAATTTACATGGCATCCCATAATGTCCATTGCTGGCTCTCCTTAAACTCTTTGCTACCTTCAAAAGGAAAGAAGAAACTGAGGACGCTCGGTTTCTGCAGGAGTTTAAACAGACAGCTCAAAAAAAAATTAACTACCTTCCAAAAAGGGGTCCCAATTACTTACGCTGCACACACTAGTACAGCGCGTGTCCACCCCATACACGAAAATCTCCCGTATCCCAATCATGTCTTGCACAAACAAGAACCAAAAAACAGAACATCGATGTGGGGTTCGGAAATGGACGGCCGGGATGGCGCGTGGTCCGACCCATGGCTAAGCCGCCGGTCCATGGCCAAGAACCAAAGACCAGGCGCACGCCGTCGCGGTGCGCCCCGAGTCCCGAGGCCGGCGGTGACGTCCCCCGTGCGCCGAATCGCGCAGCCCATCCTTCATCTGTGTGGCGGTCCACAGGCGCCCCCGTAGGCCGGGTCGAGGTGGAATAAAGCGAGGCTGACCTTAATAACTAACGAACTAGTGCCTGTCGGATCTGCGCCCGTACCCGCTAGGCAGAGCCAGTCCATGGTGCCACGTCAGGCGTCTACGGGTACCCTGGGCCGCTTCTTCTCCGGGGGTATTTATAGGCGCGCACGGCCCCGAGAGAGAAGCGCTCCTCACACCCTCCTCTCCGATTTAGAACGGAGGCCTCCTCGCCATTACAAAAGCTTCGAGATATCATTGGCAGATATACATAGAGGGGCCGTGAACGGTCGTGCAAGGAGAGGGAGATATTGGTAACTAGTGGTCACTTGGGGTGGTTACTGTGTTACTCTGGCGATCGCCGGAGCGATGACGACATCGCCGGCCGGGTCCCCGGGGTCCCCCGTGGCGGCGCCGGATCAGGTGGCCGCGCGCGACGCCGTGATCGGGTGGTACCGCGGCGAGTTCGCCGCCGCCAACGCCGTCATCGACGCGCTCTGCGGCCACCTGGCGCAGATCGGCGGCGCCGGCTCCGCGGCCGAGTACGACGCCGTGTTCGCCGCCCTCCACCGCCGCCGCCTCAACTGGTTCCCCGTCCTCCACATGCAGAAGTTCTACTCCGTCAACGACGTCGCCGCCGAGCTCCGCCGCGTCGCCGACGCCCGCGCAGCCGTCGCCGCGGCAGCAGCGTGCTGCTCGGACGAGGAGGCCGCGTCCACGGTGATCCAGGAGCCCATGATGGACGAGCCCGTCGCCGCCGTTGAGCAGGCGCCCGCGCCCGTGCCGGAGCACGTGCACGAGCCGGTGCAGCCTGAGGACGAGGCGGCTGCGGAGGAGGCGCAGCCTGAGGACGCCGTCCTCGCCGTGGTGGACGCGGAGCAGGAGCTGGACGGCGAGGATTCCTCGGGAGATTCGTCGGACCGGAAGGCCGCCTCCACGGAAGACGACGCCGTCCCCGACGGCCGTAAGTACAACCATCCCTATTTATTTATTAATCCATCCTCGCTCTCGTGCACAAATTATTAATCTCATTTCCTCCACAAAATTTCCCTTTCCCGTCGTCCGTCCGCATTCGAATTCCAATTCACCCAACCAGCCATGTCTCATCCGTTGGTTCATCTGCCGAACCGATCTCCGGTTTCGGCTAACGTTGGATCCGGTCGCCACCTGCCTTCCATGGATTTCTCCGCAAGCTTTCCCACTTCTAAAAATATATCCCCTGTTTTATCTATCGGGGCCTAGCCTGATAATAACCCAAAAAGGGGCCGAATTAGACTTCGAAACCACGCTTTGTTTATTATAGTACGGTACTACCCTGGCGCGCGCCACTGTTGCAAAAGCGAACGAGCGGCCAGGTTAATGCATGTTAGGAACGTGCCGGGTCGTGGAACCGCCCCACTACGGTCTGGTGGTTAGGGTGAAAAACCTGCGAGGGCGCCAATTATTTCCGTGCAGTCCCGCCGAAGCCGGGCGGCGTGATTAGCATATCGGACGGCGGAGGCAGGCTCGGCCGGTGAATCCAGGCCGCCGGTGCCGGCGGCGGCGGCGGGCCGGCGAAACGGGATCAAGAGGAGGCCGTAAACCCTACGGGCTTTCCCTCTGTGAGGCAGCTTTATTTTCTGTTAAGGTTCGGCTGCAGTGCACGCGCCCTCGGCCACCCTTTTGGGTTGGTCCCTCCCTGTCCCGTGGAAAGTACTGCCCAGTACGGCCGCTACCGGCCAACCGGTAATTACCTCATGCTCACTTTACTGCGGCCACTTTACCGATTATATTAATTAATCAACGTTAATTAATTATCATCGGGCGGGTGGTGCAGAAGAGGCCGCGCCGTGACGGGGAGTTTGACGCGCCCGTGGCCTCGTCCTTCTCGCCGGCGGCGGCGCAGCTCGCCTTGGCATCGAGGGCATCGTCGTTCTGCTTTGTAGCCTGGTACAGCCTGCCTGCCTGCCGTGGGGTTCCTCCATCTGGTGCACCAGCGATGATACGCTGTGCAGTCTGTATTTTCCGAGTAGAATATTTCAGGTGAATCTGGTGAGCATGTGCGCCGGGGGTCTCACACTCTCACGGGATTTGGCGAGGTACGGTCTCGACAAAACCTGCCTAGCGTTACCGATGGCACCAACCCTCCCTCAAGGAACGTCTCTGCTTTGGAGCCGTGCTAATTTGACTTTCGGGATGTGTGTTTTTGAGTGCTGCTTTGGCTGGTGTTCCACGTAGTGATGTGGGGATGGTTTGCCATCTTCATCTTCGGGCTAGAGGGACGAACTATTGGCTACATCAGACTATATCGAAGGAAAGTCAAGAATGCACTCATGAGTGAAATAGCAAACCAACAAACGAATTAAGACTGCTTTATATCGGGAGACCAATATAAAGCACTCCACCGTAGAATGGACAAAACACGTGTAATCTTGGTTTGCCATCTCTTTCTTGGAGAGCTTGGCTGGCGACGCGTGGTGTTCTGCGCCCCAGCATATGTGACGCGTTAGAGTTGACATTATTATCCAGGGAAGTTGACAAACAATATTTCTTGTAAAAAAGTAGCACTATTATATCTAAATCGTCATGGTTCAACAAGGAAGGTTTCCTCATCGTCGTCTAGCTACCTCGCTGCTGATTCCCTCGGAGAGTGACGCAAGTGATTTTCTGCAAAATTCTTTGTTGGAAAAAATAGCAACTCCAAAATTGGCCCCTGCCCCGGAGGTCATGCTTTCCATTTTTCTCTTGGAAACAAGTTTTTTTTAAATGTTATTACACCTGTCTGTCATAGTAATTTGAGAAGTGAACACCTATGTAAATTTCAATGGTCAAGTCTTCCTTCAAAGCCACGAGTCTTTTGTACAGCGCCTCCGTGTAGTACAGGACTTGGGGAGACATGCCGTGCGGCCGGAAGCGTGGCAAGCGATCAAACCTCCTCGTGCTGGCGTGGGTCTCATGAGGAGGAGCGTGCGCGTCAGTCCAGTCAGGCTCCGGCTGCCTGCGTAGCGAGGTGGAGCCCGGCGGTCGACTGCCACCTCGCCGGGACGACCCGTCTGATCGCAATCAAACGGACGGAGCTGGAAGTAAATGGACCCACATGACCACCGCCGTGCAAAATTAAATTCTCTCCCCCACGGCCCGTGCTGCACGTGTCGGACAGCCACTCGATCGGTCAGGTTCCAGAAGCCACAATCTCCGGCAGCCGAGGCTGGATCTGGTGCCGTTCCGATCGAAGCGTGCTCGTCCCCGGTGAGCTGTAGTACACGTGGTTGGCCTTCTGCCTGGCTGGTGGGACCAAAACCAGTCCACCTGGACCATCTGGCCTCCCTTCTTCTCGAAACACCCCGACTTGTCTCCTCCATATAGCGCCATCCTTGTGGAAATCGGCACATCATGGGGCCATGGCTGCTTCGCGTCAGTCTTCAGCCAGCCGCCTGCGGGGCACACGCAGGGGTAGGTGTTTGTTCAGAGCCAGTGCGACGTTTACGCACGTGATTATATCATGAAAACCCTACGCGATTTTGAATTGAAAATTCAGCTTAACAGTTTAGCCGGTGTTCGCATGTGCACGTGGCCGTGTTTACATGCTTCACAAATCTCTGGAAGCTAGACTTTATTCCACTCCGTACAAGAGTTTCAGCGATCTCTTCAAAAACTGACCACCGAGACTCCGCTACCTTTCAAAAGGGTGGAAAAGAAAATCTTGTGTTCTTCATGTGCCTACCAGCCCAGGATTGACAATTGCGAAAGGAAGGAAAGGTCTTGCGATACATACATAGAGTGGTCGAACATCACGATCTCGATGCCTTTTTCTTCTTCTCGCAATAATTGAGCACATATTGGTCCCTGCTTGCTGCTTGCTTGGTGCTTGCCCTGCCCCCACACTTATGCTATACTGTGCTAATGTCCATGTACATTCAGCTTCAGGGAATCTCCCTGTCTATACCCCGTCTTTCGTTATTGCGTTATCACGAAAGACAGCCTCTCCTTTCCTGCACGCCGTAGGGGGGCGTACTGCGTAGAAAATGACACGGAGTAGACTACAGCTTGGGGTCGAGGGCGTTTCTTCCTGTGCTATGATGGGGATCTCGGAAGATCTAATAATGAAACCGCACCATGCTTTGATTTTGTATATGTTTGAATCTTCAAAAAAATGGGTGATCAGCTGGACCCTTCGTTGCCGCGTGACTGTGCCCACTAACGAACCTAAGGTAGGTGAAGATCAGATTGTGCCGTTCCAGAAAAAGCTGAGACGAAATACATTCCGTATTTTATAATTTTTTCTTACAGAATCTCCTGTCCAAAACCTGTTGGTGATGACCTTCCATGCTAGACTCATTTCTCGTTTTGTGAACACCTTTCATGCCACACCTGCTTCTTTTAAATGTGTTTCTTTTTGCGAGCTAAACGATGAGCCAACGAGAACCGAATTTTACTGACGACACAATCCCTCTGTGTTTAATTACTGCATTTGCTGAAGCAGTAGTTTTATTTTCCCTCAAGAACGTTAGAACACTTCAAAACATTTTGCGTCCCTTTTGCACTCACACTAGTCGAAATGCATAGTTATGCAAATGCTCCGAACCCTCTCTGAGATTCTGTATTGCTCAGCAGATAACACTGATCAAGGATCGCAAGGCAGCCTGCCAGAGAGCTACCCTATCTGCTCCGACCACGAGGACTGCATCGCCCGCCCCGAGAGGATCAAGATCCAGAAAGGCTTCATGGCTAAGGAGTCCGTCAAGGGGCACATGGCGAGTTCCATCTTTACACCGCTCGGCAAACTTTCTGTTTCGAAGAACTAGAGATGCTGTAGGAAGTAGTAGCACTTCCACTAATCTTACCAGTTCATAACAGTTCTTGTAAAGGTCCTGTTTTCTAACAGATGTTTATAATCTTGTGTTATATCAGGTTAACGTCGTGAAAGGCCTAAAGATATATGAAGATGTGTTCACCACATCCGAGCTCGTGAAGGTTGCTGACTTCATCAATGGAATTCGTCAGGCTGGCAGAAACGGAGAGCTTTCAGGTAAGTTGTGTTCTGTTGCTTTGGCGCTTCTTCGTTCTTGAAATGATTTAAAAATCAGCATTTCCGCATTTGTTTCGTGAGCTGCCATTTATTTTCCTGCTTTTTTTGGTGTCCATTCCTTTCTGGTTACTTCTGTTGTGTCCACAAGACCACAACTAACCTCTGATATTATCCAGTTGATGCTTTCGAGATACCAGATATTCCTTACAGCTGATAGCACCTAATTGTGGTCCTAGTTCGGGCACTACTGCTTTTTTCTGTTCGGGGTGATGGTTTTGTCTGATATACTTCTGTGCTAACTGACTCAGTATCTACAGGTTGTAGTTCATAGCAATTGTCTCCATATATAGGCTAGCAGGTTGTAGGCTAAATTAGTTATTATTGTTACATAGAACATTGCCGGTCATCCTAATCTAGGAAATGCAAACTTGAATTTTAGAAGAAAAAGTCATCAACGTACTGATTTCAATACCTGGCCGCTTTTGACGTATTGTCATCCTAATCTAGGAAATACAAGGGCATTGCACACAAAGCTGTGCATGCTGACTCATGTAAGACCTCAACCTGCCAGCCTTGTTTAATTATTGAGTATGATTCAGTGTTAAGGTTTGATATAGAGCTCACAACCTTGGTATGGTTGTATAGGGTTTTGGCCATATTTTTTTTATAACAGGCATGTAAGCTGCCTGAACTTGACTAAATGACAGAATTTCCCGGCTAGCTTCCTTATGGGCGCTCGGCTAACTTGTCTCTTGAAATGTCATTTCCTGTTGGCATGTTTGCCCTTGTGCTGTTGCCTTGACCATTTTGATGCTAATTCTCTAGTTTCAAAATTTAGGTGAAACATTCATATTCTTCAACAAGCAGATCAAGGGGAACAAGAGGGAGATCATTCAGCTCGGTGTCCCTTTATTCCAACACACCACAGAGGAAAGCAATTGTATGTTCAGGCAAACTGACAGCCCATACTACGTCTCTTGAACATACATACAGTTGCAAGAATATTCTTTTCGGTGTTGGATATTTACATGAATATCCCATCTCCAGACAATGAGAGGCCCTAGTGATTGATGTCGTAACTTACACCTGTCTCGGCTTCGCCTTGTGTGCAGGTCACATAGAACCAATCCCAGTTGTCCTGCAGGCTGTCATTGACCACCTTGTACTTTGGCGCTTAATACCAGAAAGCAGGAAACCAAACAGTGTCATCATCAATTTCTTTGATGAGGTAGGTGTTGTTATTGTGCTGCTGTTGTTTAATTATAGAATACACATAACTATATGAAACCAAATGAGCTTTTGCTTCTGATACTGTCGTTAGATTTGTTGTCAAATTCGAGCCAGAACTGAGAGTGAGGTAGGTGTTGTTGTTGTGCTGCTGTTGTTTAATTATAGAATACACATAACTATATGAAACCAAATGAGCTTTTGCTTCTGATACTGTCGTGAGATTTGTTGTCAAATTCGATCCAGAACTGAGAGTCTGTACACACTTCTCTCCCCCTTTAAAACTAGCCACTTGTGTATACAAATAGCAAACTGATTTTGGAGATTACAACTGGTGAGTTCTTTTAGGGCCAACTATCCATATTTAATATTTGTGGTCCTTACAAGAAGATATGCCAAATCATTGCTCCTCCTGAAGTGTAATACTATGCAGCTTTGCACGTTGCAAGCTCATCGTAGAAGTCACGGGTGGGGAACAGTGAAAAAACTTGAGGGTGACACAAGCCCTTCCCCCATTTTATATGTACCACTAGTACTTAGTATGTCGTTACTGCAGTCAAAATCTACTAGTAGTACTAGTTGTTGGCATCGACAGTTCAATTGTCTGAAACTTGTCCAGTTGTTGGTCTCTGACAGTTCGTGAAATTGTTTCACAGGATGAACACTCGCAGCCCTACTTCAAGCCTCCCCATCTGGACAACCCCATTTCCACACTCCTGCTGTCTGAGACCTCAATGGCATTTGGAAGGTCACTTGTCACCGACAATAATGGCAACTACAAGGGACCCCTGACACTCTCGTTGAAGCATGGGTACGTACGTTTAAACACTAAGGCTTTGATTACTGAAAAAAACTTCAAACTGAAGAGAATTTGCAGAAAAATGCACGAAAAATGCTTAAATTCAAAATTTTCAATTTTTTCAACTTACTGCCAGTGGCAATCCACATCTTCCTGATTTTTTTTCTCTTACTGTTTCATCTAGTCAAAGAAAGCATTCAGCTGTTACTAGAGCTTACTATTACTGATGATCTTTGCAGATCACTTCTTGTGATGCGAGGGAACAGCGCGGACATGGCACGCCACGTTGTGTGCCCATCGTCCAACAGGCGCGTGAGCATCACCTTCGTGAGGGTGAGGCCATCGACGCCGGTGGACCTCAGCCCGCTCCCGTCGCCCACCAAGGCCATGACGCTCTGGCAGCCTCCGCCGACCGCGGCGGCCGCTGGCATGCAGAAACAGCCCCACGGAGGGAACGGGGCCATCATTGGCTACGGTCCTGCGCCGCAGGCCATGCTCGCCCCGGCGTGGGGAATGGCCGTGCGCGCGGCGCCCATGATGATGGTCGCGCCGGCGAGGCCAATGGTGATGGCGCCCTCAAGCAACATCAACAAGAGGATGGGGCGCGGCGGCACCGGCGTGTTCCTGCCGTGGACTGTCGGGCCCAAGAGGTACAACAAGCACCTCCCCCCGCGCATCCAGAAGCGCCGGTTCTCGGCGATGATGTCGCCGATAGAGACACAGGGCTGAAGAAGCACCGGGCAGACAGACATTGATCCACCACGCCACGGGCGGCGTATTCGTTCGATCTCGTAGGCTGCATACCTCCGGTTCGTGGAGCGGGTTTTCTTCTTCTTCCGAGGCAAAGAAAAAGTTCAGAAACGCGCGGGCAGTGTCTGTCACTGCCCTCCCTGTGTATTTTGTTGGTGACTGACTCTCGTCGTCGACGTCCTCTTCAGAAGTGGTGTTGGTATTTTTTCTTTCTTGTGGGGTTTGTTCTGCCTGTAATTTAGCTGAGTTTGTGGCCTTGTGAGTAGCACAAGGCCGAAGCGGTACGTAGAAAATATGATTAGGGATAGGTGAGCTCAGAATCAATCAAAAACGTTTTTTTGTCTATCATCTCCGGTTCCTAGAAAGAACTGGATGCATATGGATGTTGCTGTTCATGTTCTTCCGAGTTTGAGTTTGCCTATCTATATAGAGGTAGAAGATGAATTAGTTTGGTGTTGCTCCCTTGTGGAATGTGGATACATCTGGGAACAGCAGGAGAAAAGAAAATTCACCTTGACTTACAGAATCTAATTTGAAAAGAATTGAACGAAACAGGATGAAATAGACATGCTTTGTCACAGGACCAGCGATGAGGGAAATCACAGCATCATTGCCATCACCCCGACACTCGACGTTCCGATGACTCTTCACAATGGATGATCAACAAAGAAACGATAACACGACAGTCAAAAAAAAAGGAACGACAACACAACACCAAGCACACCCTTGCGGTAGCAGGAAAATAATCCTAGAGCAGGTTCTTATCATAAACCAGGATACTTTTAAAAGTATCATTTCATCTCTGATTGTGTTTTATTTAAATCTTATGGGAAATTGCGGTGGCTGGCTTTTGAAGCTCATTAGACAATGTGATCTTCCAAAAGAAGCATACTATCACGTGTGAATCGAAACTACTGTACTTTAGACGCATTTGAGTTCACTTATTACAGCATCCACCATTCCAACTGGTCAATTAAATCAGATGGTCAGCTTCCCATAAAACCACTGAAAAGCAAATAAAAACCAGCAAACGTGTTTGTGATATATACATGTGCCATTTGTTTCAGGTGACCAGCCATTTGTTCTTAAAAAAAGAGCATACTATCACATAACCAAATATGAGTTTGGCCTGAAACAAAATGGCACATGTGAATCGAAACTGAAAGTGCTCTCCATGAGTCTGCCCTGCCATGGGACCAGCCAAAAGAGAAATAAAATACAAACACAAAGCACAGAGACGATAGAAGAAATTCAGTCCAACATTCTTCATCAGAGACAAGGTGTGCTGTTGTTACAGTGAAGGCAAGTCGCAACCTCTGCATATGCAAGCCACTGAAGAATTTTGCATGTATCCAGGGTAGCACTCACATAGCAACTTAGCCTGACTTTGACAGGAGACACAGACGATGGGGGCAGTTGCCACTCCGTTTCCCACTTTCACTCCATTTTTTTTCCTCTTCCCAGATATTTGAACAGCAATATGAAACATGAAATACTTTTTCCTTATTAAATAACACACAACTTCGTGCGGTTCCAAGCATGAACTATACATGCATCACAGAAACTGCACCTCTAAATCATAGTCACAACTACGCACATCATCCATACCCAACACAAGGATTCTTGAGGCTGCAACACATCCTCCAGTTGCATAATAGCATCCTAAATTCCTAATGTAGTACCCCCTCCATTCCATTAGTCACCGCTGATTTAGTACAAAACTTTGTACTAAATTAGTGACGACTAATATGGAATTGAGGGAGTAGAAATAAAGGAATTTACACCGAAAACAAAAGAATACCATGTTGGTTAAGAGATGTATTTATATCAGCTTGGATAAAATGCAGCTCACTCCTCCTTGATGGCACCTTTGTCACTGGCACTTCTGTTTCAAGTTGATTTAAGAGTCAGAAATATCAGAAGAGCAAAATGAAAGACAATAGTAATAGTTCAATACTGGATGGTGCAATAGTGCTCCAATGTCTTAATTATACATTTATTAAAAATATATAGATGAATGCCTCAATATCTAGTCTGAAGTTCTTAGTTAGGCATAACAAACCACGCGTCACACACACAAAAAAAAAAAAAACTGTACCAACAGGGGGAATGATACCTCCATTGGCTATATGTTGTTAGATAGGATATGAAACCTCTCCGTGCTTTTTAGCACGAATAGTAATAGTTCAATATACAGTCTGAAGTTCTTAGTTAGGCATAACAAACCACATGTCACACACACACAAAAAAAGGTACCAACAGGGGGAATGATCCCTCCATTGGCTATACGTCTAGCACCCCTTAGGAGGCCGCGCTTTGCCTAGGATTCGAACTCAGAGTGGGCGGGTTCAGCACCTTGAACTCCTGCCACTGAGCGCGTTCTCACCACTGGTCACAAAAGGAAAAAACAAGTACAAAATACCAGAATTACGATGTAGAACCTGCAGCTGCTCCCCACCCCAAATCCCACCCTCGGCTTACCATCTATAGCCGTTTGTTATTAGTACCTGTACGCACTTTTTGCCTTGTATTACAGGGGAAAAAGTAGTATCTGCAGCGTATCAATTTGTTTCTTTAGTGCCCGCAGTGTGACGTCACACAGAAGGATCAGATAGGCATTAATACCCCCCCCCCCCCACACACACACACGCAGACACCTCCTTCCATTGGGCTGGTCACCCCTCTCCTTCCTCCCCCTCCCCTACTCCAAACGTCGGCATTAATTTCCACTCCTGCCTCCTGTCCTCGACTCCGTGGCGGCCCAGATCCATGGTCCGCCGTCAGGAAGTATGCAAGCCTCGTCGTCTTCTTCATCCCCTTCGACAGCAACCGCCGCCAGCCCCTCCATCCCGACGCCACCATCGGCAAGTGGTCCACTGGTGAAGCTGTCACCAGATCCAGCCTCCAGGTGCCCCTCCTATGCAAACTCTATGTTTCTAGAAGGAATTGATGCCAACTTTTTCTTTTATGTGGTCCTTTGGTTGGTCCGAGTGTTACAGAAGCAAAATCTTTCTCTATTCTCTCATGCCTTTTGATACTTCATTGTCCTCATCATGTATAGATCTAGCTTAGCTTGTGGTGGAAGGAATTAGTCTGAGATTTTTGATTTATTAAGACCGCACATACAATTTATTCCCCATCAAGTATCCGATCCTTTTCTCCGTTCTTCAATGGTGATTCAGTGAGATCATACACGGGACCATGTGACATGATGCAAAATTATGATGTTATAAAAGGGATCCAGTAGGTCATTGTATCCTAATTTTTGTGTTTGTGTTGCATAGATTTTTTGTTCATATAAACCATTTTCTTGATGTTTTTGTTGAACCAAGAGGTCTATTCTTGGTCCAGCAGATATTTTTTGTTCAAGGAAATCTCGACAATAAATGTCTATAGATAGCTTGCTCTGAATAATTTTATTTTTTAATCTGTATGTGTAAAACATGTATGAGAAATTAGTACGAAAATAAATTTCTGGATCGCATACAATACTATTTAATATCGGAATTTATTTATTGGGTCATATGAGAAATTTTTTAATCTCAGAAATTAATTTGGATCCAATCTGTACCGGCCTGTTCTTATGACGATTGCACCAACACATTTGGTGTATACATGTGGTGTATTTCCTTTTAACAGAGTTGTAGTCATTTAAATCTATATTTCCTAATTAATAACACTACTTTGTCCAGTGATCGCGAAGTAACACTACACCGACCAGGATATACCTCCACTATGTTCTATAGCTTCTAGTGATCAATAAATCTGGACTGAATACATAATCATCATGATATATCTGAATCGGAAAACATGCATAAACACAAGTCTGATAGTGTAAATTAGGCAATAGATAACTTAAATTCACACGAGTATCATGCATTAGCATATAGGGTATGATGGGATAGTCATTCAATTAACTCTGCATTTGTCATACAGATTTGCTGAGGTTCACAGTTCATCAAATTCATAATATGAAAAATTGAAAAGTAAACACTTCATTCTTAAAGATTACATTAAAAATAGAGTTTTATATGAACACTCCTAATACTACAGACCAATCTATTTTACTCTATGGCAGAACTAGTTAAGAAGTGAGTCATTCATTAGATAAAATGTTCAGTTTGTATCGATCTCTTGATTGCAGCAGATAAGTCTTGGCATATTCACCTGTTAGGAATCCTAGTTATGTAATCAAATAGATAAGACATTAAAGTAATGCAGATTGCAAAAAATAGTACTCGGCAAGAGCATTATACATAACACCCGAAGGTCAAATAGAGACAAACCTTGCAGCAGCAGCATCCTTGGGCGCAGGAAATGTGGGAGGCCAGACCATCATAAAAGGATAAATGTGAACCGAGAATTGATCATGTACTGCCAAGTCAGAGACTTTACGCAACTCCCTGCGCTTAATATCCAAGTAGAGTATGGATGTACCCATCACCAAGAAGATAAACTCAGCATTGTCCCCCGCCTCTTTCATTCGGACAACAGTATGCTCGTCCCCCACAGTGTGGTCCGCCGTCCTCAAGGCAGCAAACATCTGACGCAGACAAACGGTATCCACCAGCGACCAATTGCTAGTGCTGCTACTATGGAGCCAAATGCGGAGTTTCAGATCCTTCAAGTGAATGAGATAAACCCCAGAATCATCATCTGCCTTTGCCAACTGGACATCTCTATCAAGAAATTCCACCCCTTCCGGGAGCTGAATTGTGAAGACACTCGAGTCCTTCAGATCCGCCACAAGGATGCCGCGCAAGATGGCCGCCGCACATCTCGTATTGTCGGCGAGGACAATGCTTTGACGGCTCAACGCGCCCGCCATATAGATCTTGTTATCAATGAGCAGAGGTTTTGGTTCCGACGGCAGATAGGGTAACTCTGTTGTGGCCGAGGTGTGCTTGCTCCAGACACCGCCTTGCAGCATAAAAACGTGCACCATGTATCCATGATCGATAGACTGCATCAACAGCCACAGGTAGGGCAGGCCGCTGCGGTCACCCTCTCTGAAGAGGAGCTTCTCAAATGTGTAATTGGCAGGAGTGACATGGTCGAGCGGGGGTAGCTCCGGGATAACTGGCATGCTTCTTGATGGGAAGAGCGGGCTGTACACTCGACTCATCAAAACGTTGACGTGCTCGGAGATGGTGATGACGCTGCCGTTCGAGCAGTCCCAGATAAAGGAGTCCAGCTCGAAGCTGGCGCGGCGGCAGACGGCGGCGAGCTCCGGATGCTGAGACGGCATCTGGACGAAGCGCGGGGCGGTCGTGCCTGCCGCGGTGGTGGCGATGTAGAAGCCGAGGGGGCGGAGCGGGTGGAGCTTGCGGAAGCGGCGGAGGAAAGCCGGGTCGGAGGCGTGGCCGAGCCAGCGCTTGCTGACGAGGGCGGCGCGGACGAGGTCGGTAGGGAAGGCGAGGCGGACGATGATCTCGCAGAGGAGGTTGTCGTCGTCGAGGACCTTAGCCTGCGAGTGGGGCTGCGCCGGCGTTGGGGAAGTCGGCGGCGGCGGCCGCGGCCGCTTGGGTTCCATGGCGATTTGGTCTGTGAGATTGGGTTAGGGTAGAAAGGAGAGGTAGCCCACGGTAGGATTTTCACTTTGACGGGACAGGCCTGTGAACTCCAGCCCACCGCCTACCCAAGTCCAGCCCACGTGATCTTTTTTCTTGTTAGTCAGTCGTAATTAGATACTACCACCGTACCAACCCCCTCAAATAAAAAAAGATAGTCACCATCAAAAAAGAAAAAAAAAAGATAGTACCACCGTACCACTGGTGAACGGTGATCCCCATGGGAGCTCCTATTAGCTCCTATTGCCCGCTTTAAGAGCATCTCCAACAGGCGTTGTATCCAACGCGGTATTTAAAAAAACGATTAGTTTAGCGCGCCGAGAGGTACAAATTGTTGCTCCAACAGATGTTGTAACCGATGCTGCAAAATAGAGCGCGTTGCAAAAGCGCTATCTGGTGCACTATATTTTGAGCGCCGGATAGAGCGCGTTGTACAAATCGCGCGCAGAAACAACTACCCAATTTTACAGCTCCAAAATTTAGAGCTTCTGCCGAAGGAGAATATAGCCTCACGCGCGAAACACGGATAGAGCGCGCTGCAAAGTGTATTTACAGCGGCAAAATTTAGCGCGGCTGTTGGAGATGCTCTAAGCTGGAGCGAGCCTCCCTCCTGCGCAACTTGTTTATGGACCTACCCGCCGCAGCCCAACAAAAGGTAGTCCCTCTTTTTTCGTTTTCTTTTTTTATTTTTTTCGTTTGTAAGGCATTTTATCTGAAGTTTTAGAGAACTGAACTTTCTAAAATTATTTTAAAAATAAACATCTTTAAAACTAAACAGTTTTTTGGAATTTAAAATTTCAAAGTGAACATTTATTAAAACTGAACTTTTTCAAAATCTAAACAAATTTCTGTTTTGAACAAATTTCCAACATAAACAAATTGAGAAATTGAGAAAAAATAAAAAAAATCTGAACAAATTTCAAATTTTTTGAAATCCAAACAAATTTCGAAATTCGAACCAAATTTCAAATCTAAACAAATTTCAAAATCTGAACAAATTTCGAAAAAGTTCGAAATTGAAAAAAAGTACATAAATTGAAAAGGTTCGAAATAAACCGAACAGAAAACCATTGAAAAACCTGAAAATCGGAAGAAAAATACCAGAACCTGAAGGGGAATGGGCCCGGCCCAGAGCTGCTTGCCCTAAGCGGCGACCCAGGTTTCCTCCGCAATGAGCGGAGAATAGGCTTTGCGGATCCCTATTCTCTAGGTTTCCCTATACCTCGCCCAGCAGCGCGCGCGAGGGAGTCATCGCCAGCAGGCGATCCCGGGTGGGCCGGTCCATTGGCTTGTTCGCTTACACGAAATAAGTAGTACCATGTTAACATTCGTAACCTAACTGTGGCCTAATGGTTTCAACACTTGTCCGAGGCGACCTGAGTTCAAACCCAACCACGTGCAGGATTACCAAAATTTAATTTCGAGCTAAATTTGAATTTTGAACAACTTGAGAATCTGAGCAAAATTTAATTTCGAACAAATTTTGAATCTGAGCAAAATTTGAATTCGAACAGTTTTTCAAATCTAAGCAAAATTTGAATTCGATTTTTTTTGAATATGGACAAAATTTAAATTCGAAGAAATTTGGAATCTAAGCAAAATTTGAATTCGAACAGTTTTTCGAATCTGAACAAAATTTGAAATCGAACAGTTTTTAAAACCGGTCGAAAAACGAACAGATAGACCAAAATCGCACAAAACCCACTACAACCTTCTAGAATATTCCTAAAACGGGAAAAAACCGAAACCATTATACCACCGATTGCTTCTGTGTTCAATGGGCCGCGGCCCAAACAGTTTGTTCCCTTAGCGATGCCTATTAACACGCGCCAATGAGCGATAAATAGGGATTGGCCTATTCTCCGCTCATTGCGGGAGCGAGCGGGCGCACCGCTCAGAGCGAGATAGAGCAGGCCCAGCCCATTAGCAAGGCAGCGTCTTCCTTTGTTTTTCTTCTTCAGTTTTCTCTGTTTGCTTCGTTTTTCTCCGGTTTTGCTGGTTTCTTTCCTCTAGTTTCTGGTTTTGCCGAATGGTTTTTCTGAACTTTTCAAGTTTTGAACTTTTTTTTGAGTTTGAACATTTTGAAATTTTGAACATTTTTAGAATTTGAACAATTTTTAAGTTTGAAATTTTTTAATATTGAAATTTTTTTGAGTTAGAAATTTTTTCAAGTTTGATCTTTTGTGAAATTTGAAATTTATTATTATGAACATTTATTAATTTAGAACTTTCTATATTTGATTTTTTAAAATTTGTTTATTTTTGAAAATCGTTCGATTTTGAATTTGTTCAGTTTAGAATTGTGTAGATTTTAATTTTTTGTTCGATTTTAAATTTGTAAAGATTTTAAAAACCGAAGCAAATGTGGAAATTAAACTGTCACGAGCTAGATAGAACGGGAAAAGAGCGACATAATAAATGGGCCTTGCCAGCTTAGTTCCTTTAAGTGGAGCTCCACTCTCCCGCTTAAAGCGGTGAATAGGTCCTCCCGGTACCACTAGCGAAAGGCCAGAGGAGTACGAGTGCATCCTTTTGGTGGACGGGCATCATGTAGCCTGTTTTTTCAAAGAAAAAAAATCAATTTGCACTTTGAAGTTTCTTTTAAATAAAAAATCTTACACGTAGATAATAATGACTTCTACCTTGTGTGTAAGAAATCGGTGTGGAATTATATGTACCATACTAAACGTGAACAGCTTCGATTTTTTTTTATAGTTTTCAGTTTTCTTTTGATTGAAGCCGTTTGATCTACATGGATTTTTTCATGGATAAGACTCGGTGCTTTGTAGTATTTTTCGTGGTACCTGAGAGTTGGTGTATTGGTGGTGAGTTGTTGTGGTGCATTGTTTTTTTTGTTCTTTATCAGTGTGGTGCATTGTTGGTGTGCACGTAGCAGCGAGATGGCTGGGATAGTGGCGGGTCCGAGACACCATGATCTGCACTATTTGTCGGGCGTTTGTGTTGTTTTCTACTTGATATTTGTAGGGCCTTGCCACGTAGGTTTGGTTTAGCTAGGTGGCAAATTTTCGCGAGGTCATCGCTTAAGATATGTATGTGGTGGGTCCTGGTTGTCGATGCGTTCTATCGATCATCGATATACGGTGCACATTTATATGCTACAAGGTGGTGTTTGGAGGAAGTGCACCTCATCCACAACAGAGTTTCCTTATCTGCCGTTGGAACCAAAACCTCTGCTCATTGATAATAAGATCTATATGGCCGCCACTTTGAGTCATCAAACCATTGTCCATGTCGACAATATGAGATGTAGGGCGACCATCTTGCGGATCATCCTTGTGGTGGATCTGATTCAGAATCGAGTTTATTCACAATTGAGCTCGTAGAAGGGGTGGAGTTTCTTGATAGAGAAGTCCTATCTCTATAAAGAAAATTCCACCCCTTCTGGAAGCTGAATTGTGAAGAAACTCGAGTCCTTCAGATCCACCACAAGGATGCCGCGCAAGATGGCCGCCACACATCTCGTATTGTGGGCGAGGACAATGCTTTCACGGCTCAAAGCGCCCGCCATATAAATCTTGTTATCAATGAGCAGAGGTTTTGGTTCCGACGGCAGATAGGAAAACTCTGTTGTGGCTGAGGTGTGCTTACTCCAGACACCGCCTTGCAGCATATAAACGTGCACCGTGTATCCATGATCGATAGACTGCATCAACAGCCACAGGTAGGGCAGGCCGCTGCGGTCACCTTCTCTGAAGAGGAGCTTCTCAAATGTGTAATTGGCAGGAGTGACATGGTCGAGCGGGGGTAGCTCCGGGACAACGGGCATGCTTCTTGATGGGAAGAGCGGGCTGTACACTCGACTCATCAAAACGTTGACGTGCTCGGAGATGGTGATGACGCTGCCGTTCGAGCAGTCCCAAATAAAGGAGTCCAGCTCGAAGCTGGCGCGGCGGCAGACGGCGGCGAGCTCCGGATGCTGAGACGGCATCTGGACGAAGCGCGGGGCGGTCGTGCCTCCCGCGGTGGTGGCGATGTAGAAGCCGAGGGGGCGGAGCGGGTGGAGTTTGCGGAAGCGGCGGAGGAAAGCCGGGTCGGAGGCGTGGCCGAGCCAGCGCTTGCTGACGAGGGCGGCGCGGACGAGGTCGGTAGGGAAGGCGAGGCGGACGATGATCTCGCAGAGGAGGTTGTCGTCGTCGAGGACCTTAGCCTGCGAGTGGGGCTGCGCCGGCGTTGGGGAAGTCGGCGGCCGCGGCCGCGGCCGCTTGGGTTCCATGGCGATTTGGTCTGTGAGATTGGGTTAGGGTAGAAAGGAGAGGTAGCACACGGTAGGATTTTCACTTTGCCGGGACAGGCCTGTGAACTCCAGTCTCCAGGTCTCGAGCCCACCGCCTACCCAAGTCCAGCCCACGTGATCTTTTTTCTTGTTAGTCAGTCGTAATTAGATAGGTTACCACAGGTGATCCCTATTCTCCGGTCATCGCGGGAGCGAGCGGGCGCTCGCCCAGAGCGGGATAGAGCTGGACCGGTCCATTAGCAAGGCAGCGTCTTCCTTTGTTTTTCTTGTTCAGTTTTCTCGGTTTGTTTCGGTTTTCCTCTAGTTTTGCTTGTTTCTTTCCCCTCTCGTTTCGGGTTTTGCCGAATGGTTTTTTCTGAAACTTTTCAAGTTTTGAATTCTTTTGAGTTTGACCATTTTGCAATTATTTTGAGTCAGTCGTAATCATAAAAAAAAACTTGACAAAGACCGGAAAACCCGAGGCCTACTAGGTCCCTTCCTGTTGATGAGTCGTGGCCCAAAACTCCCCGTTAGCTGAAACCACGCGGGCGATGGTTTGTACCCATCACCCGCAGGTGATGAATATCCCTCCCGTCTGAAGCAGCTTGTTTATGGGCCTCCCCGCCGCAGCCCAACAACAGGTAGTCCCTCTTTTTTCCTTTCCTTTTTCTTTTTTCTATTTTCTTTTTTTTCGTTTGTATCGCATTTTAAATCTGAAGTTTTTTGTCCCTGACGTAGCTTGTTTGTGTCGTTTTCTACTTGTTATTTGCAGGGCCTTGCTAGCGTAGGTTTGGTTTGGTTAGGTGGCAAATTTTCGTGAGGTCATCGCTTAAGATATGTATGTGGTGGGTCCTAGTTGTTGATGCGGTCTATCAATCATCGATATACGGTGCACGTTTATATGCTGCAAGGTGATGTTTGGAGCAAGCACACCTCATCCACAACAGAGTTTCCTTATCTGCCGTCGGAACCAAAACCTATGCTCATTGATAATAAGATCTATATGGCCGCCACTTTGAGTCATCGAACCATTGTCCTTGTCGACAATACGAGATGTAGGGCGGCCATCTTGCGGGGCATCCTTGTGGTGGATCTGAAGGACTCGAGTTTTTTTCACAATTGAGCTCCCAAAAGGGGTGGAGTTTCTTGATAGAGATGTCATATTGCCAAAGGCAGATGATGATTTTGGGTTCTAATCTCATTCAGGTGAAGGATCTGAAACTTCGCATTTGGCTCGATAGTAGCAGCACAAGCAATTGGTCGCTGGTGGATACCATTTGTCTATGTAAGATGTTTGCTGCCTTGAGCACGGCAGATCACACTTTGGGGGGGGGGGGGATATTGTTGTCTGAATGAAAGAGGCAGGAGACAACAATGCTGAGTTTATCTTCTTGGAGATGGGTAGATCCATACTCTACTTGGATATTAAGCGCACGAAGTTGCTTAAAGTCTCTGACTTGACAGCACAAGCTATTTGTAGCTCTCATATGTCATTAACTATATTGATGTGTTGCTTCCCATAAAATTGGTTTTAATATTGTACAAAAGCATTATCTGGTCGCTACCATTATGTTCCTTCTACTAACACTTGTGTGCATTCACATATGGTTGGTCGTATACCCCTTCATTTGCTGCCAGCTGTTATTACTGTCTGCTATTGTCGCACTTCTTTTATAATCATGTTATGTGTATTTTCAATCTGATTGCTCTTATACCACGTCATTAGCTCATCGCTAGTTGCTAGCTATTTTTTCCTGCCTGCTATTGTCACACTGATTTTATAATCATGATATGTGCATTTTCAATCTGCTTACTCTTATGCCATGTCATTAGATTATAGCTATTTTTATGAATGTTGTTGTCGCACAGCTTGTATAGTTACTGTTGCGTGCATGTATGGTCTTTGTATTATCGTAGACTAACTTTCAATGTTATTTTTCCAAGAGATCGATCATGCAAACCGCCATTAGAACCTCCAACATTGACAGCAGTGACGCCAGGGAAGGTTGAAATCTGAGTTCTTGGTTGGTAATTGCGGCAGTTTACTTCTGTTATTATCTATAACATGTATGCATTGTTCCTTCTGCCAGAGATTAACACTTAAAACCTTGCCATGACTATGTCATTCATGCTTCACTATGTTCCTGCCTATTTGATATGCTTGTCTTGGAGCAACTGTGAAGCTGCTTTGAATCTGACATCTGGTTATTTTTAATGCCAGATTACTTTATGTGGAAAAACTTGGCATTCACTACAAGAAAAGTTGATATGGCCGACGAATTTCAAGTCGGGCCGTGGTTGTTGATGCACCATCCCCGATGATTTTTGCTCTCTTTGTGGTGCATCTCAAAACTTTTTTCTCGTGTTTGAGGTCATCTAGCACCACAGAAACGTAAAAAACGTCGCGCATGGTGACCCGAGACATGGTGCATGATGAATTCTCGGGTGCGCCGGCCTAGTCAACCCAAATTCATACCGCCCAGGGCTGTAGGGCCTAGATGGCAGCATCTGTAGCGATTTTTTTTTTCAACCGTGCCCTCTCATTCACGTTCTCCGATCGAGCCGTTTACGTTCTTGGCTCATGTGTTCCGCATGTCATCCTCTCTCAACGATAAATGTTTCTTTTCTTGGATTTTTTTGACCTCCTGTTTTTTGGCTAGTTGATTTTTTTTCGATCTCGTGTCATATTGGAAACATTGAGACCGCTGCTGCAAAATGAGACTCATGTGTCATCCTCTATGTACAATAAAATATTTTTCTTGGATTATTTTTGACACCTGATATTTGGCCACTTGCCTTTTTCTTTCGATCCCATGCCGCCTTTGAAACGTTGAGGATGTTGTTGGCTCATGTGTCCCACATGTCAGCCTCTATGAACAAAAAATGTTTCCTTTGTTAAATTTATTTTTGACCCATAATTTCTGCCTATTTGTGTTTTTTCTTTCGATCCCATGACGCCTATGAAACATTGAGAACGTTGCTGACTCATGGGTCTCACATGTCAGCCTCTCTGAACGCCTTTCCTTTCTTGGATTTATTTTTTTCCTCTGATTTAGAGCTATTTGCATTTTTCTTTCAATCCACTACCACCTTTGAAACGTTGAGGCCGCTCCTGCAAAATGAGACTCATATGTCATACTCTTTGTACAATATACGTTTTCTTTCCTGCATTATTTTTGGCCCCCTGATTACTATCAAATTGTCTTTTTCTTTGGCTCCCCTAGTGCCTTGTTAAGGTTGAGGCGGCTGCAAAATGGGACCCATAAGTCAACCTCTATGTGCAATAAACCTTTCCTTTCTTGAATTTTTTTGGCCCCTTGATTTTTGGCTACATGGTTTTTTCTTTCGATCCCATGCCGCCTTGTTAACGTTTAGGATACTGCTGCAAATGGGTCCCGCATGTTAGCCTCTCTTAACTATAAATGCTTTCTTTCTTGGATTTATTTTTGACCCCTAATTTCTGGCTACTTGCATTTTTCTTTCGATCCCCTGTCGTCTGGTTAACGTTGAGTACATTGTTGGCTCATGGGTCTCACATGTCAGCCTCTCTGAACGATAAATCTTTCCTTTCTTGGATTTATTTTTGACCCGTAATTTCTGGCTACTTGCCTTTTTTCTTTCGATCTCGCTTTTAAAATATGGATGACGTTGCTAGCTCATGGATCCCACTTGCCATCTTCTCTGAACGATAAATGTTGAGGCCGCTACCGCAAGATGGGTCCCACATGTCAACCTCTCTGTTCAATAAACGTTTCTTTTCTTGGATTTATTTTTGACCTCTGATTTTTGGCTACTTTGCTTTTTCTTTGGATCCCCTGTCGCCTTTGTTAACATTGAGGACGTTGCTGGCAGATCGGTACCACATGTCAGCATCTTTGAACTATAAATGTTTCCTTTCTTGGATTTATTTTTGACCCCTAATTTTGGGCTACTTGCCTTTTTCTTTGTATCTCCTGCCACCTTTGAAACGTTTAGGACGCAACTGGCTCATAGGTCCCACATGTCATCATCTCTGAATAATAAACCTTTCATTTCTTGGATTTTTTTCACCCGTGATTTTTGGCTACTAGGTTTTTTCTTTGGATCTCGTGTCGTCCTGTTAACGTTGAGGACGTTGCTGTAAAATGGGTCCCACATGTCGTCCTCTCCAAACAATAATTGTTTTCTTTCTTGGATTTTTTTCCACTACTGGCTGATGGGTCCCCGAGGTTCGCCTCTATGTACAACAAACTTGTGATATCTCGATTATTTTTAACCCGAGATATTGCGGATACTTGCCTTTTTTTGATCCCTTACATTTGAATATACCTTTTAAACTTTGAGAGACCCTATTGGCTTATGGGCCCCACATGTTAGCCTCAGTATACTACAAGAAAGGTGTGATATGTCAATTAAGAAAGGTGTGATATGTCAATTATTTTTTACCTGTGATATTGCGGGATAATTGCTTTTTTTATCCCTTTTGTTAAATTTTAACTTTTAAACGTTGAGGGACGATGCTAGCTCATGGGTCCCTGATGTCAGCCTCTCTGTACAAGAAACTTGCGATATCTTGTTTTTTTACCCGTGATACAGCAGGATACTTGCTTTTTTCGGTCCCTTCCGTTTAATTTTACCTTGTTATAACTATGAGAGACGATGCTGGCTGCTGGGTCCGCAATGTCAGCCTCTATGTAGAAGAAACATGTGATATCTCGATTTTTTTTACCCGAGATATTGCGGATACTTGCCTTTTTCGATCCCTTCCTTTTGAATTTACCTTTTCAACTTTGAGGGACGCTGCTGGCTTATGGATCCTCGATGTCAGTCTCCTTGTACAAGAAACTTGTGATATCTTCGATAAAAATTTACCTGTGATATTAGGACATGCCTGCAACAACAATATGCTGAAAGTTTCTGCTAAACATCTTCTTTAATACAACGTCTTCAGATATATTTGGTTCAAAATGTTGCACTTGTTCATAATAGGTTTATCTATTTTATTTTTGCAGACTAATACAAGCTCTTTCGCTCCAAGATCTTGCAAGTTGATAGAATAAATCATGGAATTATTCGGATTTGTTTTAAATTTAAAATCCACTTTATAATTTTTTTCAAAATACCGTGATCCATGTAGGTATGGAGCGATCAAGGATTTTCATATTGGGCATAAAAATTTGAGAATGAGCCGTTGGTCCACCCTAAGGGTGAGATCGAAGTGGAGGCCATCGACCCGACGACACGTCTGCTGCCACATCCGGCGCAGAACATCGTAAGGCATGATGATGTCCCATTCTCCGCCGTGAGGTGCAGGTTCTTGAGCAGCCATACATGGCCAAGAATATTATGCATAGTCGCACGAGATTGCCCCCACTACGCAGCTCCCTCGGAGGCAAGTCGAGATCCAACACCACCTCTTCGCAGGGTGTAGTAGCGAAATCGTCCTCATCTAGTGGGGCAGGGAGGGGGCCGGCCATCCTCCTGACGTCGTCGAGAAAAATATATGCATAGTCATACGGGGGCTGACGAGGGATCACCTCGCCAATGCCTACGTATTGTAGACTTGGGTTTCGGGAGAGAGCGACGATGGAGATTCCGGGAGCGAGATTAGGCACACGACATATCCAGCTTCGGGTCTCCTCGGTGGAGGATCCCTACGTGCTGCTAGCAATCTACTATATGATCATATGTTTACAGGGTGCCGCCGTAGGCGGAGCTATGTTGTCTCTCTCCTCCCCCTTATTTTGGGTGCCCTGGCTAGCTTTATATATGCAACCAGCCTAGGGTTTTACAAGAGTCCTAGTCGACTACTTCTTCGGGTTGCCTTGTTGGGCCTTCTCCATATTGCGCCGCCGATCCAGGTATACCAATAATGGGTACCCGAAGGGTATACCCATGTCGTAGCCCCGTGTCTAGGGAAGTCGAAGACTTGCGTAGAGACTCCAAGCATAATCATCTCCAAAGGCGAGGTCCATGTCGTAGATGATGTCTCAAAATTATTTTCTACCGGGTGCGCGGCAGCGCTCCCGATGGGAGCCCCCGAGTCTATGGGCAAGTGCTTGCACTTGGGCATAGACTCAAGTTGTACTACTCGATGAAGAACTTAACTATATTTCTGGAGGACTTGATGAAATCCATGGGCTCCCGATGGGAGTAGGCTCCACTCGAATCGTAGAATCGAGTTGAGTCTACAAAGCTTGATTGTCGTAGATGTTGTCGAAGTTATTTTCCTATCGGGTGCGCGACCAGCGCTCCCGATGGGAGTAGCCCGAGGCTACAGCCAAGTGTTTGCACTTGGGTGTAGGCTCAACTTGCTTTTAATCGACTCCACAATTTTTCCTCTTTCTTGTATCTTATTAAGAGGGTGAACGATGCTCTTGATAAGAGTAGCCCTCGAGCCTATGGGCAGGTGCTTGCACCTGGGCATAGACTCAAGTTGTACTACTCAATAACACACTTAACCATATTTCTGGGCGCAACCCCTCTTTTATCGACTCCAGGCCGTTGCTATCTATGTTGTTTAGGGATAATGGTAAATGGGGCTGGTTCATCGACGGATCAGGTACCATTAACGCTCTTGTGGCAATCCCGCAAGAACCTACTTCAAGATCACGTCCCCGGACATGATCTCGGGACCTGCGTAATTCGTCACGTGCCGCTTAAGGACTTACCATGATCCGAATTCCAGTAATGTTATCGGGTCCACAGCGCGTCCGGGATATTTTTCACATCGTTGATGTGGAAAAAAGAGCGCAGTCTTTGGCGATGCCACGCCACACAGGACGGATCCCGGGGTCTTACCTTCGCAGAGTTTTGCGGCATTCAGAGATTATTCGCGACTTTTAGCGCCGAGAATATATTGTCGAGTGCCTTGTTTGGCTGATGCAATGACCCATTTTGCGGGTTCTTCTATTTTTCTCTCGGGCTTGATGAGGCAGCCGAATATATTGCGTTTTTCTATATTATCGTCAGGCATATCACCGATGTTCTTGTCGGAACAAATGACGAGTCAATGGACCCGAAGATTTGTCCACTGTTTTTTTTTTGGGTTCCTCCTTGATGAAAATTTTCGAGTTCCTCCTTCAGGAAAATTTCTTCGGGTCCTCTTTGAGGACAATTCTTCGGGTCCTCTTTGAAGACAATTCTTCGGGTCCTCCCTGAGGACAATTCTTCGGGTCCTCTTTGAAGACAATTATTCGGGTCCTCCCTGAGGACAATTCTTCGGGTCCTCTTTGAAGACAATTCTTCGGGTCCTCCCTGAGGACAATTCTTCGGGTCCTCTTTGAAGACAATTCTTCGAGACCTCCTTGAGGATAATTCTTCGGGTCCTCTTTGAAGACAATTCTTCGGGTCCTCCCTGAGGACAATTCTTCGGGTCCTCTTTGAAGACAATTCTTCGAGACCTCCTTGAGGATAATTCTTCGGGACCACCTTGAAGATAATTCTTCGAGACCTCCTTGAAGATAATTTTTCGAGACCTCCTTGAAGATAATTTTTCGGGTCCTTCTTGAGGCAAATTCGTCGGGTCCTTCTTGAGGCAAATTCGTCGGGTCCTTCTTGAGGCAAATTCTTCGGGTCCTTCTTCAGGCAAATTCTCCGGGTCCTTCTTGAGGCAAATTCTTCGGGTCCTTCTTCAGGCAAATTCTCCGGGTCCTTCTTCAGGCAAATTCTTCGGGTCCTTCTTCAGGCAAATTCGTCGGGTTCTCTCTTGATTTCGTCGGGTTCCTCCCTGAAGAAGATTTCGTCGAGTTCTTTCTTGAAGACAATTTCGTCGGGTTCTCTCTTGAAGACAATTTTGTAGGCACAATTCTTCTTTTGCCAACCTGAGATGTATAGTGAAGAAATATGGCGCAGCCCCCGAGTGTGGGGTACGGCGAAAGTAAATGATAATTAACTTTATGTATAACAAAGGAATCACTTAGTGACAAAGGATTAACTTGTCAATGCCTACAGATTGTAGACTAGGGTTTTGCTAGAAGTAGAGGGCAAGTAGATCTCGAAGGTTCAGGCGAAAAGTACTCGACTACTATGAAAACTAGGGTTATGTTGACAATGAATTCGATCCTTTCTTTGTCCCTCGACTCCCCCTTATATAGGAGGCGGAGCCGAGGGTTTCGTAGTACACAAGTTACAGAGTTCGGGAGGGTTTCGTACCCAACCCGTAAGATTACAAATCTCTATCTTTCCTAATACGAACTATCTTTCCTTAACACTAAATGGGCTTCCAAGTCTTCTTATTCTTCGAGTCTTGGGCTTTGATTAAACCCCGGGTAGCATCTTTGGCAGGCCCATTGGGGATGCCTATGTCAGTAGCCCCGAGATTTTTCTTGAATCGAAGAATCGGGGAAAATCTCCAATTTTACTCATCACATAATCTTTCGATACGCAAACACTATTTTGTACAGGGATAACGGTAATTGGGGCTAGTTCATCTGACGGATCAGGTACTAGTTAACTGCTCTAGTGGCAATCCGCAAAAACCTACTTCAAAATCACGTCCCTGGACATGATCTCGGGATACTGGTGTAAACTTCGACAGGTGCCGCTTAAGGTCTTACCATTCGTCGAGTCCCAGTCATATTTTATCGGTACCTAACGCGTCCGTTAGGATTTTTCTTCGTATCTGTTGATACGGAAAATAGTAGCAATCGCCGTCAGAGACGGTGCCACGCCGCTCGAACGGATCGGGTCTTACCTTCGCAAAGTTTTGCGGCATTCGAGATTTATTCGCGACTTTTAGCGCTCGAGAATATTTTGTCGAGTGCTTTTCGTGCTGGAATAGCACATTTTATCGAGTCATATTAGGATGACTTATTTTGTCTTCCCGATGGGAGTATATGTAGAGTTAACTGTGTAACTCGAAATATACTCACTCGTACTTCTTTTTTTTATATAATAAAAATTCATCGGGCACGCGAACAGCGTTCCCGATGGGAGTAGCCCCCGAGGCTACAGCCAAGGACTTGTGCTTGGGTGTAGGCTCCATGATTAGTATCCATTGCCGCTATATTTATAATCCTTCTCGATAGTTTTATATTTATCGGGTGCGCGACCGCGCTCCCGATGGGAGTAGGGCTATGAACAAATACTTGTATTTGATCAAAGGCTCTCGAAATAATCTTGCGTTTTCGATAATCTTTCGAAGCTTCATAGTCGAGCTTTTCTTTCACCTTGATGACGTCGTTGCTGATGATAGCCACGATTTCTGTTTTGGAAACATGCCATTACCGCTTCTCTCACTGCCTTGTGGGTCCAAATTCCTCATCTGATGGACACGTCGTGCAAGTGGGGGACACATGTTCTCCCCTTTTTCTGGCACACGTTCCATAACCTCGTCAATGTTAAAATACTTTTTTACCCTCGTCTCCACGTGGTTATCATCGCCCGCATACTTTTTCCATCCAACGGTCGCTTCACCGCACCTCTATATAAGATCTCCTTCTTCTACCTCGAGCACTTCGCCGCGCGCCCCTTTCTACCTCAAAACTTCCTCCTGCGCCCAACTCTCGAGCTCATCCCTTCGCAGCTGCATTCCTCCGCCATTGTTGATGCCACCGCGTCGACCAGCACGCACGCCGAATCATCGATGGCTGCCGCGATCTAGGAGCCGCGGGTGGGAAAGGTCCAAGATCACGAACCAGGACCGAATCTCTTGAAGAAGCTGGGGATTAGCAAGAAACCCAAAGCGGTGTGCTTCCCAATGAAGAAAGCTACCCAACCCCTCCAATGGGGTATCGGGTAAGTTTTGTTGATCATCTCATCCGCGGTCTTTCCGCCCCCATTCACCCTTTTCTTCGAGGATTGCTTTTTGTTTATGGTCTCCAACTTCACCACCTCACGCCCAACTCTATCCTTCATATTTCCATCTTCATCACCCTCTCAAGCCTTCCTTGGTGTCCAGCCTAATGGGCATTATGGAAGCGCATTTTCTTCGTCGCCGTAATGGCTCTTCCAATGTCGCCTATAATATAGGCGGCGTTGTTATTTCTGTTCGCTCCTCTGTCAACTACTTCGACGTCAAACTCCCCGACTCCATTCAAGGGTGGCGCAAGAAGTGGTTATATATTCGGGAAGAAAACCATGGATGCGTGAAGACAATGTCCCTCCTTTCGACGGTGCGAGAAAATCCTTCCGCCATTCTTGGGACGCAAGCTACCGAGGAAGAAAGAACTTCGACGGAGGCCCGATGACTCGCATCCATGAGTTGCAGAATACTCGTGGAAAAGAATTATCAGGCATCCAAATTACGGCGTATTTCCTTAGGACTAGAGTGCAGCCTCTTCAGCTCGCAAAAACCCTCTCGGAATTATGTGGCGATGAAGACACAGATCGTTTGTCGACGAACTGAAGTCAAGGATTTGGTTAGGCTTATCCGAAAATTTTCATCTCTCAACAAGAAAGATCCCATCCCTTCCACTTATCGCGTAAAACCATACAGCGCCACCAATGCGCTTCCTAAGGTAAACATTGTCGCTTAATTTGTTATTGCCTTGCTATTTGTGTTGTTACTCCTTTTTGACATCCTTCCTTATTTTTATACAGGACCATCCAAATCTTGTTTCGCTTCCTCCCCTTCCTGAAGGTGGAGAAGTCGAAGAAAGGACGGTTATTTCCGATGATAACCAAGATGCCCCTCTTTTGTGGGAACCCGCAGAAAATCTGGATCCATGAAAAGGGATGGTGGAGGTGTTCGATCTCCCTCCCCCCACTCCAAAGAACAAAAGGAAAAGGAATGATCACTACTAGATATCTCCTTTTTTCCGAGGGTCACAACACCGTCGGTTATCTTGGTTCACCGTCGGCTAACCTTCAATCCGACGGTTTACCGTCGGGTATGCCCCGTCGGCAATGCTCGGTCGGCCATTGGTCAGGTAGCCGACGGTACCGTCGGTTCTTACATTTGCCTACGGGAAACATCTGACGGTGAGCCGTCATCCATGCACTGTTCGGGAGCCATCACAAAACCCCTCGGCGATTCTTATAGCCGACCGTGTCCTGTCAGGTGTTTATTTTTTCCACGGGTTTCACAACCCGTCGGCTGTTTATTATTCGATGGTACATTCGCTGGTCGGGTATGGATATAGCCAAGAGGAGAAACAACCCGTCGGTTACTGCAGTTGCCGACGTGTAGACAAACCATCGGGAATTCTTATACGGAGTAGTTGAAAGGCCATTCACACTATCATTTATAAACTTACCGACGGTATTAAAGTCACCGTCCGTACATGGTATGCCCGAGATGTTGCCAGGTGGTCGGGTATTAGTCAGAAAGGGAAGTTGTACAACACAAAAATGTGATTTGGGTCGGCAATATTTCAGAATACTAGCATTTAAAAGATATCTTATTAACAACCAGACACGACTAAAGAACGTACATTGTATTTGTATTTAGAATAACCTCACAAAGCATATGATCCATCTAGAAAAGGTTGTATGCAAAAGTAAGTAAAATATAATGGTCCAAACATTCTGCAGAAGCTAAATTGTAGACACACTAGAGAAACGTGCTTTGTTGCATGGCTCAGGTGATTAGACTCATCAATAATCTTCATCGTAGCTATCATCATACCCATTGCCATATGTGCCATAATAATCATCACCATAGCCATCCTCATCATCCTCCTTGCCAAAACCATAGTCATCGCCATCACCCTCATTGTCATAGTCGTCACCCGCATTATCGTCATTATTAGGACCACGATCCTTCTCATGACTAGGACTTCTTCTAGTATTATTTCCCATTCCCTAAGAATTATAAGACCATTTGTAAGAGAAATGAAAAAACCATTGTAGAGGAAGCTTGGCCTACAGTTAAATAAATATAATATACAGTAGTACACAGTCCTATATCTAGAATTATCAGAGTAATTTAGTAGAACTTACGTAGATACAGTAGTACATAGTCCTATATCTAGAATTATCAGAGTAATTTAGTAGAATATGAATGCATTCATTCTGTGTGTTCATGTCATAGCACAAATGAACCCATATTAAACATGAAGGCTGCTCTATAGGAAGGCTGCTCTATACAGCTATGTTTGGACCACTAGCAAGTAATGCATCACATTATGGTTGAATTGGTACTGCAACAAGAGTAATACAGTGCAAGCTGCAGTGTTAGGTTCGGAATGCAACTGTGACTCATACAGGGATATATACATCAAGGATGCATCGTGGCCTATCCTCCTAGAGTAGTGTTCTGTACTGGACATTGGCTGCATGATCACAGGAAGCAGTTCATGCTCATGGATATTGTGTACACAATGACAAGACATGAACTATGCAAATAAAGAGTAACTAGTTGACTACCTTACAAGTTTTGAATTATCTCTATAAGCACATATATATGTGTGTTGACACAGGAGTATGCACTGGAACTCCGGTGCAGCCGATTGCATTATTGCATCATAGTCTAGTCCTCCTTTATCAGCCAAAGACTATAAACATCAACAAGTCAGCACAACCCCCTTCACTCTTAGACTACAATTTACAACATAATAAAACATTACCCGCACAACCAGCTCAATGCCTCGAAGACGCTTGTTATCTCGCTGTAAACGGTCATTTTCTCTTTCTAAACGGTCTTCCCTAGCTGACCGCACCGGCTGTGAGACAGGCACCTTTCTAGATTTAATCTTGGACTTCTCTGTTTTGGTAAATAACTCATTGGCAATTCCCAGCCTGCCATGTGGCATTCTGCCTGCTGCTTCATAGATGATTTGTGCATCTAATTCTGGGTGCTCCTCTTCCCAGTTTTCTCCATGGGCATTTTTCATTGCATCATCAAAAGTTTCCTTTCCAAATAAATAATTATGGATTAGCTATGAACATTGTTCTCATTATGACTAATGGTAAGTAAGCTAGGAAGATTTTACTAACCCAACGTTTAGAAATTCTTTCGCTGCATATCTGCTCTTGATCAGTACCCCGATGCAAGTTGTGTGTGTGAAGCCATGTACCGGTAATTCCGGGGTCTTTACCGGTTTTGAGTTTCTGCAGTTTAAGAATGATAAAGATCATCAAGTATAAATGGAACATTCTTCCTAATAGCAAAGAAGCTTCAAGAAAAGTGGTAACAGCATATGTTTCATGAAATAAGAGTACCAGATGTTGGCGTGTAGAGACAGCACTTCTCGCACCACTGCAATGGAAGACTGTTTCCCCATGAGCTAGTCTATTCCTACTGTTGGTCAAAGATATCTTTCGAAACGCGGGAGTACTCCAGTGCTCGCATAGTAAACGCCAACCAGCAATAGTACCAAAGCAAGGTGGCTTAGCAGAAATTAATGCTTCCTTGGTTGGCCAGTGGTTACCCTCCTCGTCCACTTCCGTGGGCATCTGTCCCTTCTTTTTCAATCTCTTGATGGCTGCCGCCTCTTCCTCGTGTAGCATCTGCCTCACTTTATTAGTGAAGTTATCCTCCAAGGCAGCATCTGCTTTCTCTTGATTTGATGGTTGTTTCCTCATATCGAGGTTCTTTGCATATAGTGCATTTATCCTTATTTTCATTGTCCTTATAATAAATCATACAATTATTGGGGCATGCATGAATCTTGACGTATGGCATTGCTAGACTATGCACAAGCTTCTTGGACCTATGGAAGTTTGTAGGGAGATCTTTTGCAGCAGTGTCTCCAACACTGTCATGTATAAGACTCATAATCTCATTGTAACAAGCTTCTGATAGGTTATGTTGTGTCTTAATAGTCATTAGCCATCCTACAATGGATAGGCGTGATTGTGTGGTCTTCTCGTGCAGTGGCTTGTCAGCTTCAACCAGCATTTCATAGAACTTCTTTGCAGCTTCTGTTGGCTCATCGCCTACAGAAACTCCTTCTGCAGCGATTGCATCAATTAGCATGTCATCCATACGGTCTACATCCCCACCCCCACCGTTATCTTGTTCTACGATTTCAGGTGTATCATACTCCCCATGACTAGTCCATCTCTCATATCCTAACATGAAACCATTGTTGCACAAATGTCTGGTCATGACATCCCTTGTGTGCTTATGACGACAAAAACACTTGGTACAGGGACAATGTGATTCCCCAACTATAGCAGCATCAGGCAATGAGAATGCATGCTCCAAAAAATTATCTAATCCATGTTGCCAAGCCGGAGTGAACATCTTTCCCTTTCTCTCTTTGTACATCCAACTACGGTTGTCATCTACATTGCTACATAAATAAATAACAGTTTGGTTTTTCAATGACTTGTATAGAAGCAGGAGGTATAGTATAAATAAATCATGGTTGTAAAGTGTATCAGCAGCCAAAACCATATATTCAGTGTGCAGATGTGGAGCAAATTAAATTTAGTATCCAACATGCAGACCAAAATTTAGTATGAGATAAAAAAAACAATTATTTATATCCTGCATAGGTACAGCCATACAGGGTACTGGAAATTGCATCAATCAAATAATTCTGTATATCCTCCATGCATTGATCATACCAAATACGATTATGAATAATTAGTATGGCTAGAAAAGGAAGCTAACTTGTGGGTAGATTAATCACCAACTCTTCAACTATTCTGAACCCAAAACTGAGGGAATTGAGTTCAGGCTTAAAGCTGATAATGTCCATTGGTAGCATAACATTGACCTAATTCAATTTTTTCATCCAAGCAGGGAAATTCATGGATGCTATTTGTCGTTGTTAACTCCAACAGGGAAGCTAGCAGGAAAATTACCAGTTTCTACTAACTAAAGAAGTTAACTCAAACATCGAGCGATTTATCTATTGCTACAGAAAACGATTTTCAATAAAGAAAGACTGTACAATCAGCACACAGAGAAGCGCATAGTTAAATTTGGCCAGGGCCAATGTGAGACACGCAGAGAAACGGGTGAAGAGGGGAATAAGACAGTGATACCTCGGCGCCCCACTGTGTTCGCTGCGTGCCGATTGATCGGCCATGGCAGCGGAACTCCTGGGCACTAGTCGTAGAGGCGGCGAGCAAGGTCCTAGATTGGTTCTAGAGAAGGACGACGAGGAAGGGTTTGCTTTGGAAGGGGGTCACGAGAGCCGGAAGTTTAGGAGTTAGTTGGGTGCGTGGTGCGTGGCGCGCGGGATTATTTTGGCGGTCGCGCCACGAAATCAGCGCCAAATCACCGAAAAAATGCCGCCAAGGTCAGCCATGAGTCCAACGCGGGCGCTACTGGGACGCGCCAGGGTCGCTTGGAATCAATGCATGCCATGCTAGTCTACTCATCACATTAATTTAGTAGTAATTTCCCAACAAATTGATTCTCCAGATTCTTTTGCCTCAAATCTTCCGAATTATATACTCAAATAAAAAGGAAATCAAAAGAAAAATTATGGACGGCAAGGGCAGAAAAACAGATTGGGTACGGACCTGGCGAGCGAACTGGGCTCATCGTGCGTCGGGACTGTGTCAAGGAAGTCGTCGCTTTGGGCGGACTCGGATTGGACTAGGCGTTGTCCCTCCTGGGCGGCCTATCTTGATCGTTCCTCTGAGCCAGCGCCGGCTGACGCCGCCGCGACGCCAGCCACTCCTCCCCTTCACACCCAGCCAACCCCATGTTCCCCATCGCCGCCACATGAAGGCTGATGCTGCTGCCTTCACTCACTTGGGAGCTTGCCTTTGTGCGGATGCTATCCCGTAGGAGCTTCAATGGAGGACGAGAGGGAGTTAATTGAGGTGAGAGGAGATCTGATGGCAACTTGGAGCTGTGAGTGAGGGTGAGGACTGAGGGGAATTGGAGTGACATGATCCACTCGGTGGTCTTTGACATTATTAAACAACTACAATGCCTAGCTGAGATCGATTAGTTAAAGAAATATATTTCTCCACCCGTTTTGGCACTACTTTTTCGTAAAACAAACATAATGCGTCCAATCATCTCATCGTCCTTGGATATCATATTCCGTTTTAATATTTAGAAGTAGTAGTAATATTATTCAAAAAATAAACCATATATTTTATTATTTGGGTCATTTTAAAAGATAAAATATTCCTTCTGCTCAAAAAAAGATGTCGCAAATTTATATTACCGAGAGTCAAACCGTCGGTTATTAAACATCCCCGTCATGTATTTATGACTATAACCGACGGTGACACTTCGGCCGTCGGTCATTTTATAGACATAACCGAAGGGCATATATGCACCGTCGGCTACAACACATAATACCCGACCGTGGAAGTGCAACCGTCGAGTACTAGTCCACACCGTCGGGTATTTTGGTGAATAAACGAGAGTTACGTTCTTCCCGTCGGTCAACCTAATACACCGTCGGTTACTCGTGGTTATAACCGAGGGGTTTATTATAACCATCGGCCATTGCAAGTACCGTCGGGTATTGGGTATTAGCCGACGGGCCGTCGGGTATTAGAATGTACCGTCGGAAATAAGGGGATTTCTAGTAGTGGATGCCGAAGATTCCGGCACCTCCAAGCCCGAAGAAGCTGTTCCTTCACGCCAGAAGGCAGCTTATGATCCATATCTCGAGACCCTCATCAGTTCGTAAGTTCCCCTTCTCTTTTTTTTATTTTACTTGAAGATCTTTGTCTATCTTGCTTTTTATATTGCCAACATTTTAATCGTAGTGATGATGAGGAAGTAGTACCAGCTTCCAATGTGGCGGCTCGGACGAGCACGTCACATACTCTAGTCGCCTCAGAGACGCCAGTTGAAGGAGAAGAAACTTCGCCTCCTCAACAAAACGTCCTGCTACTCCTCCTTCAAGCCCCCTTGTCCCTTCACCAAAAAGGGCAAGGATTGACACAATCCCGGAGCCTACTCTCCAATTGAGTAGCTCCTCTAATTCTCTCTTGGATGATGTAAGTTCCTAATTTACTTGTCATTATCTATATTTCCTTTATTTGCTTCTGCATGCCATCATTTTTCCATTCCGACATTTTCTTTCTTTGTCCTTCCTTGACAGCCTATGATCAAAGAGCTTCTTCGCATCGGTGCCCAATTCGTTGGGTACCGTGATTACGCCAGTAAAACTGAAGGTAGTGCCTGGCTGCTTCTTTTTGCTTCTACTTCTTTACTTCTTTGTTGTCAACGTTTCTATTTAATCTTAACTTTCTTTGCAGAAAAACTGCGCAGAAGCCAACGAGCGTGCTGATACACTTGCTCAAAAATTAGAGCAATGTGAAGAGGCTCGTAAGAAAGCCGAGTCAGATGCCATTCAAGCTAGGCGAGAAGCTGACAAAGCCAAGGCTGATGCTGCTAGTGTCGAAAATCTTCGGAAACGTCTGCACGCTGCCGAGACTTCGTTAAGCGAGCACATAACTGCACAATCCGCTCGCGAAGAAGCGATCACCAAACGTCTAAGGACACAAAATCGCCGCTTTGTCAGTAAGTATCTGCACCACTTCATATCCTTTGGATTTTTTCTTTTCTGCACTTATTTGTTGATCGGATTTTTCTTTTTATTTTGACAGATAAAACCTCTCAGGAATTTGAGCTTGAAGATCCCGACAATGATCCTCTTCTTGATGCCGTTTCGTTCCTTGAATTTCATGGGACAGAAGCGCGTGAGGGCATTGATGAAGCCAGGACAGGGCTGTCGCGGCTCTTCCCCTACTTCTTCCCGAAAAAAGAGGAGCCCGCAACTTTCCTTGGTCTTGCCAAGTGCTTTAATCCTCCCGAAGATCTTGGGCTGAAGATGCGCCATGAAAATATGAAGGTTGCCGTTGAAAGCACTATTGCCTTGGTTGCTGATAGTCAACAAACCATTGACTGGGCAAAAGTGGGCAACACGGAACAGATAGAACAAGCGAAATGGCGATCATTGATCAAGGCGGCGAAGCTGAATACGAAGAAAATCCTGGCCTATCTCGGGATCAAACCATCTTCCACTCCTAGCTCGTCAAGGCCGGAGGTCTAATTGAATGCCTTTGCCTTTTCTATTTTTTGCTTTCTTTATTTCTTTTGCTGTTGTCGCCATTCTAGCTTTGGCGACAATTACCTTGTTAGTCCCTTTGGAGAACTTCTTTTGTAATGACCGTGTAAACTTTCTAGAAAGCAATGAAATTCCTCTTGGTACTGTCATTGATCCTGGGATTTTCTTTTCCAGTTAATATTTGATAATTATTCAACCAACCCTTGCTCTCCCGATGTTGCGCCTGCGTCTTCCTTCTCGAAGAAAGTAAAAGCCGATGATAATCTCCTTGAAGGTTCTTCAAGCAAACCTTTGTCGGAAGATTTACAAGAACTTCGACAACAACTTCAATCCATGAAGAAACAAACTTTGGCAATGATGGAACAATCTCGGAAAGCGTCTGAACAAGAAGAACTTGCTCTTCAACAAGCCAAAGAGGCTATGGTTGCCAAAGATGCTGCTGTATTGGAGGCAAAAGGAGCTGCTACCCGAGAAAATAGCATGCTCGAGCTAATGTTGGAAGCTAGCACGGATATGTTAGGTATGTATCTCCAACCTTATGATGCCTCCTCTTTATTTTGTTGTGCTTTCTTTCAAGTTTCTTACCTTGTTGCCTAATAGGCTCGGTTCTTGATGCTGCCGCCGAAGATCAAAGGGTGAATGAGAGAACGAATCTTCTTGTCAACCTTTCCCTTAACCATGTCTGTTTATTTTGGGCTACCCCTGAACGAACCCAGCAGATTGTCAGGTTCCAAGATCGTGTCTGCCAAGTACGCGAATTTCTCAGTTTTTGCACGACGACATTAACCCTTGTTTTCAAGACTTTGTTTCCTCGAAATGAAGTTCCTACAACTCTTCCTGACTTGCTGGAGACCTTCAGAGATGCTCCTCGTATTCATAATTTTGTGCGAGCTCAATTGACTGCTGGAGCAAGATTTGCCATGATTATGATACATATTTGCCATCCAAAATTAGACCTGTCGAAGATTGTCGTTGATTGCCTAGCGAAAAAATCGCGGCGGAAGAATAATATTGATGCAATCAACGAAATGGTGACTCCTGTGGCCGAGTCGATGATAGATGAGCTTCTTCGGATGGACTCAGAAATTCTTCGTCAGGGGATCTTATGCTGAGCATAAAACAACCAGAGGCTTGTCAATAGATACTATTTTAGGTTCTGACTGATTTGTTCCATATTGCAAAACCTTGTCGAAGAAATTTGTTGTATATCGCAAAGTGCTCTATATTGTTGGAGCCCCCGAGCCTTTGGCTAGAATTTGTACTATTTTTCTCTTTCAAAGATTTCTCCTTTCGTTGTAATAAGACATCTTGATGCACTGCAGGCCCTCGAGTATCTTAGTGTCGATGTTCTATATTTCTGTTGCCGGGTTTTTGTACCAAAGCAATGAGATTTTCTGACGTGTATACTGTATTTAAAATTACCAGCTTCCGATTTATGTATTTGGCGAGGTATTATTGTACCAAGGCGAAATATTTTTGGTAAATCGAGTTTGTCTATTTTGTACGTATTTTGATGCTTGAAGGTGTAGAGCCCCCGAGCGTGTCGACGAATAAGAAGTATATCTTTACTATTTTTATTATATTGCAGCACCGCGAGCCCGCCTCATTAAAAACCTTTCCCGGCCCCACTCGGTGCCCCGAAAAAGGAAAAGAGTGCGTCTGAAAACTCGCGGGCGTTTCAGTACATTGTATGTTTACAGAGGAGACTATATTTCGGTATCTAAGCGTAAAAACGCCCGAGTTGCGCCACGTTCCAAGGATTTGGCTCAACGTTCCCCGTCTTCTTGTCCTTGATTCGTATGCTCCTCCTTCGATTACTTCGTGACGATGTAGGGCCCAAGCCATGGTGACTCGAGTTTTTCATGACTTTTTTGGTTGAGTCGCAAAACTAAATCACCAACTTGAAAAGATCTTGGCCGCAATCGTCGACTGTGGTAATTCTTCAGTCCTGTTGATATTTAACGACTCGTGACGGGACTTCGTCTCGAGCTTCGTCAAGTGCATCGTCATCCTCCAAAGCTTTTTTCGAGGTTTCTTCATCATATTCTTGACTCTTGGAGAATCATGCTCTATTTCTATCGCAGGACTCGCTCCATGAACCAAAAACGGTGTTTCTGCGTCGCCGTATTTTGTGTTGTTTGGATACTCCACAACACACTTGGCAGCTCATCCGGCCAAGTATGCCGAGCTTTTCCAATGGTCCTAGCGGCGCTTCTTGATACCATTGCAGATGATGCCATTGGCCTTCTCGACTTGACCATTGGTTTGTGGATGTGCAACAGACGCAAAACTCAATTTGATGCCTATTTCTGCGTATGCTTTGAACTCCTTGGACGTAAAATTACCATTGTCTGTGACAATGCTATGAGGGACTCCAAATCTAAAGACGATGCTTTTCACGAACTTAATTGCCGACGCGCCGTCGGAATTTATCGGCTTTGCTTCTATCCACTTTGTAAATTTGTCGACGGCGACAAGCATATACTCATAACCTCCTGGCGAAGCTTTGTGTAGTTTTCCCACCATGTCGAGACCCCATTGAGCAAAGGGCCAAGATAATGGGATTGGCATAAGTTCTGCTGCTGGGAGAATGAGGTTTGGCGGCAAATCTTTGGCACGCGTCGCAAGTTCTCACTATTTCCTTCGCGTCCTCTATTGCTGTTAACCAGTAAAATCCTGCTCTAAAAACTTTAGCCGCGATAGCTCGGCTATTTGCGTGGTGGCCGCATATTCCTTCGTGCACATCTTTCAGGATGATTCTTCCTTCTTCGGGTGTAACACATCTCGCCACGCAAATGCTTCGTTTGTACAACTCCCCTTTTATCACGGTAAAAGCTTTTGATCTCCTAATTATTCGCCTTGCTTCAACTGGATCGGGTATTGTTTTCCTTAGGATGTATGATATGTAAGCCTGCATCCATGGAGTTTGCACCATCATGACTTCTTCTTCTACTGTATCGTTGGTGGTACTCGAGGATTTCTCTTTTTTCTCCTTCTTTATTTTTGCTGGCTTTGTTGATCTCTCGCTTATCTCTTCCCAAAACACGCCTGGAGGAATCGCGAGACTGTGACCCGATGTTTGCAAGAACATCGGCTTCATCGTTACTCATCCTGCTGATGTGGTTTACCTCGCACCCATCAAATAATTTCTCTAGCTCATTGTACACCTCTTTGTATGCTATCATACTTTCGTTGACTGCATCACATTGATTCATAACTTGCTGTGCCACCAAATGTGAATCGCCGAAGATTTTCAATCGGGTTGCACCACAAGCTTTTGCCATCTTCATCCCATGTATGAGAGCTTCATATTCGCTTCGTTGTTAGACGCATTTGGAAACGTCATCCTTAAGACATATTTCAACTTGTCGCCTTCAGGTGATACTAATATCACGCATGCTCCAGCTCCTTCTAACCTTTTGGACCCGTCGAAATTCATGGTCCAAGTTCTCGATAAATCTGGAGGCCCCGTGTTTTGTAGCTCCATCCACTCTGCAATGAAATCTGGTAAAATCTATGATTTTATTGCCTTTCTTTTTTCATACGTGATGTCCCGAGGGGAAAGTTCTATTCCCCAAAGGAGACACGACCCGTAGCTGGGTTGTTTAGTATATTTGACAAGGGAGCTTCATTGACCACTATTATCGGATGCGCCGAAAAATAGTGTCGCAATTTTCTTCTTGTCGTGAATACTCCATACGCCGTTTCTGATATTGCGGTACCGCTGTTTTGAGGGTGATAGTACTTCGATGAAATATACCGGCCTCGAACTCCATGAAGCTTGCCTTCTTCTTCTCTCTCGACTACTAGGGCTATGCTGACCTGCGGTGTGGCTGCAATGTATAAGAGGAGAGGTTCTTTCTCTTTGGCGCCACCAATATCGGTGGTGTCGAAATTGCTTGAGGTTCTCGAAGGCTCTATCTGCTTCCTCGTTCCATTGAAATTTTTCCCCCTGTTTGATCAATGCATAGAACGCGGCGCCTTTTCTCCTAGCCAAGCGACGAAGCAAAAGCTGCGACTCGCCCCGTTATTGTTGTATTTCTTTCAACTTTGTTGGCTTTCTCATAGTCACTATGGCCTGGATTTTTTCAGGGTTGGCTTCAATCCCTTCTTGATACTAAGAACCCGAGAAGTTCTCCTGCAGAACTCCAAAAGAGCACTTTGTCGGGTTCACAGCAGAACTTGTCGAGGTTGTCGAAGGTTTCCTTCAAATCTTCGATCGAGTCGACCCTTTTTTGATGTTATTACGACATCGTCAATGTAGACTTGCACATTTTTTCCAATCTGTGTTGCTAGGCACTTCATCATCCGCTGATATGTTGCTCCGCGTTTTCAAACCAAAAGGCATTGTTTTGTAGCAAAACACGCCGTAAGGTGTGATGAATGCTGTCTTGGCTTCATCTTCTTCTTTTAATCTGATCTGGTTATAACCAGAGTATGCGTCCAAAAAGGAAAGACGTCCGCATCCTGTGGAGTCGATGATTTGATCGATCCTTGGGAGAGGAAAGTGATCCTTGGGACAATGTTTATTGAGACACGTGAAGTCGACGCACATGCGAAGGACTATTGTATGTTTTTCGGCACCATCACTGGGTTAGCTACCCATGTGGCTTCGGTAGATATTTCTCTGATGAAACCAGCATCTTTGAGTCGATCTATTTCCGATAAAATGGCTTTGCGGCTAGGTTCCGAAAAACGCCGCAAAGGTTGCTTTACTGGTCTTGCGAGAGGATCCAAATTGAGGTGGTGCTCGGCAAGTTCCCTGGGTACTCCTGGCATGTCAGCCGGACACCATGCGAAGATTTTCCAGTGCTCACGGAGGAACTCGACGAGCGCGCTTTCCTATGCGACATCCATGTTTGCTGCGATGGATGTCGTTTTCTTTGGGTCTGTCGGGTCGATCTGTACCTTTTTTGAATCCTTGGTTGTACCGAAAGTTGGCTCCTTAGAAGATCTCCCTACCTCTGGTAGCACATCATAATCAGTGAACCTTGGCGCCGCGTACTCGCTTGCATCCCGAAAGTTTCGACAGTCGATGAAAATCCTTATCGCATTTATCGGATAACGCGAAACTTCCTTTGATTGTGATAGGTCCCTTGGGCCCAGGCAATCTCCACAACAAATATGTATAATGCGGTACGCCATGAACCTGGCATACGCTGGTCGTCCCAACAGAGCGTGATATTGCGACGGAAATCCACAACTTCGAACTCCAATTCTCTATCTGTAGTTTTCTCGGGTTCAAACTGAACGTCGAGGTTAATCTTGCCCAATGGGTAACTTGGCTTTTCTGGTGTAATCCCGTGGAAACGTGTGTCGGTTGGTTTCAAGTTTGCCAGGATATGTTCATCTTCCTCAATGTATCTGCATACATAAGGTTTAGCTGCCGCCATCTATGAAAACTCTCGACACGTCAAAACCAGCGATTACTGCGGGTAAGATGAGTGCGATTGTCCTGGTCGAGGAACTTGCTGCGGATGGTCCGCGATTGTGAAGCCGATGTCTTGCCCCGACCAATTTAAGTACTTGATGTTGGTGGAGGCATCTTCTCTGCCATGAACACTTGTCGTGAGATTACCTTCTGCGCCCTGTTGGATGGCCTAGCTTTCTGAATCATCGAGACCGCACCGTTAGAATTAGGATCAACATATGGAGGTGGGTGTGGTGCTGCCGCTATTCTGAGCTGGTGTCGATTTTCGTCCGTAATTGCGGGAGGAGGTGGAAGGTGGATCTCGCTCCTTGGCCCCTGGGGGTTTCTATTCACGGCTTGGGCATTTGCGATTCCTGCGGCTCGCAACATTGCCTTTCAAACTCTTTCGGAGATGCCATTGCCTCTTTCCATTATTGTCAAGATAAAAGTGCATTTGACACGGACCGTTCATCATCTCTTCGGGGACACATAAGGTCTTTGAAACCTTGGTCCACTGTTTTGTCTGTTGCCGCGAGAATCGCCTCTATTGTCGCCTTGATGCTCGTTACTCCTTTGATAGTCATCTCGTGTTCCCTCCAGGATTTCCTCAAAAGCCAGCCGATATATGGCCAGGAGCATCGTTGTTGTAGAGCGCGAGAAAATCGCCTTCTATTTTGATAATTTCGACCGCGATCTTCTTCGGCGACCTGTGTCGCTTGTTGTATATTGCGTCTTCTCCATCTGCCCACTTATTGGCTATCTCCATGAGTGCTGATATGGTCTTAGGGTTAGTTCTCCCTAAGTCCTCGACGAATCTCCTCGCCGAATTCTGCCACGAACGCGTCTATTGCTCTCTCGTCGGATATATCTTCTGAGTTTTTATAATGTTCCACGCTGTATATATTTTCTCATCGACTCGTCATGTTTCGTCGACACGCCCTCAACTCTTCCAATGACGAGGTTTCTTGCGGGTGGATCGGAAGTTTTTCAAGATATCCTCAAAGTTATCCCAGCTGTCGATGGAACTCGGGAGTTTCTTTATCCAAGATCTCGCGGCACCGCTCAAGTGAACTTGGATACTTTGCATGGCTGTTGCTCTGGTTCCTCCTACCAGCTTTACCATCTCTAGATAATCAACGAGCCAATCCTCGGGATCCTGCAAACCGTCGAATTTCTTGAAATTTTCGGGTAACTTGAATCCTTTTGGGACTCGAGTTTTTCGAACCCTTCTAAAGCACGGGAGCCCACACATATCGTCGGCAACTTCGGTGAGTGCTGACGCTCCCTCTTTCTTGTCGCGCTCTGTCCACCCTTACTTGGGCTATTGTGTCTCTTGCTCCACTTGTTCTTGGTGGGTCTTGAACTGCTCGGTGGGTCGTGGACTATTTTGCCTAGGATTTTCTTCGGAGGCGTTGCTGCAAACGCTGTTCCCATAACTCCAACTCCCGCCATTGCCATATTAAACAATGCTTCTCTCGGGTCCCCACGGGGTGGTGGACGCGAGGATGTATGCTTGCGTTGCCATGTACCCTGCTTCGGCGTTTTCGGGATGATATTTCCCCTTGTATCAATCGACATAAAGGACATGTCGAGATTTTGAATTATGTTTCCTCTCTCTTTCGGGTATGTTTTGCAACCGAGACATTGCTCTCCTTCGAGCTTCTCTGTGACTGTCTCCCGAGTTCACGATTGTCGACTTAAATGCTCGGCGTCGCGATGCGAGTGCCTCTTTTCTTCTATTGAGTGATGCTGTCTGTTTTTCCAACTCTGCTTACCCGAGCAAGTCTATATTGATATGCTTGTAGTTCTTGTACGGTAGCAGTGGTGGTCATTGGTTCGAACCATCCATGGCTCTTGCAGCCCTATCCCACGCTGCTTGCGGGAGTTGGACTTGTGCTCGAGTTGAAGTCCCAGCATATTTAGTGCCTAAGCCTTTTCCGAGATCAGCGGGATCGATGTAAGGATTTCCCAAATCATCGAAAGCCTCTGACGTGGTTCTGATCGGCCTACCTCTTCTATCGCATAGATCCGATGATATTTTGCGTATTGATTTTTGTCGATTTTGGTGACACCATCATATAGAGTGGTAAAGACCTTTAGATGGCGACAGATCTGTCGATGAAGTTGAAGCTGTCGACGCTGTCGGAGTCGCTGCTTATAAAGGAGTCCGCAGACGACTCGAAGGATGTGTTGCGAAGATCTTGGCGAGCTTTCCGCTTGCCTTGTTGTCGATGAAGCGTGGCGACGAAAACTCCTCGTCACTCGACGAAAAGTTAGAATCGACCGCTGAAAATTCCGACGAGATCGGAACTTCGAGACGGTAGGATCCTTCCTTGTTGACGCCAAATCGGAATTCTCCGAACGTCATGACGATAGGCTCCTCCAGGATAGGCACATGCATCCATACGGGAGGACGGGTGAGGAATAGATCAGTTTTTTCCTGGTTACCTCGATCCATCGCATTGCTTGCCACCGACGAAGTCGACGATCTTGAACATGCCATCGAGATCAGCTCCTTGCAACCTCTAATTCCCACAGACGGCGCCAATTGACAAAGGATTAACTTGTCAATGCCTACAGATTATAGACTAGGGTTTTGCTAGAAGTAGAGGGCAAGTAGATCTCGAAGGTTCGGTGTACTCGACTACTATGAAAACTAGGGTTATGTTGACAATGAATTCGATCCTTTCTTTGTCCCTCGACTCCCCCTTATATAGGAGGCGGAGCCGAGGGTTTCGTAGTACACAAGTTACAGAGTTCGGGAGGTTTCGTACCCAACCCGTAAGATTACAGATCTCTATCTTTCCTAATACAAACTATCTTTCCTTAACACTAAATGGGCTTCCAAGTCTTCTTATTCTTCGAGTCTTGGGCTTTGATTAAACCCCGGGTAGCATCTTTGGCAGGCCCATTGGGGATGCCTATGTCACTTAGCTTATTGGGCACGACGGAGTCGGCGCGATGAAGTCTTCGAGTGCGGAGAAGAAGTCTAGCTGAAATAGAAACCACCAAATAGCGAAAATAGATGCCGTCAAATTGTTGATGAATAAATAGCCGAGCCCCCCGAGCGCTGCTGGGGTGATGTCATGATTGTTGCTTAGATGCCGTGTTGCAATTGTGACCCGAGGCGAAGTTGTTGTCGAGCCCTCGAGTATTATCCGTGTCGCCGAAAAAAGGCCATTAAGGATGAAATACTGAAGATGAAATCCGAGATGAAGTACTTGAGATGAATCCATATTAAAGATTACACCATCATATATTGAAGATGAATCCACCGATATCATAGAGGATGAATCCATTGACCCGAAGAATCCAGTAATAACCATAAAAGATGAATTCGTTGATATCATAGAGGATGAATTCATTGAGCCGAGAATAGTTCCAGTAATAACCATAGAAGATGAATCCATTGACCCGGAAACGCGTCGGGTAATATTGTATAAGTGAATCAATAATAACCCAAAGAAAACCAATCTAGTAATCCAGAGAGAATAAATCCACTGAGCAGAAGAGGATAAATCCATTAAGTCGAAGAAAATAATTGCACTGAGCCGAAGAAAATAATTCCACTGAGCCGAAGAAGATATCCAGAGCCGAAGAAAAATAAATTCACCAAGTAACCAAGTATATTTGTGGTAACAAAGTAATGACGCAGCCCCCAGTGTTTGGATGAATTTGTTGTAATAATGCAATGGCGCAGCCCCCGAGTATTCGGGTATGGCGAAAGTACATAATAATTGACTCTCGGAAGAGGAACACTTAGCTTTTTTATCGGGTGCGCCGGAGTCGTCGGTGAAACAGGTTGTGCACCGGACACAGTCTATGTAGGTGCGCGGCGTCTGGTTGGCATTGTTGATGTAGTCGCGCGGAGCCTAGCCGGCGTTGTCGAAATACTTGCGCAACCAAAAGGCGAGACACATGATGGCGAACGGGATCGACACAACAAAATTGAAGCTTATTCCCGATCTGCAGTTATATTACGGCGCAAAAAAAACTTGCGAGCAAACGATGGTACGAGCCAAAAATATTTGGCCAAATAAATTTGACGAATAGTAGCTTAATTAGAAATATAGCACCTGATTATTTTTGTGTCGGATAGCGAATTTGCGACGGCAGATCCTCCGAACGTAGCGAGTTCTGTGATGACGTCTTACCAGAAGTAGTCAATATGAGAATGCAGTCGGACGATTTATCGCGTGACTGTGATCGCCGGCCGCCGCCAACGTGCGAGACAAGCTATTCCGATATTTCCGATTGTGCTCCCAGATCAATTCTCCAAATATCATGTACATGCAACATGTACGCACAGGTTAGATTGCAATAAAATAATTGATTGAGAGATATATGAAGATGCGTGAAGGTCAGTCAAGAATCTGTTTGCGGCAATCAATTTGCCACTTGACCACGCTGCCCTGTTGATCCTCATGAGAGCGCGGCCTGGAAAAGAAAAGAAAAATCTGACTTGGTCCATTGACCGTGTACGATGTTGTCTAGATCGAACACGCCACGGTTTGGTTTCATAGAAACAACAACTCAGCAACCATCGACATGAAGCTTTGGAGACTTTCGATTGATTTGGAAGACGTGCGCCTGTGCTCGTAGATTGGAGTAGATGTTGATGATGAACTCGGTGATTGGATCTCGCCCGGATAACGAAATCCAACCGTCGCGATCCCCACGGTCTGCGCCAATTGACGAGGGATCACCTCGCCAATGCCTACGTATTGTAGACTTGGGTTTCGGGAGAGAGCGACGATGGAGATTCCGGGAGCGAGATTAGGCACACGACATACCCAGCTTCGGGTCCCCTCGGTGGAGGATCCCTACGTGCTGCTAGCAATCTACTATGATCATATGTTTACGGTGCCGCCGTAGGCGGAGCTATGTTGTCTCTCTCCTCCCCCTTATTTTGGGTGCCCTGGCTAGCTTTATATATGCAACCAGCCTAGGATTTTACAAGAGTCCTAGTTGACTACTTCTTCGGGTTGCCTTGTTAGGCCTTCTCCATATTGGGCCGAGTCGATCCAGGTATACCAATAATGGGTACCCGAAGGGTATACCCATGTCAACGCCTCGCCCACGGAGAAGTCGGTCGTGCTTGCCGACATGCGACAGGCACGAAAGACATGGGAGTCAGACTCGATGATGCGCTTGTGTGAGGAGCGCTCTAGTACGGGCGTCGCCTTGGGGATTCTTCGGAGGGGTGTAGACTGGCGGGTTCTCTAGGATGAGGCCATGGGAAGTGGGCGAAGTGCTCGGGACTAGGGACTGCCGTCAACTTTTCGCAATAGTAATAATTGGTGGACTAGAAAGACTAGTCCAGAGACTACCCAAAAGTTGAGTAGTAGTAGATTATGTTAGAGGGGAAATTCCCAAGGTTTATTATCAAAATTCAAGCTAATATCGCCTATTTAAATAAATACAGTGCCAATTTCCTGGCGGTAGGTCGAATTTAAACTATAAGTGTGTGATTGCTTGCTTCCAAAATAAGGATATGTAATCATTTTATTTAAGATAGTACCAATTAGTCATTATATTGCAGAACTGAAGAGTTTTGAGAGATTCAACTCGTTGCGCTACTCCATAAGAATGGTCATGTCGACAAATTTGATCCCGTATTGAAAACAACCAAAAAGATTTCTAAACCTTGAGCATGGAAGAGGCCAGGGTAAGTGCCCCAAGGCCGAGCCGATCCAGAGTGAGACATGCAGACTCTGACATCGTAGATGCCGAGGCCGATGTGTTCGTCACCTGTACGTATCTCTGCGTAATATGTACCTTTGGGGCGCGCACGGATGCTACGGTACCCTAAGCTCGAGACGCCGCCATACCGCGAGCTCGACCCGCCATACCGCGAGCTCTACCCGCGACGAGGCATGGCAGCGGTGGCAGCGGAAGGTAAACTCCTGCTGACAAACATATTAGGAGCAATTGGGCAACCTTCAGTAACCCATGTTCCACCTTTTTTTTGTCAGGATAAACCATCTACCACCTTCCCCAATAGAAAAAAGTATTGTTTAACTTTTCGCGGTTGGGCCCAATATTTCACTTTTGGGTTGCCAACGACCATCTACATGGTAATTGTTATTGGCTTACATACTCCGGATAGCAGCCTAATAACTACAAATGGGTCTTTGTACTCATGTACTTTCGGCCCTTTTTTAATGAAACACGGATCCTATGATTCGCAAAAAAACAAACATGGAGATTCTACATAAAAGTTGTTTTTATTTCTTTTGAATTTTTGGATTGCAATTTTTTAAACTTGTCGACGATGCAAGACAGTTGGGTCCTAGTTGTGCCGGAGGACGTCCACTACAGCATATGCATGCAAGGGCTATCGCAGCGCACAACAGTGCATCTCCTGGGATGCAAACACCCGTTCCATAGGAAGTGCATCTTCTCCTGGTTTATTACGAACGTCAGCTGCCCTATCTGCCGCGACAAAGTGCTGACCCATTTTATTTGAAATTTGTAGCATAGTATGAATAAAAACCCTGTATGATAGGGATGCCATGCCAACTTGAATCATATGTGAAGAGAAATTCTATTTGATTGTGGTTATAAGGAATTTTGCATTAGGTCGATCTATTCTCATTCTACTTTTCTATGGGATATGACCCTATGAATCAAACAGCCTAGGATTATTTCCACTCAATTAAGTTTGACCAACTTTTAGTAAGACAACAGACATATAAAATAATTAGTCATGGGATTACAATCCAATAGATAATTCACTACTAGGAAAAGGCCTAGCCGTAAGATGGGTGTTAGTGGCGCACCAGGAGGACAGTGCGCCACTACTACTTAGCAGTGGCGCACCGGAAAGTGGTGGGCCACTATTAAAAATGTAGTAGTGGCGCACCTCTTCGTGGTGCGCCACCACTAAGTTTGACCATGGGTTTGACCCAGCCTTATACATAGCAATGGCGCACCATGTAGAGGTGCGCCACAGCTATTTTATGTAGCAGTGGCGCACCTCTACATGGTGCGCCATTGCTATGTAAAGGGGATGATGGACATGTTTGGGCATCACTTAGTAGTGGCGCATCATGCTTGGTGCGCCACTGCTAAGTGGTGCCTAAACATTTCCACCCCCGATCGCCTTTTCGGTTTTGGAAAAAATAAAAGAAATAGATAGAAATTTCAAAAAATAAAATCCTTGGAGATGCCCATGTAATATGTCATCTAGGTTTAGTGAAATTTTAAAAAATGAATTTTGATATATTATGCAAAATGGCGTCATCTTTCGGTAAAACGGGTTTTCTGGTTGCATACGACCTCCGATGAAAAACTTTTTTATATCAAAATCTATCTACGCGAAATTTCCTATTCGAATTCAACGCCTACGGCCGTTTGGACAAAAAATGGATTCCTCAATTGGAAAACAGAAACAGGACTTTTTTCAGGTTTTAGATTTTGGGCAAAAAATAGAAAAAAATAGCGGTGGCGCACCCATGCCTTGGTGCGCCACTGCTAAGCTTCCCGCCCACGAATTTCAAAATGGGAGGAGCCGGCCACTTAACCCCCTCCTCCCTCCTCCCTCCCTCCCTCCTCCTCCACATATTCTCCTGCTTTCATTCTCCTCTCCTCCTCCTCTCCTCCTCTCCTCTCCTCTCCTCTCCTCCTTTCACTCCGGCGACCTCCTCCTCTCCTCTCCTCCTTTCACTCCGGCGACCTCCTCCACTATGTCGAGCTCCGGTGACCTTACTTTCCGGCGAGCTCCTCCACTATGGTGACCTCCGGTGACCTTACTCTCCGACGACCCTCCGGCGACCCTCTAGCCTCCATTACCTCTGGCCTTCGTCCTCTTGTTCATCCTCTCCTACATCTCCTCACCTCTCTTCACCTCTCCTACGTCCCTCATCCATCATCACCGGTGGCTAGGCTAAGAAAAATGAGAATGAACATTGCACAAATAATTCTAGCAACAAGAACGAGAAAAATAACGAGCCAAAAAAATCGAAACAAAATGTGCCAGATCCAGATCCAGATCCAGATCCCGATCCAGATCCAGATCTAGAAATTTCAAATTTTAGTAGTGGCGCACCTTTTTTCTATCCAGTGGCGCACCTCAGACGTTTAGGAGTGGCGCACCATGAAGCTAGTAGTGGCGCACTACCTGGTGCGCCACTGCTAAGCCAAATAGCAATGGCGCACCACTAGTGCGCCACTACTAAAAGTTAGCAGTGGCGTGATAGCTAGTGCGCCACTGATGGGTAAAAGTGGTGCGCCACTAATTGCCCTTTTCCTAGTAGTGATTGTCTTTAGGACTGTCATACTTTTTCCAAATAGAAAAATCAAAACAAATCATGGTTCTTCATCTCACAACATGAACAAAGACAAGAATCTAATCATCATCATCATCACCTCCGCCTTCATTCTGATATTCATGCATGGTCTCATCCTGCTCGTCGTGTCCATCATTCTCCTCCTGAGATTCACGAGGTAGCTTCAGTTTATCAATTTGTTTGTCGACTATACTAACCTAAATAGTGAAATCTACTTCTTCATCATGTGCAGAGATGCCTGTATCCAACGAGGTTTCATCAATGTGTAACATCCCAGAAAAATACAACACAAAACAAACAAAGTTCCCTAGTTCCAAATTTTGGAACCAACAAAAACTTTTATTAAATTAAGATTGATACACAATAAGCTTGTATAATTCTTGTGCTCTTGCCATGATTGCTTGTTATTAGTATTTGAAATAATATTAAAACCTAAAGACTCACCCCTCCTCTCATCATTCTAGTGAAAATAAAATAAAAGGAAATTAAATAGGAAAAAGGCATATGTGCCTATGGCTACAATTATAAATATTTATCCTAGACCTTTTCACTTTACTTAAAGGATTGGAAAAGCTTTATAAACCTTATATAGTATTTCTTAAATCATCTCTAGGTTGAAACCAAAAAGAATAAAAAGAAAACTAAAAATGCCATAGAGGCATATGAGAGTAAAATAGTAAATAAGGGAATTTAAGAAAATTAACCTTAGGACTTGTTGTGAATGGTTGGATCACCTCCATATATCATTTTAACATTCAACAAAACCAATTGGGCCAAACCAAGTCAAAGTAAAAATAAAATACCACATATGCATAAAAGCATATGTGACACATAGGCATTTCACCAAACATTGACCCATGTCTTCAAACCTTGACCAAATGGTGTGAAACCCTCTCTAAACCTAAAATAACACTAAATGGACCCTAACCCATGTCCAAGTGAGGCAAGAACAACCCTAGTACAAGTTTATGAAAATTTGACACCTCATCTCTTATGTATTAAGGCCAAATTTGCAAATCTTTGAACAAGACCATTTGATTTAGTTTCAATGCTCTTAAAATGTTTCTAAACTCATAAGAACCACATTAGAGTCAACCAAAGTCAAATCAAATGGATAGAAATCAAATAGGGAGAGAATTCCCAAAATTCACTCACATACACATATGCCAAAATGCAAATCCTCCACCAAGGCCAAATTTGCCTGCCCCATTGCTTCTAAAATACTTCAATATGATAAACTAACACAATTGCATCATTGGATCAAGAATTAAATCAAAGCAAAACTCAAATTCAACATACATGTGATAATGGTCATTTTGTCACTTTATAAAATGTTCCCCTCTTTACCCCTCTGGCTTTGACTTTTCTTCAACCAAACTTGGTCAAATATGACCATGTCATCCAAGACCATGTCAAGGTCAACAACTTTCATGTTGACCATCTCTGCTAATGTTGACTAGGTTGACCAGTAAAGACTTGACAAGTGGAGACTTTAAATCTATGTGAAGATGACCCCATTTTGGAATTCTTGTAAATCCCCACCAAAATGACCACCAACCCCACCAATACTTCACTCTAATTATATAAAAGAGATGCACCAAAAAGAATTGCAAAATTCCAACTTTTTCTTCATGCGGCCATTTCGTCGAACACTTGGCAGGCATGGATCATATATGTGCACACATGCTTTTGTCCAGAGGATTCTTGCCTAAACCCCTTTACAAACTTGATCATTGCTGCTTTGGTACCCTCCCTGCATCAACCTATGCACTGCATACCTACACCAAGTGGTGCCATGATCAAATGTGGCCATGCCAAGTACCCATGCCGGCCACATTGATCACACCTCTCCCTAGCCCCTCTCTCTCAGCAGCACCATGTCAAGTAGCTTCTCCAATGCACAAGGACGACGTCTGTACCCTCTCTGGATCGAAACGGGCACGGCACTGGCCAGACAAACCGCGCCCAGACGCGCCCGAACCGTGCCAGTGCACGCGGTGAGCGCGGTGACCACGCCCTGGACGCCGCCAGTACATCAAGTGCTCGGCGCCCTCGTCCCTCTCGGCCAGGCTACCACCGCGTTGAGCACCCTGCGCCGCCCTCTACCCGCTAGACACGCCCGCTAGCTCGCGCCCGCCCCATCAACGCCGCCATGATCGTCGACCTGCCACCACGGTACTGCGCGTACACCACCGTCGCCAGAGCGCCACACGCCATCATTTGGAGCGCCATCAAGCGCGCTAGCATCGCCTAGCCGTCGCCTACACGGCGCGCATCCTAGCCTGCCCCTTCGCGCGCCGTAGACGCCGCGCCATGGTCGACCCTTCCCAGCACACCACGGCCACCATGCTATGCTATAAATAGAGACGATCGGCGCCTTCTCCCTGCATTCCATCCACTCCCCTCTTCTCACTGAGCATTCCCCACTGATCAATTGCAAGAACTCGCCGGGCAGCCCCAATCGCAGCTCCTACCCGCCGGAGCTCGCAGACCATCGCCAACAATTGGATCAGCCCCGAGCCTCGCCATTGTACCAGGAGCTTCGTCGCCTCGCCAACGTCGCCTCGAACCTCGCCGCAACCTCCGGCGACCCACAGCGCCCTCCGACCCCCTAGGTACGCCGCCGGCACGCGGCATCTCGTCGGAGACGACGAAGCCCTCGGCCGTGCGATCGGGTTCGATCGGACGGATCACGTCGCTCGTCCGCTTCGCGCGGTTAAGAGGCACGACGGGTGGCCCCTCACATGTCGCTGGCCCGCGTGGTGAAACGTTAGTTGGGCCGGCCCAGTTCATTTATTCTTTTAGCCCGTTAGATTTTTCCGCGTGGCCCATTAATTCAAATTCGATTTAATCCATTTAGTTCAAATTCAATACTGGTGCCAACTTCAAATTTAAATAGTTTAAATTCTACTGAACCAAATTTAGCAAATTTTATATATTTGGAAACCTCATGAAATTGTCTAAATAATGGCACTGGCCTCATGTCCAAATTCGAAATAAAATTTAAATGATAAAAATAATAAGGCAGGGACTTTTCTGACTTCAAATAAATATTAGAAATTATCTAGAAATGATTTTAAGTTGATTCCAACTCTAATAAATCACATTTGACATAATATAATTGTTTATGCAAAAATATAGCATGGTTGTTTTGCATGATCATAAACTAGAGTTAAATAATGGCTATGGAACCATTTCTAGAACATTTAATACATACACATAGAATTCTTTAAATAGTATGAGGGCTTCTCTCTCATTTAAATTGTGATCTTAAGTAATTCAAATAGAGGTACTGACCTTGATCAAATAAGTCTCATGCTTGGTTAATTAGAGAGGTTAATCATTTAGAGGATAGTTTAACTTAATTGAGGTATAGTTTCTCACATAAGTCATTAGTCCAAATATTTCAATAAGAATTAATAACATATGTATTAATGAACCATAGGTTCCTATTTGAAAATAATAAATCATTCTTATAAGTAGTATTTAAATATTTCAAACCTATTTATTAAATCATATGAGATACTTTGGTCTCATTTAAATCTTACCTCAACCAAATTAATATGAAGCAGATCCCATGGTCAATTAAAACTTACTTTTAATTAATTTATAATATCAAAACATTACAAGGTGTTACTAAAATAGTATGAGGTGCTCACCTCATTTTAAATCATCCTTCTCAATTAAAAGAAGTAAGGTATTGACCTTTAAATTCCTAGGCTCATACTTGCTCCCTTATACATCTTAAATCTAAATAATATTTAAATAAATGAAATTACATGAGATGATGAATCTCATTCAGATCACTCTTCTCAAATATTAAGTGTGAAGTGTTGACCCTGGTCAACATGGGATCATCCCTGATTCTTTGAGAATATTAAAACACCTCAATAATAGTCCTTTAAATAAATCACCACTATGTGTTAAATCCTATGAGAGATACCCCTCTCATTTAAATCTTGTTCTCAAGTAATACAATATGAGGTAGTAATCATAATCCAAGTAACCTCACCTTAAATTATTTGGTGGCATTAAAACACTACCATGTTAGTATTAAATTACATGAGGTATGGAACCTCATTTAAATCATTTTCTCAAATGATAAGTATGAAGAGGTTGACTTTGGTCAACCTAGGTCATATAGTATTCATAAGAGAAATTAAATCTTAAGAAGATTCAATGAGAGGAAATTATTTTCCTATTACTAAATAAGGAAACCCTAGCATAATCTTGTAATAAATATTAAGTAGTGATGCTAGATCATTGTGTGAGCCACTAAGGCTAATTAAGAGTGCTTAAGTGTTGTTTGGTGATTGTATCCTCGTATTCGTTTATAGACGCTAGTACCGGAGACTATCAAGAGGAGGAAGTACTCTACCAAGAGGAAGAAGAAGAATACTTTGATCACTTCACCAATCAATGCAAGCTAATACCTTTGCAAGCTAGTCTACTGCAAGCTAATAGTAATATTACCCCTACAAGCAAGCTAACATTCTTGCAAGCTAGACTAATGCAAGCTAATAAACTTGCTAACCATCAGGGTGCAAAGCTCTACCAGAGCAAGGCACCATTACATTTTATTTTATGAACCTATCCCAAAGTTTTTACCTTACAAGCTTTACTTGATTTTTATTTATCAAAGTTATTTTTTTCACTTGGTGGAAATATAGAGTAGTACCAGAAAATCACACTTAGCCTAGCAAGCTCCAAGATACTTATCACCCCTCATGAAATAGTTGCTAGTGCTAATCAATTAAAACTTGACTACTCTAGATGGGAACATGTGACTTTGAAATGAAGTTGAATCCATGGAATGATGGTTCATTCCATTGAATGATTTTGAAGGTGAATATGACCAAGAGAAGATGGTGATTTTTGATATAAAACTGATGGTTGGGTTCGGATGCGATACCATTCCAAATTTGAAAGTACCCCCACAATACCCAACATGGGTAAGGGCTTAACTAGAAATTTATGTGCTTTAGTATGGGTTCCCTCTAAACAAGCATCATAGGGGTTATGCCTGCCTCGAAGCAATATGAGATATTGCGGAATGACGTGAACGAGGTGAATTTGTCCGAAGCCTGTGCAGTTCCCGGGTTAACGGGTTGGTTTTCACCGGGAGGCCAAGCTCATGGGGAGAGGTGCTGTACTAGAGTATATAAGTGAAAGGTTATGGTTGGTAGTCCGCATACGGAGTATGATAAATCGGGGCCAGTTAACCCTGACGGATTATTGCAAATATTGTGGCACAAGTGTACGACCTCTGCAGAGTGTAGAACTATTCGAATAGCCGTGTCCACGGTTACGGACGATTGGAAAGGCCATACTGTTCCGTCATCAGACCATTTTCAAAAATGCGACATATGACTGGTGACTTGCTGTTGCAAGTTGAATGGTGATTTGGGATTTGAATCACAACTGAGTTGTGGGAATGACACTAATGTTCCCACTTGAGTTAGTCTATTGGATTCAAGCATCTTTACTAAATGTTTATGAACTAAACTTGGCTTTATGCAAATAAACCTAGAGCTTAGTATCCCTTACCACAATTGTTAGTGCTTACCCTAGTATTAGTTTGCGAGTACTTTAAAAGTACTCATGGCTTTGTCCCTGGCTATTCAAATGGCCAGACTATGAAGGTGAACAGCGTACGAGGAAGATGGACAGCGAACGTCTACGACAACTAGGACCGCTCCGACGTCAACGGTTTTGTGGAACAGATGGACCACGACCGTTACTTCGCTTCCGCTATGTGTTTTGTAATAGGATCTCTAGATCCTCTATGTTGTATTAAGACTGGATCATGAGATCCTTTGTTGTAAGACGATTATGTGTTGTAATAAATGATGTGTTGTGATATCAAGTTATTATGTCTCGCAAAAACAATATTCCTGGGATTGCGAGGAATGGCATAATAGGCATCTGGACTTAAAAATCCGGGTGTTGACAAGTTGGTATCAGAGCCATTGTTTGACCTTAGGAGACCCTAGTTAGAATGGACGTTCGGAAAATTCTAGTTTCTAAAAAAAAAATAAAAAAAAAATGAAGTGAGTATTTGTGAAAAACTTATTCATTTTCTTCTCTACCAGATCTTCTTAAAAATAAGCCATGCATCTCCTTATAAATCCATTAAAATTTTGCCACACTTGTTCACATCTCTAACTTACTCAACCATTTCACTTTCAGATGGAGCCCTACGTCCAGACGGAGACCTACGATCTGGAAAACGGAGGAAGTCTGGTGTTTGAGCGCGACTTGTACCTAGTGTCCGAGAAGCTCGAACGCCCACCTCCCAAGTTCCACGGAGTCCGGATCCACAACAGCAGTGGATGATCACCGCTGACTTGAAGGGAAGCTCGGAACCTCCCATCTCGGAGAGGATCCTTTTCTCCTTCAAGGCATACAGCTGGGTGGACGGTCTTGCTCACGCCCTTCAGGAGGGACTTGCTCGGGTGTGTGGACAGAACATCGCCGCACTCCGGGGAAGCCGCTTCGCCCACTTCGCGAGGCACGACACCATGGGGGAACCCATGGCACTCTCTTCGCACCCGGTGCTCAAGATCCATGTGCAGCATTTGGACTTTATGCTTCATGAGACCCGGAAGGACCTGGAGTTGACACGTGTTCACTCCCACCGTGCCCAGATGGCTTTGGCTCATCATGCTGACGCCATCAGGCTACTCGCCAAGGACCGCCGGTCACTCCGCCTGCAGCGCGCCAAGAATGTCGCTACTATCACCCGTCTTCGCGAGAAGATTCGCACCTTAGAGGTGACTGTCCGGACACAGCAGGACCAGATCCAGGAGATGGAGGAAGATGGAGAAGACATCCAAGGAGGCGATGACTTCCTGAGTGACGACAACGACTTTGAGGATGACGAGTTCACCGATGAGGAGGACTACGAGTTTCTGGAGTCTGCAGAGGATGGGATCATTCCCATCGATGTGGATGAAGACAATGAGGAATAGTTGCACTAGCTTCACTTACGTAGGTGTGAGTTGTACCCCGCACCATGTATCGTAGATTGTGGAAGAAGGGTTCTTAAAACCCTTAGTGCTTTAGCTTGTAATGTGTGATGTTTGTTGTGAATAAATAAAATATGTGTTATGTTCATCCTGAAAATATCTTAAGTTTAATTTTAAACTTACTCAAAATAAGCCATAGAAAATTTCCCTCTTATCTCATGATCTATCTACATGTTTAGATGGCCCCACCAAACCGCAAACCCAGGATGCCATGATGCAACTACTGCAGACAATGATGGCAGACCGGGAAGCCGAAAGAGCTGAACGCCAAGCAAACCTTGCCGCACTGCAACAGATAGCTCAGAACAATCAAGGCCATGGAAACCACGATCACCCTGGGTCAAAACTGAAGAATTTCCAACACCAACCCTCCAATGTTCAGCAAAACCGAAGAACCCTCGATGCGATGACGGCTCCAGACAATAGAGAACAACCTTGAAGTTGCGGGAGTAGAAGCCGCAGAAAAAGTACTGTTTGCCACCCACTGTCAGGACCTGCAAGAGCCTGGTGGACTAGTGCCCGTGCAATGAATGCGGGACAAATGATGACATGGGAAGACTTCAAGCTGAAGTTCAGCAAGTACCATGTGCCCCAAGGATTAATCAAGAAAATGAGAGACGAGTTCCGTGAACTCAAGCAAGGAAGAATGTCCGTGGTAGAATATGCGACGGGTTTCTCACTCTGTCAAGGTACGCCCCGGACGAGACCGACACAAATGAGAAAAGAAAGGAAAGATTTCGAACGATTGCATGACGAGATGCAAGTGTTAGTGAATATCCCGTTCGCGACCTCGAAGCCCTCGTAGACTCAGCCATACAGATGGAAGGAAAGCTGCATCGGGCCAATGAGAACCGCAAGCGCAGAATGATGAACCAGTGGACCCCACCATACTCGAAGCACCGCACTCCTCGGAGGATTCGCCCCCAGAAACAACAGGCCACCTGCTCAGACTTATCGCCCCAACTACAGCAACAACAACGGAGGACCCCCGAAGCCCGGAGGCAACAACAATAACAACCGCAACCCCAACAGCCACAATGGGAACAACACCAACACCAACACTGGCCTGAGAACTGGAAGTAATGCCATCCCCGTCGCCCCGAAGGACAAATCAACGGTAAACTGCTACGAATGTGGAGTTGTGGGCCACTTTTCCAAAGAATGCCCCAAGAAGATTGCCAAGATCGCCGCCAACACCACACCTGTCCAGCAACAGCGTCGCTTCGCAGGTAGAAGGAACCAGAATAACAACAAAGTTTCTACCACATGACTGCTGAAGCCAGGAAGCACCCCAGACCCGACAAGTATGCCTTCCTGTTAATCAAAATGCTCAATCTCTCTTAGGAACCTAACTCCTCTTAAAATCTCGGGACGAGATTTGTTTAAGGGGGAAGGGTTTGTAACATCCCAGAAAAATACAACACAAAACAAACAAAGTTCCCTAGTTCCAAATTTTGGAACCAACAAAAACTTTTATTAAATTAAGATTGATACATAATAAGCTTGTATAATTCTTGTGCTCTTGCCATGATTGCTTGTTATTAGTATTTGAAATAATATTAAAACCTAAAGACTCACCCCTCCTCTCATCATTCTAGTGAAAATAAAATAAAAGGAAATTAAATAGGAAAAAGGCATATGTGCCTATGGCTACAATTATAAATATTTATCCTAGACCTTTTCACTTTACTTAAAGGATTGGAAAAGCTTTATAAACCTTATATAGTATTTCTTAAATCATCTCTAGGTTGAAACCAAAAAGAATAAAAAGAAAATTAAAAATGCCATAGAAGCATATGAGAGTAAAATAGTAAATAAGGGAATTTAAGAAAATTAACCTTAGGACTTGTTGTGAATGGTTGGATCACCTCCATATATCATTTCAACATTCAACAAAACCAATTGGGCCAAACCAAGTCAAAGTAAAAATAAAATACCACATATGCATAAAAGCATATGTGACACATAGGCATTTCACCAAACATTGACCCATGTCTTCAAACCTTGACCAAATGGTGTGAAACCCTCTCTAAACCTAAAATAACACTAAATGGACCCTAACCCATGTCCAAGTGAGGCAAGAACAACCCTAGTACAAGTTTATGAAAATTTGACACCTCATCTCTTATGTATTAAGGCCAAATTTGCAAATCTTTGAACAAGACCATTTGATTTAGTTTCAATGCTCTTAAAATGTTTCTAAACTCATAAGAACCACATTAGAGTCAACCAAAGTCAAATCAAATGGATAGAAATCAAATAGGGAGAGAATTCCCAAAATTCACTCACATACACATATGCCAAAATGCAAATCCTCCACCAAGGCCAAATTTGCCTGCCCCATTGCTTCTAAAATACTTCAATATGATAAACTAACACAATTGCATCATTGGATCAAGAATTAAATCAAAGCAAAACTCAAATTCAACATACATGTGATAATGGTCATTTTGTCACTTTATAAAATGTTCCCCTCTTTACCCCTCTGGCTTTGACTTTTCTTCAACCAAACTTGGTCAACTATGACCATGTCATCCAAGACCATGTCAAGGTCAACAACTTTCATGTTGACCATCTCTGCTAATGTTGACTAGGTTGACCAGAAAGACTTGACAAGTGGAGACTTTAAATCTATGTGAAGATGACCCCATTTTGGAATTCTTGTAAATCTCCACCAAAATGACCACCAACCCCACCAATACTTCACTCTAATTATATAAAAGAGATGCACCAAAAAGAATTGCAAAATTCCAACTTTTTCTTCATGCGGCCATTTCGTCGAACACTTGGCAGGCATGGATCATATATGTGCACACATGCTTTTGTCCAGAGGATTCTTGCCTAAACCCCTTTACAAACTTGATCATTGCTGCTTTGGTACCCTCCCTGCATCAACCTATGCACTGCATACCTACACCAAGTGGTGCCATGATCAAATGTGGCCATGCCAAGTACCCATGCCGGCCACATTGATCACACCTCTCCCTAGCCCCTCTCTCTCAGCAGCACCATGTCAAGTAGCTTCTCCAATGCACAAGGACGATGTCCCTCTCTGATCGAAACGGGCACGGCACGGCCAGACAAACCGCGCCCAGACGCGCGAACCGTGCCAGTGCACGCGGTGAGCGCGGTGACCACGCCCTGGACGCCGCCAGTACATCAAGTGCTCGAGCGCCCTCGTCCCTCTCTGGCCAGGCTACCACCGCGTTGAGCACCTACTGCCCGCCCTCTACCCGCTAGACACGCCCGCTAGCTCGCGCCCGCCCCATCAACGCCGCCATGATCGTCGACCTGCCGCACGGTACTGCGCGTACACCACCGTCGCCAGAGCGCCACAGGCCATCATTTGGAGCGCCATCAAGCGCGCTAGCATCGCCTAGCCGTCGCCTACACGGCGCGCATCCTAGCCTGCCCCTTCGCGCGCCGTAGACGCCGCGCCATGGTCGACCCTTCCCAGCACACCACGGCCACCATGCGATGCTATAAATAGAGACGATCGGCGCCTTCTCCCTGCATTCCATCCACTCCCCTCTTCTCACTGAGCATTCCCCACTGATCAATTGCACTAGAACTCGCCGGAGCAGCCCCAATCGCAAGCTCCTACCCGCCGGAGCTCGCAGACCATCGCCAACAATTGGATCAGCCCCGAGCCTCGCCATTGTACCAGGAGCTTCGTCTGCCTCGCCAACGTCGCCTCGAACCTCGCCAGCAACCTCCGGCGACCCACAGCGCCCTCCGACCCCCTAGGTACGCCGCCAGCACGCCGGCATCTCGTCGGAGACGACGAAGCCCCTCGACCGTGCGATCAGGTTCTGATCGGACGGATCACGTCGCTCGTACCGCTTCGCGCGGTTAAGAGGCACTGACGGGTGGCCCCTCACATGTCAGCTGGCCCGCGGTGGTGAAACGTTAGTTGGGCCGGCCCAGTTCATTTATTCTGTTTAGCCCGTTAGATTTTTCCCGCGTGGCCCATTAATTCAAATTCGATTTAATCCATTTAGTTCAAATTCAATACTGGTGCCAACTTCAAATTTAAATAGTTTAAATTCTACTGAACCAAATTTAGCAAATTTTATATATTTGGAAACCTCATGAAATTGTCTAAATAATGGCACTGGCCTCATGTCCAAATTCGAAATAAAATTTAAATGATAAAAATAATAAGGCAGGGACTTTTCTGACTTCAAATAAATATTAGAAATTATCTAGAAATGATTTTAAGTTGATTCCAACTCTAATAAATCACATTTGACATAATATAATTGTTTATGCAAAAATATAGCATGGTTGTTTTGCATGATCATAAACTAGAGTTAAATAATGGCTATGGAACCATTTCTAGAACATTTAATACATACACATAGAATTCTTTAAATAGTATGAGGGCTTCTCTCTCATTTAAATTGTGATCTTAAGTAATTCAAATAGAGGTATGATACGTCTCCAACGTATCGATAATTTCTTATGTTCCATGCTACTTTATTGATGATACCTACATGTTTTATGCACATTATATGTCATATTTATGCATTTTCTGGAACTAACCTATTAACAAGATGCCGAAGAGCCAGTTGCTGTGTTTTGTTTTTGGTTTCAGAAATCCTAGTAAAGAAATATTCTCGGAATTGGACGAAACTTTCGCCCAGGGTCCTATTTTTGCACGAAGAAGACCGAAGAGATAACGAAGTGGGGCCACGAGGCGGCGAAGGGTGGCCGGCGCGGCCCAGCCTTGGCCGCGCCGACCTACCCCGGGGCCCCTCGTGTGGCCCCCGCGTTGACCCTCCGCCTACTTAAAGCTTCCGTCGCGAAACCCCGATGCAGAGGCCACGATACGGAAAACACGGAGACGCCGCGCCGATCCCATCTCGGGGATTCGGAGATCGCCTCGGCACCCTGGGAGAGGGGATTCATCTCCGGAGGACTCTACACCGCCATGGTCGCCTCCGGAGTGATGAGTGAGTAGTCCACCCTGGACCATGGGTCCATAGCAGTAGCTAGATGGTCGTCTTCTCCTTGTTGTGCTTCATTGTTGGATCTTGTGAGCTGCCTAACATGATCAAGATCATCTATATGTAATTCTATATGTTGTGTTTGTCGGGATCCGATGGATAGAGAGTACTATGATTATGGTGATTATCAATCTATTGTTCATGTGTTGTTTATGATCTTGCATGCTCTCCGTTATTAGTAGAGGCTCTGGCCAAGTTTTTACTCTTAACTCCAAGAGGGGTATTTATGCTCGATAGTGGGTTCATGCCTCCATTGAATCTGGGACAGTGACGAAAGTTCTAAGGTTGTGGATGTCTGTTTGCCACTAGGGATAAAACATTGATGCTATGTCTAAGGATGTAGTTGTTGATTACATTACGCACCATACTTAATGCAATTGTCTGTTGCTTTGCAACTTAATACTGGAGGGGGTTCGGATGATAACCTGAAGGTGGACTTTTTAGGCATAGATGCAGTTGGATGGCGGTCTATGTACTTTGTCGTAATGCCCAATTAAATCTCACTATATTTATCATATCATGTATATGCATTGTTATGCCTTTCTCTATTTGTCAATTGCCCGACTGTAATTTGTTCACCCAACATGCTTTATCTTATGGGAGAGACACCTCTAGTGAACTGTGGACCCCGGTCCTATTCTTTACATAGCATACAATCTACTTGTTTTACTTGTTTTCTTTGCAAACATCTTCCACTCGATACGTTTAATCCTTTGTTACAGCAAGCCGGTGAGATTGACAACCTCACTTTCGTTGGGGCAAAGTACTTTGGTTGTGTTGTGCAGGTTCCGCGTTGGCGCCGAATCCCTGGTGTTGCGCCGCATCACATTTCGCGACCATCAACCTTCAACGTGCTTCTTGGCTCCTCCTGGTTCGATTAAACCTTGGTTTCTTTCTGAGGGAAAACTTGCTACCGTGCGCATCATACCTTCCTCTTGGGGTTCCCAACGAACGTGTGAGTTACACGCCATCAAGCTCTTTTTTCCGTTGCCGTTGCTAAAGAAAAGTTACACCACTGCATTGCCTCCCACGGCAACAGCCTCTTTTACGCCGTTGCCGTGGAGATCAAGACACGCTGCAAGGGGAGTCTCCACTTCTCAATCTCTTTACTTTGTTTTTGTCTTGCTTTATTTTATTTACTACTTTGTTTGCTGCACTAAATCAAAATACAAAAAAAATTAGTTGCTAGTTTTACTTTATTTACTGTTTTGCTCTCCATATCAAAAACACAAAAAAAAATTAGTTACTTGCATTTACTCTATCTAGTTTGTTTAATTTTACTGCTACTAAAATGAGTAATCCTGAAGTTGAAGTTCGTTCTTTTAAGCAACAAGGAGGAGAAAGTTTTAAAGATGCTTGGTATAGAATTAGTAATGCTCATCAAAGGTGCATTAAGAAACACTCCACCACTATCCTTCTTAGGAACTTTTATGTTGGTTTATCTAGTTGGAATAGATATGTTCTTGATACTCTTTCGGGAGGTAATTTCCTAGGTACTCCCGCTTTAGAAGCTAGTTGCATCATTGAGAGTCTAGTTGGAATACCACCTGTTAATGAAGTTAAAACTGAAATCTCTCTTGAAGATGTTATGAAAAAATTGGAAACCATAGAGAAAATTTTTCAAGTATTGAAACTAAATTAGAAATGTTATTGGATAAAACTGATGAACTTGATAAATCCCTAGGAGGAATTGATGAAAGAATTAGTGTCCTAGGAACTTGTGTTATCCATGATAATCAAACCAATAGGATTGTTGAACTTGAAAAAGCTATGGGAACCTTGGGTTCAACCTTTTCTTCTCTCAAGTATAATGAGAAAGCCTATGTGGGTAAAGAGCAAAAATTCATGTATGCCTCTAAAGTGCCTAAACAAAAGAATTACTATAGGCCTAAAATTGCTAAAACCCCTAGCACCACCATAGAAAATTTAGATAATGGAGCACCTAAAGCACCCTCTGCAACAAGTTGTGTTTGCATGAAAAATAATAATGTTGATGCTTCTACTCCCGATGTTACTTGATTTGTACTTTCTGCGCCTAGCTGAAAGGCGTTAAAGAAAAGCGCTTATGGGAGACAACCCATGTTTTTACCTACAGCAATTTTTTGTTTTGTTGAGTCTTGGAAGTTGTTTACTACTGTAGCAACCTCTCCTTATCATGTTTTTGTGCCAAGTAAAGTTTTTATGTCAAAGTTGATGTTATATTTGGGATTGCTGCGCAGAAACAGCATTGCTGTCTGTCACGAATCTGGGCACAATTCTCTGTAGAAAATTCGAAAAAATCTGCCAATTTACGAGCGTGATCCTCAGATATGTACGCAACTTTCATTAGTTTTGAGTTTTTCCATTTGAGCAAGTCTGGTGCCATTTCTAAATTCGTCTTTACGGACTGTTCTGTTTTTGACAGATTCTGCCTTTTATTTCGCATTGCCTCTTTTGCTATGTTGGATTTATTTCTTTGATCCACTAATGTCCAGTAGCATTATGCAATGTCCAGAAGTGAAAATAATGATTGTGTCACCTCTGAATGTGTGAATTATTAATGATGCACTAACCCTCTAATGAGTTTGCTTGAAGTTTGGTGTGAAGGAAGTTTTCAAGGGTCAAGAGAGGAGTATGATATACTATGATCAAGAGGAGTGAAAGCTCTAAGCTTGGGGATGCCCCCGTGGTTCACCCCTGCATATTTTAAGAAGACTCAAGCGTCTAAGCTTGGGGATGCCCAAGGCATCCCCTTCTTCATCGACAACATCATCAGGTTCCTCCCCTGAAACTATATTTTTATTCAATCACATCTTGTGTTCTTTACTTGGAGCGTCGTTTTGTTTTCGTTTTTGTTTTTGTTTGAATAAGATGGATCTTAGCATTCACTTTGTGGGAGAGAGACACGCTCCGCTGTTGCATATGGACACATGTGTCCTTAGGCTTTACTCATAATGTTCAAGGCGAAGTTTCTTCTTCGTTAAATTGTTATATGGTTGGAATTGGAAAATGCTACATGTAGTAATTCTAAACTGTCTTGGATAATGTGATACTTGGCAATTGTTGTGCTCATGTTTAAGCTCTTGCATCATATGCTTTGCACCCATTAATGAAGAAATACATAGAGCTTGCTAAAATTTGATTTGCATATTTGGTTTCTCTAGAGTCTAGATAATATCTAGTATTGAGTTTTGAACAACAAGGAAGACGGTGTAGAGTCTTATAATGTTTACAATATGTCTTTTATGTGAGTTTTGCTGCACTTGTTCATCCTTGAGTTTGCTTCAAATAACCTTGCTAGCCTAAACCTTGTATCGAGAGGGAATACTTCTCATGCATCCAAAATCCTTGAGCCAACTACTATGCCATTTGTGTCCACCATACCTACCTACTACATGGTATTTCTCCGCCATTCCAAAGTAAATTGCTTGAGTGCTACCTTTAAAATTCCATCATTCACCTTTGCAATATATAGCTCATGGGACAAAATAGCCTTAAAAACTATCGTAGTATTGAATATGTACTTATGCACTTTATATTTTATTAAGTTGCTTGTTGTGCGATAACCATGCTTCGGGAACGCCATCAACTATTGTTGAATATCATGTGAGTTGCTATGCATGTCCGTCTTGTCTGAAGGTCTATCATTTTAGTGGTTGGAGCATGCAAAATTGTTAGAGAAGAACATTGGGCCGCTAACTAAAACCATGAATCATGGTGGAAGTTTCAGTTTTGGACATATATCCTCAATCTCATATGAGAATAATAATCATTGCTACATGCTTATGCATTTAAGAGGAGTCCATTATCTGTTGTCCATGTTGTCCCGTATGGATGTCTAAGTTGAGAATAATCAAAAGCGAGAAATCCAAAATGCGAGCATTCTCCTTAGACCTTTGTACAGGCGGCATGGAGGTACCCCTTTGTGACACTTGGTTGAAACATGGCATGCAAAGATCCGGTAGTCCAAGCTAAGTAGGACAAGGTGCGGGCACTATTAGTATACTATGCATGAGGCTTGCAACTTGTAAGATATAATTTACATAACTCATATGCTTTATTACTACCGTTGACAAAATTGTTTCATGTTTTCAAAATAAAAGCTCTAGCACAAATACAGCAATCGATGCTTTCCTCTTTGAAGGACCATTCTTTTACTTTTATGTTGAGTCAGTTTACCTATCTCTCTCCACCTTAAGAAGCAAACACTTGTGTGAACTGTGCATTGATTCCTACATACTTGCATATTGCACTTGTTATATTACTTTATGTTGACAATATCCATGAGATATACATGTTATAAGTTGAAAGCAACCGCTGAAACTTAATCTTCCTATGTGTTGCTTCAACACCTTTACTTTGATTTATTGCTTTATGAGTTAACTCTTATGCAAAACTTATTGATGCTTGTCTTGAAGTACTATTCATGAAAAGTCTTTGCTTTATGATTCAGTTGTTTACTCATGTCATTACCTTTGCTTTGATCGCTGCATTCATTACATATGTTTACAAATAGTATGATCAAGATTATGATGGCATGTCACTTCAGAAATTATCTTTGTTATCGTTTTACCTGCTCGGGACGAGCAGAACTAAGCTTGGGATGCGATACGTCTCCAACGTATCGATAATTTCTTATGTTCCATGCTACTTTATTGATGATACCTACATGTTTTATGCACATTATATGTCATATTTATGCATTTTGGAACTAACCTATTAACAAGATGCCGAAGAGCCAGTTGCTGTTTCTGCTGTTTTTGGTTTCAGAAATCCTAGTAAAGAAATATTCTCGGAATTGGACGAAACTTTCCCAGGGTCCTATTTTTGCACGAAGCTTCCAGAAGACCGAAGAGATAACGAAGTGGGGCCACGAGGTGGCCAGAAGGGGGCCGGCGCGGCCCAGGCCTTGGCCGCGCCGACCTACCCCCTGGGCCCTCGTGTGGCCCCCCGCGTTGACCCTCCGCCTACTTAAAGCTTCCGTCGCGAAACCCCCATGCAGAGGCACGATACGGAAAACCTTACAGAGACGCCGCCGCCGCGAATCCCATCTCGGGGGATTCGGAGATCGCCTCCGGCACCCCGGAGAGGGGATTCATCTCCCGGAGGACTCTACACCGCCATGGTCGCCTCCGGAGTGATGAGTGAGTAGTCCACCCCTGGACCATGGGTCCATAGCAGTAGCTAGATGGTCGTCTTCTCCTTGTTGTGCTTCATTGTTGGATCTTGTGAGCTGCCTAACATGATCAAGATCATCTATATGTAATTCTATATGTTGTGTTTGTCGGGATCCGATGGATAGAGAGTACTATGATTATGGTGATTATCAATCTATTGTTCATGTGTTGTTTATGATCTTGCATGCTCTCCGTTATTAGTAGAGGCTCTGGCCAAGTTTTTACTCTTAACTCCAAGAGGGGGTATTTATGCTCGATAGTGGGTTCATGCCTCCATTGAATCTGGGACAGTGACAGTTCTAAGGTTGTGGATGTGTTGTTGCCACTAGGGATAAAACATTGATGCTATGTCTAAGGATGTAGTTGTTGATTACATTACGCACCATACTTAATGCAATTGTCTGTTGCTTTGCAACTTAATACCGGAGGGGGTTCGGATGATAACCTGAAGGTGGACTTTTTAGGCATAGATGCAGTTGGATGGCGGTCTATGTACTTTGTCGTAATGCCCAATTAAATCTCACTATATTTATCATATCATGTATATGCATTGTTATGCCTTTCTCTATTTGTCAATTGCCCGACTGTAATTTGTTCACCCAACATGCTTTATCTTATGGGAGAGACACCTCTAGTGAACTGTGGACCCCGGTCCTATTCTTTACATAGCATACAATCTACTTGTTTTCTGTTTTCTTTGCAAACATCTTCCACTCGATACGTTTAATCCTTTGTTACAGCAAGCCGGTGAGATTGACAACCTCAGCTTTCGTTGGGGCAAAGTACTTTGGTTGTGTTGTGCAGGTTCCGCGTTGGCGCCGGAATCCCTGGTGTTGCGCCGCATCACATTTCGCGACCATCAACCTTCAACGTGCTTCTTGGCTCCTCCTGGTTCGATTAAACCTTGGTTTCTTTCTGAGGGAAAACTTGCTATTGTGCGCATCATACCTTCCTCTTGGGGTTCCCAACGAACGTGTGAGTTACACGCCATCAAGGTACTGACCTTGATCAAATAAGTCTCATGCTTGGTTAATTAGAGAGGTTAATCATTTAGAGGATAGTTTAACTTAATTGAGGTATAGTTTCTCACATAAGTCATTAGTCCAAATATTTCAATAAGAATTAATAACATATGTATTAATGAACCATAGGTTCCTATTTGAAAATAATAAATCATTCTCATAAGTAGTATTTAAATATTTCAAACCTATTTATTAAATCATATGAGATACTTTGGTCTCATTTAAATCTTACCTCAACCAAATTAATATGAAGCAGATCCCATGGTCAATTAAAACTTACTTTTAATTAATTTATAATATCAAAACATTACAAGGTGTTACTAAAATAGTATGAGGTGCTCACCTCATTTTAAATCATCCTTCTCAATTAAAATGAAGTAAGGTATTGACCTTTAAATTCCTAGGCTCATACTTGCTCCCTTATACATCTTAAATCTAAATAATATTTAAATAAATGAAATTACATGAGATGATGAATCTCATTCAGATCACTCTTCTCAAATATTAAGTGTGAAGTGTTGACCCTGGTCAACATGGGATCATCCCTGATTCTTTGAGAATATTAAAACACCTCAATAATAGTCCTTTAAATAAATCACCACTATGTGTTAAATCCTATGAGAGATACCCCTCTCATTTAAATCTTGTTCTCAAGTAATACAATATGAGGTAGTAATCATAATCCAAGTAACCTCACCTTAAATTATTTGGTGGCATTAAAACACTACCATGTTAGTATTAAATTACATGAGGTATGGAACCTCATTTAAATCATTTTCTCAAATGATAAGTATGAAGAGGTTGACTTTGGTCAACCTAGGTCATATAGTATTCATAAGAGAAATTAAATCTTAAGAAGATTCAATGAGAGGAAATTATTTTCCTATTACTAAATAAGGAAACCCTAGCATAATCTTGTAATAAATATTAAGTAGTGATGCTAGATCATTGTGTGAGCCACTAAGGCTAATTAAGAGTGCTTAAGTGTTGTTTGGTGATTGTATCCTCGTATTCGTTTATAGACGCTAGTACCGGAGACTATCAAGAGGAGGAAGTACTCTACCAAGAGGAAGAAGAATACTTTGATCACTTCACCAATCAATGCAAGCTAATACCTTTGCAAGCTAGTCTACTGCAAGCTAATAGTAATATTACCCCTACAAGCAAGCTAACATTCTTGCAAGCTAGACTAATGCAAGCTAATAAACTTGCTAACCATCAGGGTGCAAAGCTCTACCAGAGCAAGGCACCATTACATTTTATTTTATGAACCTATCCCAAAGTTTTTACCTTACAAGCTTTACTTGATTTTTATTTATCAAAGTTATTTTTTTCACTTGGTGGAAATATAGAGTAGTACCAGAAAATCACACTTAGCCTAGCAAGCTCCAAGATACTTATCACCCCTCATGAAATAGTTGCTAGTGCTAATCAATTAAAACTTGACTACTCTAGATGGGAACATGTGACTTTGAAATGAAGTTGAATCCATGGAATGATGGTTCATTCCATTGAATGATTTTGAAGGTGAATATGACCAAGAGAAGATGGTGATTTTTGATATAAAACTGATGGTTGGGTTCGGATGCGATACCATTCCAAATTTGAAAGTACCCCCACAATACCCAACATGGGTAAGGGCTTAACTAGAAATTTATGTGCTTTAGTATGGGTTCCCTCTAAACAAGCATCATAGGGGTTATGCCAAGGGCTGCCTCCGAAGCAATATGAGATATTGCGGAATGACGTGAACGAGGTGAATTTGTCCGGCCCAAGCCCTGTGCAGTTCCCGGGTTAACAGGTTGGTTTTCACCGGGAGGCCAAGCTCATGGGGAGAGGTGCCTGCTAGAGTATATAAGTGAAAGGTTATGGTTGGTAGTCCGCATACGGAGTATGATAAATCAGGGCCAGTTAACCCTGACGGATTATTGCAAATATTGTGGCACAAGTGTACGACCTGCAGAGTGTAGAACTATTCGAATAGCCGTGTCCACGGTTACGGACGATTGGAAAGGCCATACTGTTCCGTCATCAGACCATTTTCAAAAATGCGACATATGACTGGTGACTTGCTGTTGCAAGTTGAATGGTGATTTGGGATTTGAATCACAACTGAGTTGTGGGAATGACACTAATGTTCCCACTTGAGTTAGTCTATTGGATTCAAGCATCTTTACTAAATGTTTATGAACTAAACTTGGCTTTATGCAAATAAACCTAGAGCTTAGTATCCCCTTACCACAATTGTTAGTGCTTACCCTAGTATTAGTTTGCGAGTACTTTAAAAGTACTCATGGCTTTGTCCCTGGCTATTCAAATGGCCAGACTATGAAGGTGAACAGCAGTACGAGGAAGATGGACAGCGAACGTCTACGACAACTAGGACCGCTCCGACGTCAACAGTTGCTGTGGAACAGATGGACCACGACCGTTACTTCGCTATATGTTTTGTAATAGGATCTCTAGATCCTCTATGTTGTATTAAGACTGGATCATGAGATCCTTTGTTGTAAGACGATTATGTGTTGTAATAAATGATGTGTTGTGATATCAAGTTATTATGTCTCGCAAAAACAATATTCCTGGGATTGCGAGGAATGGCATAATAGGCATCTGGACTTAAAAATCCGGGTGTTGACACAATGTCAACAACTTTAGTTTGCATACAACCAGCGAGATCATCTTGTTGGGCACCAATTATTGGATCTGCATTCTCATCCAAATCATACATGTTCCTTGCCACAAACTTTTGCACATACTGCCATCATTTTCTAGATCTGTCTTCCAAGAAAAGTACCTTGGCCGCTTGAGGTACCAAAATATAAGGATCATCATTGTGGCATTGAGCAACAATATTGACTGAAATGAAATACCCATCATTTATGGCAGGCAAAATACTATGCACATGGAGAACTTATTGACACGGTGTTCACTGGTAAACCATCATCAACTTGGACTACCATCACCCACGGATTAGAGTTGTTGAAGAAAGGCCTCGTATGGCGAGTTGGCAATGGAGAAAAGATACGAATTTGGAGAGGGACATCTGGATTCCAAGGGTTTCATACGGCAAAACCCTTACCCCTTGCCGTAACAGGAGATTGCGTCGTGTCTCTGAACTCCTAGATGAGGATGGAAGGTGGAAACATGACTTGGTACGCCAAAAATTCTCACAAATTGATGCCAAAGAAATCCTTGCTATTAAAGCTTCTCGGCATGGCTTTGAAGACATTCTTGCCTGTCAACCAGAAAAGAATGGTGTTTTCACAGTTCGAAGTGCATATAAGCTTGCTATCCAGGAGCTGCCAGCTCAATGCTCCTTCGGGACTGCGCGACGACTGGATTTTGTTATCCGGGCGGGATCTCTCAACATCTTCATCGACAAGTACAACTTCATCATCGGGGGGCCTCGAAGAAAAAGCCTACGCAACGATTTCGTCGTGGTATCAGGAGTTGATTGAAGGATAGGCGCCGTATCCAAGCATCACCGACGCGGCCAACAATCTTCGTCTTCGTTTTCTGATACCCAACCAACAGTCGTGAGCTTCAAAATCCAAAGAAAAAAAAAAGAGCAGCCAAGGAGACACGCGGCCTCTCCAAGAAGTATCTAGCATAAAAGAGGACATGTCAATTGCATGCGGCCACGCATGATGCGATGGCATCTACTTCTCTCTCATCTATTATGGTTACTCGTATTTCTATTAGATATAACCTCATGTTTCTTACGTATATACATTGCTTGAGAAAATTGAGCTATGGGGAGCAGGATTTTCTGAAGGCATATGGTACAATCGCTTCGCAAATCTCACGGACTCTCCATCACGGACCCGGCAGTGTATTTACGCCGCAAGTCGTCGCTTCGACATCCGATAAAAATAATCAGGTACAGAGGAGAAGTCTTGATCAATCAGCATGGGTGGCGTTGTTCCAAGCGAAAAGGAATCGGACCGGCCGAAAGAGCAAACCGTGTCCGAGCAAATCGTCCAACACCAGGCGACGTTTCCAATCGGGAGCATCTTATTCAATCTCTTCTTCTCTTGTGATTATTTTATTAATTGATTGACAGATTCTAACCTTCACGTACAAATATCTTTATTCTCTATGCATGTTTGATCTGTAGCAATACGAAGCATGGCCTTTTTGTGGTAACTTCGCTACGTGATATAAAAATCAGGGGCTCGCCTGTCGTGAACTCGACATCGTGCACCTAGCTACACTCGGAGGATTGCCCGTCGCGGATCCGCCATATTGACTGCGTCTTCTTCATCGGCTACTTTCGGTCAAGTGCCGCCAATTACACCCACCTCATCGACTGCGTCGGCCTACTTCCTCGCCGACTCCGTTGCATCTAATAATAAAGCTAAGTGTTTCTCTTTTAAGAGTTAATCATTGTTCATTTTCGCCACGCCCAAATACTCGGGGGCTGCAACATTGCATTATTAGAGCAAATTTACCCGACATCCGGGCCAGGCGCCATTAATTCGTTATTACAAATATAGTTGGTTACTTGCTGAATTTCTTTTCTTCGGCTCTGGATATATCTTCTTCGGTTCAGTGAAGTTATTTTCTTCGGCTTGGTGGGATTATTTTCTTCGACTTAGTGGCTTTATCTTCTCCGGCTCAGTGGATTTATTTTCTTCGGATTACTGGATTGATTTTCTTTGGGTTATTATTGGTTCACTTATACAATATTACCCGATGCGTTTCCGGGTCAATGGATTCATCTTCTATGGTTATTATTGGAACTATTTTCTTCGGATCAATGGATTCATCCTCTATGATATCAGCGGATTCATCTTATATGGTTATTACTGGATTCTTCGGGTCAATGGATTCATCATCTATGATATCGACGGATTCATCTTCAATATATGTTTCATATTTAATGGCGTATTCTTTAATATGGATTCATCTAAAATATTTCATCTTGGATTCATCTACAATGACTTTATCTCTCATGGCGCAATCTTCAATGACTCAATATTCAAATGGTTCAGCCTCAATGGGTTTGTCAATTTCATCGGATTCTTTAGTGGAAGTCAAAAACAAGATACATATCTATGAAGCCAACACTCGGGGGCTCAACAACAACTTCGCCCCGGGTCATAACTGCGACACGGTATCTAAGCAACAATTATGACGTCACTCCAGCAGCGCTCGGGGGCTCGGTTATTTCTTCATCAACAAATTTGGCGGCATCTATTCTCGCTATTTGGTGGTTTTTACTTCGGCTTGAAAATTTCTCTGCACTCGAAGGCTTCATCTCGCGTCGACTCCGTCGTACCCAATAAGCTAAGTGTTCATTTATTTTACACAAAGTTGATTATCATTTACTTTTGCTGCACACAACACTCGGGGGCTGTGCAGCATAAATTTACTTTACATATCATCGAATCCAAGCATCTGACACCGCATGCAAAAAAGAGAGTCAAGGAAAAGATAGAAAAAATTTGTTTATTTGTGCAGGAGAAAGCAAATTTTAAAGTATATAAGAGAGAACCCGACGAAATTGTCTACAGGGAGAACTCGACGAAATTGTCTTCAAGAAAGAACAGGACCCGACGAAATTTTCCTGAAGGAGGTCCCGAAGAATTGTCCTCAGGGAGGACCCGAAGAATTGTCCTCAAAGAGGACCCGAAGAAATTTTCCTGAAGGAGGAACTCGACGAAATTTTCTTCAAAAAAAAAGGTGGACAAATCTTAGGGTCCATTGATTCGTTATATTGTTCCGAGCAAGAGCATCGGTGATGTACCCGACAATATAGAATAACCAATATATTCGGCTGTCTCATCAGCCCGAGAGAAAAATAGAAGAACCCGCAAAATGGGTCATTGCATCAGCCGAACAAGGCACTCGACAATATATTCTCAGAGCGCTAAAAGTCGCGAATAATCTCTGAATGCCGCAAAACTCTGCGAAGGTAAGACCCCGGATCCGTTCCGAGCGGCGTGGCACCGTCTCGACGTCGGTTTGCTACGTTTTCCGTATCAACAGATACGAAGAAAAATCCTAACGGACGCGTTAGGTACCCGATAAAATATGACTGGACTCGACGAATGGTAAGACCTTAAGCGGCACTTGTCGTTTACACCAGTATCCCGGGATCATGTCCAGGGACGTGATCTTGAAGTAGGTTTTTGCGGATTGCCACTAGAGCAGTTAACTAGTACCTGATCCGTCAGATGAACTAGCCTCAATTACCATTATCCCTGTACAATATAGATATGGATGTCAAATAAAAATAGCAACAGCCTGGAGTCGATAAAAAGAGGGGCTGCGCCCAGAAATATAGTCAAGTTCTTTATCGAGTAGTACAACTTGAGCCTATGCCTAGGTGCAAGCACCTGCCTATAAACTCGGGGGCTACTCTTATCGAGAGTATTGTTCACCCTCCCGATAAGATACAAGAAAGAGGAAAAATTGTGGTGTCGATTAAAAGCAAGTTGAGCCTACACCCAAGTGCAAACACTTGGCTGTAGCCTCGGGGGCTACTCCCATCGGGAGCGCTGGCCGCGCACCCGATAGAAAAATAATTTCGACAGCATCTACTACAATTCAGGTTTGTAGGCTCAACTCGATTCTACGACTCGAGTGGAGCCTACTCCCATCGGGAGCACATGGATTTCAACAAGTCTTCCAGCAATATAGTTAAGTTCTTCATCGAGTAGTACAACTTGAGTCTATGCCTAAGTGCAAGCACTTGCCCATAGACTCGGGGGCTACTCCCATCGGGAGCGCTGCCGCGCACCCGATAATTTCAAGAATCGTCGACATCATCTACGCTACACATGATCTACGACATGGACCTCGCCTTGTATTTCTTCGACTTCGGAGATGGTTATGCTTGGAGTTTCTACGCAAGTCTTCGACTTCCCTATAAATTCGGGGGCTACGACATGGGCATACCCTTCGGGTACCCATTATTAGTATACCTGGCTCGGCCCAATATGGAGAAGACCAAATATGGAGAAGGCCCAATAAGGCAACCGAAGAGGTAGTCGACTAGGACTCTTGTAAAACCCTAGGCTGGTTGCATATATAAAGCCAGCCAGGGTACCCGATAGAGGAGAGGCCAACAGATAGACAACATAGCTCCGCTACTAGCACCACTGTAAACATATATGATCATATAGAGGATTGCTAGCAGCACGTAGGGATCCTCCACCGAGGGGAAAGCTGGGTACGTCGTGTGCCTGTCTCGTCGGAATCTCCATCGCCGCTCTCTCCCGAAACCCTAGTCTACAATACGTAGGCATTGCCGAGGTGATCCCTCGTCAACAAGTTCTAGGCTAGACGGACATGATGACTGTTGGCAGAAAATTTGGCGCTCTGGTATACCACCAAAGGTGAAAACCTTTGCGTGGAAGGCAGCTGCAAATGCTCTAGCAACGGAAGAGAGCGAACTGAGAAGGCATATGTATGTGACTGGTATGTGCAAAATTTGCTGCAGGGAGATGGAAGACACGGTAGATGCTTTGCTCACTTGTCCCCATGCCAGCCAATTATGGGATTCTATGAGAGCGTGTTGGTTGCTACCGACCACTAATGAACTCGAGGCGCCTGCATCCAACTGGTTTTGTACAGTTCTCTCCAAGTTGCCGGATCAATTAGTTGACTCAACGCTTTTGGTGGCATGGCGTCCCTGGCATGCCCGCAATGAAGCAACCCACGATAAACCTTTACCTTCCATTCAAAGCTCTAAGAGATTTCTATGCAGCTACATTAAATCCATTCGTAACGTGCAAGATTCTTCGACTGAAGCGACCCTAAAAGGAAAACAACCTGCAGTTGATCTTCCCCCTCCGGTCACTAGACAGTGTCCAGATCATGCTTCAGTTACACCGTGGGTGAAACCCCCTCCAGGAATGGTGAAGCTCACAATTGACGGCTCATTCAAGGACGGTGCAGGTGGGGCTGGTATGCTGCTAAGAGATGAAGATGGGAACATCTTATTCTCTGCGTGTAGGTTCCTCATGCATTGTGATGATGTCCTGGAATCTGAACTACACGCATGCTTGGAAGGCCTTGGCCTAGCCTTAGGCCACTCCCATCTTCCGATTATCATTGATACTGATTGCAGTCAGCTGGTGGCAATGGTTCAAGCTCCAGATCGCTATCCTCATACTAATATAGTCTCTGAAATTAAATCTCTAGTTAATCAAGGTAGGCTGTGTTCTTTTGTAAAAGTGGATCGAGGACAAGTTAGGGTTACTCATGTTCTGGCAAACCTTACCGTCAGCGTGGAAAAGTTTGGATTTCTTTTGTGTGAATGGTGTCAGTTGAGCCTGAATCTGTGTACACGCAAACTGCAAAGTCCATTGCAGAGTGACACCTGGGCATCCCGGTCCTGACAGACTGTCCACGCTGGCGCCGCGCCTTATCCGTCTCCGGAATCCCATCCACCCAATCACGATCCAGCTCAACTGACACCATTCACACAAAAGAAATCCAAAACAAAATGGAAGCGGCAGAGGAACTCCGGTGATCTCTGACCCTCACAAACTCCCGCCTCCTCCCGCCCCGCGCGCGGCCAGGCAATGGAGACCCTCCTCTCCCCGTCCGCATTGCTCACCCCTCTCCGCGGCTCCAAGAAGCCACCTCCCGCCGCCGTCTCGTGCAAGTCCACCGTTTCTTGCTCGCTCAAGAAGCAGACACCGGGGGGCGTCGCCTGGCGTGGGGACGGCGACAACGGAAGCTGGGCGTCGTTCTTGCACCACGGCCTTGCCGCGGCGGCGCTGTCCCTGGCCCTCACCCTATCGCCCGCGCCCGCGCCCGCGGTGGCGTCGGAGTACGACGTGCTGAACGACGGGCCGCCGGCGGACACGTACGTGGTGGACGACGCCGGCGTGCTGAGCCGCGTGACCAAGTCCGACGTGAAGCGGCTCGCCCGCGACCTCGAGGCCCGCAAGAACATCCGGATCAACTTCGTCACCGTCCGCAAGCTCACGGTACGTGCTGTTCCGGTCGTCAGCTCGTCGCCGGCGGTGAGCTAGCTCACTCATTGCATTTGGTGTATGTGTGCGTGCAGAGCAAAGCTGACGCGTTCGAGTACGCGGACCAAGTGCTAGAGAAGTGGTACCCGACGGTGGAGGACGGCAGCAACAAGGGCATCGTCGTGCTCGTCACCAGCCAGAAGGAGGGCGCCATCACCGGCGGCCCGGACTTCGTGAAGGCGGTCGGCGACGCCATCCTCGACGCCGCCGTCTCCGAGAACCTGCCAGGTACGTAGTACTCATTTCGTTACTAGCTTCACCTTCCTCTTCCCATTCCGTCGGGGAACGCAAAACTGACTAGCGGTGCTCGCAGTGCTGGCGACGGACGAGAAGTACAACGAGGCGATCTACTCGACGGCGCAGCGGCTTGTAGCGGCGATCGACGGGCTGCCGGACCCCGGCGGGCCGGCGTTCCAGGAGAGCAAGCGGGAGTCAAACTACAAGAGCAAGCAGGAGACGGAGGAGAAGCGCGGCCAGTTCACGCTCGTCGTCGGCGGCCTGCTCGTCATCGCATTCGTCGTGCCCATGGCGCAGTACTACGCATACATCTCCAAGAAGTGAGCGGCGTGCACTGTACAGTGATTTTTCGAATTAATTCCCCCGGTTTTCTGTTGGAGTTTTATTAGAAGGCGAACAGAGAGGTGATCAATACAAGTACACGCGCGTGTGCAGTGTTTGGAAACTCACGAATTTTAGCAAGAAACAGCTCAGTTCCTGAGGGATTTTACCTGCAGGATTTGGAGGAAAAAAACTCACCGAAACATGACTTAATTAAATCTTGCGGTAGCTCAACTGGGTATAGGTGTCTGTAATTACAGGTGATTAATCTGGATGCCAATTTCTTGGCTCAGTTCAGTAGTAAGTGCATGCTACAATTAGCTCTTGGATGATTGCACAAATAGGGCATAACATGATTTGGACAATTGAAAACAAGCTATATATGGTTATTGACAAGTGGTAAATACATCATTTGTGAGGCAAGACAGTACATCGCCTTACTGATACAGTGGAAATAAAGTTACCCACACGTTAGAATCTCGGTTTTAAGAGGAACGGCATCTTCTCGGAGAACGGAGGATCGGAGTATCTTCCAGTAAGAATCTGCGATGTAACGTGGAAATTTGCAGCTTCCGTGTAGTGTATTCCATCCCAGTTGACATACTCAGTACTGTCACTGCATCCTTTCGCAGTTACAAGATTACCGTTCACAGATTTCGTCTGTCCACACGGTACTCTACCATCGTAGTTCAGGGGTGGCCCTCCATATCCGCAGCAAGCTTCGGTGGGACTCTCGAACCCTGTAAAAGTTTTGAAGTGGAAATGATAAAACTGCACTTGAATTAACTCTACGAAGATGAGGTAGCCTGAACACTGTTAGTCCAACAAAGTTCAAGAGTCCGTACCACAACAAAGTCAAAGAACTAACAAGGCTACCCACAACAGAAAAAAAAAATGAACTTAACAAGGCAGGATGAGCAATGGAGAAAAAACTAAGCCAGTCTTAATTTCCCCCTCTTTCACTGGGATATTGTTCAGAAATCATGGTGATATTTCATCGTAACTTCTATGTGAAGCATGATTAGTGTTCTTGAAACATCTGTTCGCAGTAACGCAATATACTGACAAATCCAAACTGTTTTCTGATGCACTGGTTATCGATGACAAGAGAATGCGGTAAAGTCTAGTTTACATACCATATCTAGAGTAATTGGCGACCAGGCTGTATTTGACGGAGTAGATATCGACGTAAGTGATATCACTTCCAGCAAATTGACCTCTCAGCTTCGTGCAAAGTGCATGCAGCTGTAAGTTGAAAATCTTTGCAGCACGATTGTGCTTTGCCACACAATGTTGTTCATCCAGTTGTGATGGATCTTTGCCCCAAAGATCTATGTTTTGAGGTAAGCAGCCAAGAGGTCCTGTGTTGTGAATCCAGAATTTCCTGGCACCTTGCTCGTATAGTGTCTGAAATAAGAACACAAACCACAATAAGCTTTAATTGAAGATATAAACCCTTAGTGTGTGATGCACTTACTCAAAAAGCATATGTGGAAGAATATATCAAAATCCATTAAACAGAATCTCAGATCTATATTGACTACATCAGTTTTTTATTACCTCTATTAACAATGTAATTACCAAAATGCACTGAAGCAAAAAAATGACAACTGACGAGACCATGCCCTAAAAGTCCAAGAACCATGAAACACTGTATAATGACAAACCTTGAGCCCAGATTCAAATTCCAACAAAATAGTCGGAATGGATGCAATGACTTGGTCCTCTGTTTTTGAGTAAAATGCACCAGCAAGGTCATTTTGACCTATATCAAACATGTAGAGTCCCTTTGAAAAGTAATCCAACTGAGGAATATAATGTCTGTACCTATCTCCTGCAAAGTATAATAAAAGAGCAGGAACGTCAGTCATAAGTTCAATTATTAAAAGGAAAAGAGTTTCATCGTCTGGGTTGGTGAGGTCGAAAGCATTGGATGGTTATCAATTGTATTGAGGGGCTCATCATTATTAAAACCACATTTGATGTATACTCTCAAAAACTAATCAACACTACCGAAGTTTGTCAGACCATTCAAATATCATATTCCTAGACCTACTACAACATCAAGTGATAGATTTTACAATTGCACTCAGCACAAGAATTCCAAATGTGTTATGACTGTTAGGTATTGTTGAAGTCTAATTTACTCACACGAAATAAAAGAAACTTAGTTGGTCTTCCACAAACACAACATTCAGTCAACATTTGTTTACTTGCTCATTTTGATGGTTCCAATTGTTTAGCTGATACTTTTGATTTTTCATGAGTCCAGAGTTTTTGGACGAAGCCTTTACAACAGCTGACAAGTCACATCCTACTTTACATTGAATGCTTCAATTAAATATTAAATCCTTCTATCATACTACAGAAGACATTTCTATTTTGTTTTGTATTCCGCAATATACAAAGGTGTTGATACAAGACAACCTGTTAATCTGCCATACCTTTAGAGAGCAGCCTAGTGACTTTTTCCTTGAATGCAAAGAATTGCTTAATCTGAAGACCAAAGGAAAACGGGCTGACAGACGTTGCAGTTGCTGGAGTAATCGAACAGCCAGCTTGAGCAAAGTTAACACCAGCTCGGAAGTTAGGTGCACCAACAGAATCCAAGTATGAATTGAGGAACGGCATATCCATCGCATCCACTACAAGGAGAAGTTCAAGAAGCAATTATCAGATTACAGACCACGCTACTTTGTTCTTTGACAAAAGTGAGAATAAATAACTTATCAGCCATATCAACAAAGTCAACATTCAGTGGGATCAGCATTTCTACCTATATAAAAATACAATAGCACCCTAAAGCCTTCCTAATATAAGCAAGCCAAATTAACGGCTCAGCCTTCCCTATTGATATACACCTTTGCATAAATTTGGTTTGTGCCAATGAAACTTATACTGCACAGCTGTTTTTCGTTCCGCTTAGTGTTGTCGAACCACAGAATTCGAGCCTATCAGCTAGTGATACTGATCAACAGCTTAATTATGGCAAGTGCACTAAGAAAACTGTGCTAGCCATTTGTTTGCTTGTGAGCTAAGTGCACTAAGAAAACTGTGCTAGCCATTTGTTTGCTTGTGAGCTACTCCTCCAAACTATTCTAAGAATGTTATTCATTCAAACTCCCATCATCACATGGTCTCTTAATGATTTAGTTGCTCGAAGTCAGCTGCAAAGCACTGGAGTTAAACGAAAGCACATGATAGGTTCCACTCACTTCAGCCAGGAAGGTAGGCAACCAGATTGCGATCTCACAAACTAAAGGTCCGCACAGGTTAAGATTAAGAACGAACGGCAGTAACTAAATTTCCCCGATGACGATGAATTCCATCAAGATTCAAGAAGCAACGATTGCTTTCCCCGCAGATCTGACCGAATCCTTCCACCAATATGTTGCAACAATGAGGGGGTACCAAATCGCACGAACTGGACCCCTCGCATCCAGCACGATTGCACGAGTGTAATGTCGGAGCAGTGTATGCAGCTGCAGCAACGAAGGACCAGTCGCAGTGATGCGTCAATCTCCACTGCTAACCACCGCCCTGGGGCGGGGGCATTTGACCTCTCCGGCAGAGGACAATCCTAACTAATTCGCACTTTTCTCCACCCACCGCCGGGACCAAGTGCCCACTGCCTCGAAGGATCGACGGCAAACAGCAGCATCGGTACACCGATTGTTCTTCGTGTTGCAACATCGGCACCAATAATCACACACAAGCGGGACAAGGATTCCTTTCGTGGAATTCAGGGGGGTAAGCGGCATCGTCGGCTGTGCAGCGGTTCTCGTGGCGCGATTCAGATGGCGATATAGCTAGATACTTGAGGAATCAATCAAATGGAAATTGGAGAGGGGGGTGCTCACTGAGGAAGTCGAGGATGAGGCGGCCGTCGGAGAAGCGGCCGGCGGGGCCTCCGAAGAAGGTGGAGCCGTAGGGCGGGAGCATGGGCTCGAAGCCCGCGGCGATGCGGCCGCCCGTGTCGGAGTTGGAGTCGCCGAAGTTGAACGCCGCCGGGTAGTCGAAGTCCGACGACGCACGGCCGCCGCCGCCGCCGAGGCAGAGGACGGCGGCGAGGAGGAGCGCCACGGCGCTACGCGTAGGAGGCATGGCCGCCGCGGCTGGAATGGTGGTTGTAGGTTGGATGGAAGGGGCCGCGGCCTTGACCAGCTCCCTACGCCACTCCGGCCGTTGCACTATCTTGTACTCTTGCGATTCGTGCTTACTCCAGCCATGCGTCGGCGGGGAGCAGAAGACGATGGGGGAGGGAGAGGGCGGTTTGCTAAAGCTTGAAGCTTTGCGGTTTTGGGGAGGCGCAGATCTTTGATTTGAGATTAGGGATGACCGGAAGAGCATTAATGATTAAGTGGTGTGTGCTCCACTGTTGCCTGTTTCTGTAGTTTCCTTTTGCAGTTTAGCCCCTGTAGCACTGGTTTATTCTGAAGATTACTAGGTAACAGAATACTGCAACAGGATATCCTGCATGAGGGGCAGGTGGTAATTGTGGAGATTTGAGAAGGTGCGTGCACGAAATTTTCTTTTTTGGTATCCTTCTTCAAGGATTTTTTTCTGGAACTGGAAGTGATGATAAGTGGCTTTTTAGGTGGGTTGGGCGGTCGGTGATGGTCAGATCCGTGGGAGCTCGGCCTGAATAAAGGCGGCGGTTCTACGACTTCTCTCTTGCAATATGGAGATCTGCTTGATGTCTATCCTCCTGGTTCTGGCCGAGTGTCGAGTTCCGGATTGGATGGGATTCGGTCGCTTGCAACCGTGTTTTTTATGGCCGTTTGGTTTCAAAGCGAGCAATGCGAAGCTCTGATGTATGTTGCCATCATAGGAAATGTTTTAGTTCCATGGAGAAGACAGCGGCGAAGAATGGCATGAAAGATGAAATCCGAGGACTACTAATGGTGGTTCGAGTCCTGATGGCGATGAATAATAGGCTTGGTGATTCGTGACCTGGAGCAGCACCATTGACAACTAAGGGCAACAACACATGAGAAGTTTAGAGTCAAAACTTTGAGGGTGAAACCCCAAGGTCTAGCCTTAATTGGGTGTGTTTGGCAATGGCCTTGTTGAAGGTATTGTTTTGAGAGCGCAGAATTTCTCCAAGGTGAAAACTTATGCTCTATGATCATGACACCGACGGCGCTTGTGCGCTATTGATGGATGTAAAATGCATGCATGAAATTTGTAGTTTGTTGACATATATTCAAACATATTTGCAATATATATGATGTTATATCCATGTTTTATATTGATTTTTGGGGATTTACCAATAATCCCCATTATTTAGGTTATAACAGGATAGAAAAACCTTGTTTTATGTATTTTTAGCTTTCAAAGACCTAAAGAAAGTCAAACGGAGCTAGAATTTTGGAGATATTAATATTTCATAAAGAGAAGCATCTGGAGCACTTGGATCTCACGAGAAGGGTCAGAATGGCCAAAAGAGGTCAGGTGGTGCGCCTTGTTGGGGTAGGCGCGCCAACCAGGGTCTTTCCCTCCTCGGCTATCCGATTCGCTTGATTCTTTCGCGCACAAACTCCATCTGACCTAAAAATCTCTATATAAAGGAGCCTAGAGGCTTCCTCGAAGAGTGCGCCGCGGAAACACCAGAACACCAAAAGAGAGCCCGAACTAGCGAAGATTGGATGGGGAAACTCCACCAGAGCAGCAGCCGGAGGGATATCTACCTTCTCCAACGTCTCGCCCATCATCACCATGATGAAGAGAGAGTAGTCCACCTCTGCATTATGTGTTTGTGGCAGTAGCTTAATCGATTTATCTCTTGTTCTTCATAGATCTAGTACCATATGAGCTGCCTAACATGATTATGGTCATATATGTAATTCCTATGTGGCGGATCTTTATTCTATGATTTGATATATGAGATTGGAACCTATTATGTGTAAGATGTGTTGATAGATGCATATCATGTACCCTGTTATTAAGTATTTGTTTTGATCCAACTTATATGCAAGAGCATGTGTGGGGACAAGTGTGTATTAGATGGAGTAGCATGGTGGTAGTGATTGAACAGTGACAGTAAATTCAAGATCTACTATGATATTTTCACCTTTCCTTTGCTACCTCATTAGGGATAAAGTGAATTCATGTGCTATAATTATCATGTGACAGCTTGATAATCCTGTTTGTTCAAGGTAGCATATTTGTGATTCAAACATTATGTCAACTTATTTACACTACAACCAGTTCGCTAGTCCATAACGATTTGGGTTCGTCGGCGACTGTCCAAAAATCGTCATAGAGACGTGTTGTTGATGGTTTGGAATTCCGTGGCCAACCTCGCAGCACAGATGGCCGAGCTGACGGTTAGGCTTGTTCGTCATGGATCCATGACGAGTTTGTGCTGGTCCAGAACCCAACCGGCCCGCTCCGCTGTGACAGCCTTGGCCATCATGGATTGTTGTCCCCCGGTCGGATCCTTGGAGGCATTATGTCAGTTCTATGATTGGCTTGTCAGTCATGTCGCATGATGTATTATTGTCATCTAGCTGACCACTCCGGACGAACCTCCTATCACCACGTGGCCATGTAGAATTGCATTCGAAGGTTGACACGTGCCTAGAGCATGGCCATTGACATGTTGACACGTGTCACTCGGAATACCAACATGGTCATCCTCACGCTAGTCAACATACCTCTTCGTCATCTTCATGCCACAACCGAGCATTTGAACGAGCTAAACGTACGCACCCGCGAGTCCGTCGTTGTTGCACCGCCGTCCATCTGGGCCATCAACGGAAGCTAGCCATGGTCTCTGCCAGTCTGCCTCCACTACAGGCGCCAGTGTGCCGTCGATGTACTTCAGCGATTCAGCCCCGGGCACATATGTTGCACAGCTGCACCATGGTGACCGCCGTTGTCCTCGCCGTCTCCACGGCAACGCGAGCACGCTCTGTGTGGTGTCCCAGCCCAAGGACCTGAAGGCGAGCGTGAGTTTTCAAATAACGTCGACGGCGGCGAACCTAGACGGTGAACGCGAGATGGATAAGAATGGAGCGAGCTGCAGGTCGGGCTGTGCGCCGCCCAGCTACAGATCGCGCGCCGCCGTTGAGGTCCAGGTCGCGCGCCGCGCTTTAGGCCGGCAGCCGTCTAGCTACAGGTCACACGCCGACGTCCAACTCCAGGTCGCGCGCCACGCTGCGATCCATGCCACGCGCCGCCGAGCTACATGCTGGAATTTGTGGGCTTTTGGCCTTTGGCCCATGACCCATTATCAAATTCTGAAACTCACATGGCCCATTCCAATATTCAGTGGCAACACTAGTGGGGGCTAAAGTTTAGTTCCACATTGCTAGTTGGGAGAGAGTTGGAGTGGTATATAAGGTGGGCTGTTCTAGTTCTAGTAAGTGAGTGAGAAAAGAGAGAGCCCTCGCGCACTCCTCCTTCTCCGCCGCCCGCCTCGCCACGCCTTGTCACGATGCGCCACGGGTTGCGGGAATCTCGCCGAGCCGAGCTTATATTTTTGCTGTTTGGGAAATTAATTGTGTAATCAATTTTTGAGTCATTAACGGACGCGTTACTCAGCCGTTTTGCCTTCCGGTTTTTCTGGATCGTGGTTGTGCCGACTCGGACGTGGGCTGCGTCCCACGACCTTCCCGAACCGCACTATATAAGCGCGGACGAGAACCCTAGCCTAAATGTGTTACATATGCGACTACCTGTTTCCAGTTCATTGCGTCGCCGCCTTCGTCTTCCTCATCCCGTCCGTCGCACCACCGGACGACGGCCTCCGGAACCTGCCTCGTGAACTCGTACGGGTGAGGGCAATCGGGTTTTTGGGGAGCGCCCGGCGCGACAGCATCACGACGTCGTCATCGATCGACGAGTTCCTCCACACCAACAACTTCTTCCCGGACCTCAGCGACTTCTTCAACAACCTGAACATGGGCGACAACGGCGCTGCTGTGAAGTATGTGACCTTGTCGTTTCTCTTTTTCATTAGAGTTTCTTCTTCTAGTTTATGTGGTAGATGCGATCGGTTTGTCTACTTTAGATATGATCTGTTCATTTATCTTACTAGACTGCACGTTTAGTTTATTTGTTTACATAGTCATGATTTATCAATTACTTGCACGGATTATTTCATATGGATATTTGCTTATATATTCAACAATCCAAAAACCTGATTATAGGCAAATCAATTCAAGCAGCGTTGCTGCCGCTACTCGACCTCCCCTCTTTGATGGTATGCATTACAAGAGGTGGCGCACAAAGGCAGTTCTATGGTTTACAAACCTAGGTTGTTTTAGCGCCACAGATGCTAGACCTGAGGGGCCTCTCTCTGCAGAGGAGCAGGAAAAGTTTGAGAAGGTCGACGCCATGTTTAAGGCGGCCTTGTTCAACATTCTTGGGGACAACATTGTTGACCCGTACATGGCTTTCGACCATGGTAAAGATGCGTGGGATGCGCTCGAGGCCAAATTTGGGGTCTCGGACGCTGGCATTGAATTGTATGTCATGGAGCAATACTATGACTACAGGATGACTGATGAGCGCTCCGTGGTTGAGCAGGCTCATGAGATTCAGTCCCTTGCCAAAGAACTTGAGCAGTTTAAGTGTACCTTACTGGAAAAGTTTGTGGCCGGTGGCATTATTGCCAAGCTTCTTCCATCGTGGAGGTTGTAGAACAGCTGCAAGTTTTTCCTTAAGTGGATCACCCAAGGTTTATCGAACAAAGGGAGGAAGAGGTCAAAGATATCCCTCTCAAGCAACCCTGCAATCACGATACAAGAAGTCTCTTGTGTCCCCAACACACCTAATACACTTGTCGATGTATAGGTGCACTAGTTCGCGAAGAGATAGTGAAATACAAGTAGTATGGATGTATATGAGTGGTAATAGCAATCTGAATAAAATATGGCAGCGAGTAAACATGCAGTAGAACAGTAAGTAAGCGGTGTTTGCAGTATTGGAAACAAGGCCTAGAGATTATAATTTCACTAGTGGACACTCTCAACATTGATCGCATAATAAATAATAACTTCTCTCATTTGTGCTACATACACTCTTTTGTTGGATGACAAACACCATTCGTTGTGTAGGGCTACAAGAGCTCCCTCAAGCCGGAGTTAACAAGCGCCACAACATTCGGCATTCATATTTAAGTAACCTTAGAGCATAATAGATCTTTGCAAAATAAACCGAGAACTAACATAGCATACACACTGTTCACATTACACTATGAAAGGAGGAATAGATCACATCAATACTATCATAATGATAATTAACTCCATAACCTACAAGAGATCATGATCATAGCCTACGACAAGAACCACACGGTGCACACACTCACCTTTACACCATGCAGGAGGAATAGACTACTTTAATAACATCACATGAGTAGCACATAGACTAGTAGCGATACAAAGCTCATCATATGGATCTCAATCATGCAAAGCAATTCATGAGATCATTGTATTGGAGTACAGAGAGAGATTAACCACATAGCTACCGGTACAGCCCTTAGCCTCGAGGGAGAACTACTCCCTCCTCATCATGGAGACAACGATGGCGGTGAAGATGGTGGTGGTGTCGATGGAGAAGCCTTCCGGGGGCACTTCCCCATCCCGGCGGCGTGCCGGAACAGAGACTCCTGTCCCCCAGATCTTGGCTTCGCGATGGCGGCGGCTCTGGAAGGTTTCTCGTACCGTGGCTTATCCGTATCAAAGATTGAGGTCAGGGGCTTCTTATAGGCGAAGAGGCGGAGTCGGAAGGGCTACGGGGACCCACACAGTAGGGGGGCGCGCCCGGCTCCTTGGCTGCGCCGCCCTCGTCAGTGGCCCCTGGCCCCCTCCTGGTTCCTCTCGGGTGTTCTAGAAGCTTCGTGGAATTCTAAGATGCTGGGCGTTGATTTCGTCCAATTCCGAGAATATTTCCTTACTAGGATTTCTGAAACCAAAAACAGCAGAAAACAGGAACTGGCACTTCGGCATCTCGTCAATAGGTTAATTAGTTCCGGAAAATGCATCAAAACGATATAAAGTGTGAACAAAACATGTAGGTATTGTCATAAAACAAGCATGGAACATCAGAAATTATGGATACGTTGGAGACGTATCAAGCATCCCCAAGCTTAGTTCCTACTCGCCCTCGAGTAGGTAAACGATAACACAAATAATTTCTGAAGTGACATGCTACCATCATAATCTTGATCAACATTATTGTAAAGCATATGAGATGAATGGAGTGATCTGAAGCAAAAGATTGCTAACAAAAGATGATGACTAAACAAATGAATCATATAGCAAAACTTTTCATGAATAGTACTTTCAAGACAAGCATCAATAAGTCTTGCATAATAGCTAACTCATAAGCAATAAATTCAAAGTAGAATGCATTGAAGCAACACAAAGGATGATTAAGTTTCAGCAATTGCTTTCAACTTGTAACATGTATATCTCATGGATATTTGTCAACATAGAGTAATATGATGAGTGCAATAAGCAAGTATGTAAGAATCAATGCACAGTTGACACAAGTGTTTGCTTCTAAGATGGAAGGAAATGGGTAAACTGACTCAACATAAAGTAAAAGAAAGGCCCTTCGCAGAGGGAAGCAGGGATTAAATCATGTGCTAGAGCTTTTCAAATTCTGAAATCATATAGAGAGCATAAAATTAAAATTTTGAGAGGTGTTTGTTGTTGTCAACGAATGGTAATGGGTACTCTAACTACCTTATCAACCGGACTTTCAAGAGCGGCTCCCATGAAGGACGTTATCTCTACCAGCAAGGTAGATCATCCCTCTTCTCTTTTGTTTACACATGTACTTTAGTTTTATTTATTAGATGACACTCCCCCAACCTTTTGCTTACACAAGCCATGGCTAACCGAATCCTCGGTGCCTTCCAACATTCACATACCATGGAGGAGTGTCTATTTGCAAATTTAAGTTGCTTACTGATAGATCAGGGCAAAACATGTGAAGAGAATTATTAATGCAAGTTAATTAATTGGGGCTGGGAACCCCATTGCCAGCTCCTTTGCAAAATTATTGGATAAGCGGATGAAGCCACTAGTCCATTGTGAAAGTCTGTCAGAGTAAATGACAAGATCGAAAGATAAAACACCACATACTTCCTCATGAGCTATAAAACATTGACACAAATAAGAGATAATAGCTTTTGAATTGTTTAAAGGTAGCACATGAAGTATTTACTTGGAATGGCAGGAAATACCACATAGTAGGTAGATATGGTGGACACAAATGGCATGGGTTTTGGCTCAAGGTGTTTGGATGCACGAGAAGCATTTCCTCTCAGTACAAGGTTTGGGCTAGCAAGGTTGTTTGAAGCAAACACAAGTATGAACAGGTACAACAAAACTTACACAAGAACATATTGCAAGCATTATAAAACTCTACACTGTCTTCCTTGTTGTTCAAACACTTTACCAGAAAATATCTAGACTTAGAGAGACCAATCATGCAAACCAAATTTTAACAAGCTCTACGGTAGTTCTCCATTAATAAATTAAACTACATGATGCAAGAGCTTAAACATGATCTAATGAGAGCTCAAAACAATTGCCAAGTTTCAAGTTATTCAAGACCATATGAAGCATTTTCTGATTCCAACCAAATAGCAACAAGTGAAGCGATCAACTTTCGCCCTTGAACATTAAAAGCAAAAATGAAGAACACTAGTGTTCATATGAAAAAGCGGAGCGTGTCTCTCTCCCACACATGAGCATGAATTTATTCAGAGAATGAAAATAACAAAACGAAATTAAAAGCACACCGACGCTCCAAGCAAAGTACATAAGATGTGATGGAATAAAAATATAGTTTCACTAGAAGTGACCTGATAAGTTGTTGATGAAGAAGGGGATGCCTTGGGCATCCCCAAGCTTAGATGCTTGAGTCTTCTTAAAATATGCAGGGATGAACCACCGGGGCATCCCCAAGCTTAGACCTTTCACTCTTCTTGATCATAGTATATCATCCTCTTCTCTTGACCCTTGAAAACTTTCTCCACACCAAACTTCAAGCAAACTCATTAGAGGGTTAGTGCATAATAAAATTCACATGTTCAGAGGTGACACAATCATTCTTAACACTTCTGGACATTGCACAAAGCTTCTGAAAGGTAATGGAACAAAGAAACTCATTCAACATAGCAAAAGCGGCAATGCGAAATAAAAGGCAGAATCTGTCAAAACAGAACAGTCCGTAAAGACGAATTTTGCAGGGGCTTAACTTGCTCAAACGGAATAACTCAAAACTAACGAAAGTTGCGTACATATCCGAGGATCACGCACGTAAATTTGCAGATTTTTGAGTTACCTACAGAGTTCTCGCGAATTCGTGACAGACAGCAAATCTGTTTCTGTGCAGTAATCCAAATCTAGTATCAACTTTACCATAGAGACTTTACTCGACACAACAACATGATAAGGAGAGGTTGCTATAGTAGTAAACAACTTCCAAGACTCAACAAAACAGTAGCCAAATAAACACATGGGTTATCTCCCAAGAAATTCTTTCTTTATAGCCATTAAGATGGGCTCAGTAATTTTAATGATGCTCGCAAGAATTAAGATTTGAAGCAAAAGAGAACACCAAGAAGCAAATTCAAAGCACATTTAAGCCTAACCCACTTCCTATGAAAAGGAATCTTGTACACAAATAAATTCATGAAGAACAAAGTGGCAAGCATAGAAAAGCAATACAAGCGCAATTACAAGATTCTCAACATAAAGAGGGGAAACTTAATATTATTAAGATGCATATAACCATGTTTCCTCTCTCATAATAACTTTCAATAGCATCATGAACAAACTCAACAATATAACTATCACATAAAGCATTCTTTTCATGAGCCACATGCATAAAATTATTACTCTCCACATAAGCATAATCAATTTTACTAGTTGTAGTGGTAGCAAATTCAACAAAGTAGCTATCGTTATTATTCTCATCAAGTGTAGGTGGCATAGTATAATCATAATAAAATTTAATCTCCATAGTAGGCGGCACCAAAAGACCACTATCATTATAATCATCATAAATAGGAGGCAAAGTATCATCAAAGAAAATTTTCTCATCAATGCTTGGGGGACTAAAAATGTCATACTCATCAAAACCAGCTTCTCCAAGCTTAGAATTTTCCATATCATTAGCAACAATGGTGTTCAAAGCGTTCATACTAATATCATTGCTACTAGCATGCAAATAAGATTCCATAGGTTTTTTAATTTTTGCAGCAAACAATCCATGTCTTAACTCAGGAAATAGAATAAGAAGCTCATTGTTGCTTTCCATTATGCCTAACTAGTTTAAACAAGAAACCAAAAGATGCAATTGCAGGATCTAAAGGAAATAGCTTCGAGCACTTACAACGGCAGCAGTAAATAACTTAGTTACCTGGGACCGGAGTATGAGTGCCTTTTACCTTTCCTCCCCGGCAACGGCGCTAGAAAATAGCTTGATGTCTACTCACGCTTGTTTTCCTGTAGGAAGTGTTGGGCCTCAAAGAGCAGAGGTTTGTAGAACAGCAGCAACTTTTCCTTAAGTGGATCACCCAAGGTTTATCGAACTCAGGGAGGAAGAGGTCAAAGATATCCCTCTCAAGCAACCCCGCAATCACGATACAAGAAGTCTCTTGTGTCCCCAACACACCTAATACACTTGTCAGATGTATAGGTGCACTAGTTCGGCGAAGAGATAGTGAAATACAAGTAGTATGGATGTATACGAGTAAACATGCCGTAGAACAGTAAGTAAGCGGTGTTTGCCGTATTGGAAACAAGGCCTAGGGATCATACTTTCACTAGTGGACACTCTCAACATTGATCGCATAATAAATAATAACTTCTCTCATTTGTGCTACATACACTCTTTTTTGGATGACAAACACCATTCGTTGTGTAGGGCTACAAGAGCTCCCTCAAGCCGGAGTTAACAAGCGCCACAACATTCGGCATTCATATTTAAGTAACCTTAGAGCATAATAGATCTTTGAAAAATAAACCGAGAACTAACATAGCATACACACTGTCCACATTACACTATGAAAGGAGGAATAGATCACATCAATACTATCATAATGATAATTAACTCCATAACCTACAAGAGATCATGATCATAGCCTACGACAAGAACCACACGGTGCACACACTCACCTTTACACCATGCAGGAGGAATAGACTACTTTAATAACATCACATGAGTAGCACATAGACTAGTAGCGATACAAAGCTCATCATATGGATCTCAATCATGCAAAGCAATTCATGAGATCATTGTATTGGAGTAGAGAGAGAGATTAACCACATAGCCGGTACAGCCCTTAGCCTCGAGGGAGAACTACTCCTCCTCATCATGGAGACACGATGGCGGTGAAGATGGCGGTGGTGTCGATGGAGAAGCCTTCCGGGGGCTTCCCGTCCGGCGGCGTGCCGAGAACAGACTCTGTCCCCCGGATCTTGGCTTCGCGATGGCGGCTCTCGGAAGGTTTCTCGTACCGTGGCTTATACGTATCGAAGATTTAGGTCAGGGGCTTATAGGCGAAGAGGCGGAGTCGGAAGGGCTATGGGGACCCACACGATGAGGGCGTGCCGCTCTTGGCCGCGCCGCCTCGTGCTGGCCTGTGGCCCCTCCGGTTCCTCTCGGGTCGGAAGCTTCGTGGAATTCTAAGATGTTGGACGTTGATTTCGTCCAATTCCGAGAATATTTCCTTACTAGGATTTCTGAAACCAAAAACAGCGAAAACAGGAACGCACTTCGGCATCTCGTCAATAGGTTAGTTCCGGAAAATGCATCAAAACGATATAAAGTGTGAACAAAACATGTAGGTATTGTCATAAAACAAGCATGGAACATCAGAAATTATGGATACGTTGGAGACGTATCACTAAGAAATGGCATAAGAAGTTTGAAAGAACTTTAACCGCCGAAGGCTTTGTTGTAAACGAAGCTGACAAGTGTGTATACTATCGCCATGGTGGGGGCGAGGGAGTTATTCTATGTCTCTATGTCGATGACATATTGATATTTGGGACCAGCCTTACTGTAATTAAGGAGGTCAAGGAGTTCCTATCTCGTTGTTTTGAGATGAAGGACTTGGGAGTAGCTGATGTGATCTTAAACATCAAGCTGCTGAAGGATGACGATGGTGGGATTACATTGCTTCAGTCCCACTATGTGGAAAAGATCCTGAGTCGCTTCGGGTATAGCGACTGCAAATCTTCTCCAACGCCTTATGATCCTAGTGTGATAATTCGTAAGAATAAAAGAATTGCTAGAGATCAATTGCGATATTCGCAAATCATTGGCTCGCTTATGTATTTAGCCAGCGCCACGAGGCCTGATGATGTCTACGTGTGCTTCTATTCTTGTAGACAGTGTTGGGCCTCCAAGAGCAGAGGTTTGTAGAGCAGCAGCAAGTTTCCCTTAAGTGAATCACCCAAGGTTTATCGAACTCAGGGAGGTAGAGGTCAAAGATAGTCCTTGATACGTCTCCAACGTATCGATAATTTCTTATGTTCCATGCTACTTTATTGATGATACCTACATGTTTTATGCACATTATATGTCGTATTTACGCATTTTCTGGAACTAACCTATTAACAAGATGCCGAAGAGCCAGTTGTGTTTTCTGCTGTTTTTGGTTTCAGAAATCCTAGTAAGGAAATATTCTCGGAATTGGACGAAATCAACGCCTGGTTCCTATTTTGCCCGGAAGCATCCCGAACACCCGAGAGCCGTCGAGAGAGGGGCCACGTGGGGCCCACACATGGTGGCGGCGCGGCCCCAGCCGTGCCCCCAGTTGCCCTTTCGCCTCGCTTAAAGCCTCCGTCGCGAAACCCCCCGAGAGCCACGATACGGAAAACCTTCCGAGACGCCGCCGCGAATCCCATCTCGGGGATTCAGGAGATCGCCTCCGGCACCTGGGAGGAGGGGATTCATCTCCCGGAGGACTCTTCATCGCCATGATCGCCTCGGAGTGATGAGTGAGTAGTTCACCCTGGACTATGGGTCCATAGCAGTAGCTAGATGGTCGTCTTCTCCTCATGTGCTTCATTGTTGGATCTTGTGAGCTGCCTAACATGATCAAGATCATCTATCTGTAATACTATATGTTGTGTTTGTCGGGATCCGATGGATAGAGAATACTATGTTATGGTGATTATCAATCTATTACTTATGTGTTGTTTATGATCTTGCATGCTCTCCGTTATTAGTAGAGGCTCGGCCAAGTTTTTGCTCTTAACTCCAAGAGGGAGTATTTATGCTCGATAGTGGGTTCATGCCTTCATTGACACCGGGGACAGTGACAGAAAGTTCTAAGGTTGTGATGTGTGTTGCCACTAGGGATAAAACATTGATTCTATGTCTAAGGATGTAGTTGTCGATTACATTACGCACCATACATAATGCAATTGTCTGTTGCTTTGCAACTTAATACTGAATGGGGTTCGGATGATAACTGAAGGTGGACTTTTTAGGCATAGATGCAGTTGGATGGCGGTCTATGTACTTTGTCGTAATGCCCAATTAAATCTCACTATACTTATCATATCCGTATATGCATTGTTATGCCCTTCTCTATTTTGTCAATTGCCCGACCGTAATTTGTTCACCCAACATGCTTTTATCTTATGGGAGAGACACCTCTAGTGAACTGTGGACCCCGGTCCTATTCTTTACATCGCATACAATCTACTGCAATACTTGTTTTACTGTTTCTTGCAAACAATCATCTTCCACACAATACGGTTAATCCTTTGTTACAGCAAGCCGGTGAGATTGACAACCTCACTGTTTCGTTGGGGCAAAGTACTTTGGTTGTGTTGTGCAGGTTCACGTTGGCGCCGAATCCCCGGTGTTGCGCCGCACACATTTCGCCACATCAACCTTCAACGTGCTTCTTGGCTCCCATCGTTCGATAAACCTTGGTTTCATACTGAGGGAAACTTGCTTCGTACGCATCATACCTTCCACTTGGGGTTCCCAACGGACGTGTGCATCTACACGTATCAAGCTAAATCGCTGCCGGGAGATCAAGACACGCTGCAAGGGGAGTCTCCACTTCTCAATCTCTTTACTTTGTTTTTGTCTTGCTTTATTTTATTTACTACTTTGTTTGCTGCACCTAAACAAAACACAAAAAAATTAGTTGCTAGTTTTACTTTATTTACTGCCTTGCTCTCTATATCAAAAACACAAAAAAATAGTTACTCGTCTTTACTTTGTTTGCCTAGTTTACTTTATTGCTACTAAAATGAGTAATCCTGAAGTTGAAGTTCGCTCTTTTAAGCAACAAGGTGGAGAAAGTTTTAAAGATGCTTGGTATAGAATTAGTAATGCTCATCATAGGTGCATTAAGAAACACTCCACCACTATCCTTCTTAGGAACTTTTATGTTGGTTTATCTAGTTGGAATAGGTATGTTCTTGATACTCTTTCGGGAGGTAATTTCCTAGGTACTCCCGCTTTAGAAGCTAGTTGCATCATTGAGAGTCTAGTTGGAATACCACCTGTTAATGAAGTTAAAATTGAAATCTCTCTTGATGACGTTATGAAAAAATTGGAAACCATAGAGAAAAATTTTCCAAGTATTGAAACTAAATTGGAAATGTTATTGGACAAAACTGATGAACTTGATAAATCCCTAGGAGGAATTGATGAAAGAATTAGTGTCCTAGGAACTTGTGTTGTCCATGATAATCAAACCAATAGGATTGATGAACTTGAAAAAGCTATGGGAACCTTGGGTTCAACCTTCTCTTCCCTCAAGTATCATGAGAAAGCTTATGTGGGTAAAGAGCAAAAATTCATGTATGCCTCTAAAGTGTCTAAACAAAAGAATTATTATAGGCCTAAAATTGCTAAAACCCCTAGCACCACCATAGAAAATCTAGATAATGGAGCACCTAAAGTACCCTCTGCAACAAGTTGTGTTTGCATGAAAAATAAGAATGTTGATGCTTCTACTCTTGATGTTACTTGAATTGCACTTTCTGCGCCTAGCTGAAAGGCGTTAAAGAAAAGCGCTTATGGGAGACAACCCATGTTTTTACTACAGTACTTTGTTTTATATTTGAGTCTTGGAAGTTGTTTACTACTGTAGCAACCTCTCCTTATCATGTTTTGGTGCCAAGTAAAGTTTCTATGTTAAAGTTGATGTTATATTTGGGATCGCTGCACAGAAACAGCATTGCTGTCTGTCACGAATCTGGGCCTAAGTCTCTGTAGAAAATTCGAAAAAATCTGCCAATTTACGAGCGTGATCCTCAGATCTGTACGCAACTTTCATTAGTTTTGAGTTTTTCCATTTGAGCAAGTCTGGTGCCATTTTAAAATTCGTCTTTACGGACTGTTCTGTTTTTGACAGATTCTGCCTTTTATTTCGCATTGCCTCTTTCACTATGTTGGATGAATTTCTTTGATCCATTAATGTCCAGTAGCTTTGTGCAATGTCCAGAAGTGTTAAGAATGTTTGTGTCACCACTGAATATGTGAATTATTAATTGTGCACTAACCCTCTAATGAGTTTGCTTGAAGTTTGGTGTGAAGGAAGTTTTCAAGGGTCAAGAGAGGAGTATGATATACTATGATCAAGAGGAGTGAAAGCTCTAAGCTTGGGGATGCCCCTGGTTCACCCCTGCATATTTTAAGAAGACTCAAGCGTCTAAGCTTGGGGATGCCCAAGGCATCCCCTTCTTCATCGACAACATCATCGGGTTCCTCCCCTGAAACTATATTTTTATTCGGTCACATCTTGTGTTCTTTGCTTGGAGCGTCGGTTTGTTTTTGTTTGTGTTTTGTTTGAATAAAATGGATCCTAGCATTCACTTTGTGGAGAGACGCTCCGCTGTTGCATATGGACAAATATGTCCTTAGGTTTTACTCATAATGTTCATGGCGAAGTTTCTTCTTCGTTAAATTGTTATATGGTTGGAATTGGAAAATGCTACATGTAGTAATTCTAAAATGTCTTGGATAATGTGATACTTGGCAATTGTTGTGCTCATGTTTAAGCTCTTGCATCATATACTTTGCACCCATTGATGAAGAAATACATAGAGCTTGCTAAAATCTGATTTGCATATTTGGTCTCTCTAAGGTCTAGATAATTCTAGTATTGAGTTTTGAACAACAAGGAAGACGGTGTAGAGTCTTATAATGTTTACAATATGTCTTTTATGTGAGTTTTGCTGCACCGGTTCATCCTTGAGTTTGCTTCAAATAACCTTGCTAGCCTAAACCTTGTATCGAGAGGGAATACTTCTCATGCATCCAAAATCCTTGAGCCAACCACTATGCCATTTGTGTCCACCATACCTACCTACTACATGGTATTTCTACGCCAATCCAAAGTAAATTGCTTGAGTGCTACCTTTAAAATTCCATCATTCACCTTTGCAATATATAGCTCATGGGACAAAATAACCTTAAAAACTATTGTGGTATTGAATATGTACTTATGCACTTTATCTTTTATTAAGTTGCTTGTTGTGCGATAACCATGCTTCGGGGACGCCATCAACTATTCTTTGTTGAATATCATGTGAGTTGCTATGCATGTCCGTCTTGTCTGAAGTAAGAGAGATCTACCACCTTAATGGTTGGAGCATGCATATTGTTAGAGAAGAACATTGGGCCGCTAACTAAAGCCATGAATCATGGTGGAAGTTTCAGTTTGGACATATATCCTCAATCTCATATGAGAATAATAATTGTTGTTACATGCTTATGCATTAAAGAGGAGTCCATTATCTGTTGTCCATGTTGTCCCGGTATGGATGTCTAAGTTGAGAATAATCAAAAGCGAGAAATCCAAAATGCGAGCTTTCTCCTTAGACCTTTGTACAGGCGGCATGGAGGTACCCCTTTGTAACACTTGGTTGAAACATGTGCATTGCAAAGATCCGGTAGTCCAAGCTAAGTAGGACAAGTTGCGGGCACTATTAGTATACTATGCATGAGGCTTGCAACTTGTAAGATATAATTTACATAACTCATATGCTTTATTACTACTGTTGACAAAATTGTTTCATGTTTTCAAAATAAAAGCTCTAGCACAAATACAACAATCGATGCTTTCCTCTTTGAAGGACCTTTCTTTTACTTTTATTGTTGAGTCAGTTTACCTATCTCTCTCCACCTCAAGAAGCAAACACTTGTGTGAACTGTGCATTGATTCCTACATACTTGCATATTGCACTTGTTATATTACTTTATGTTGACACTATCCATGAGATATACATGTTATAAGTTGAAAGCAACCGCTGAAACTTAATCTTCCTTTGTGTTGTTTCAATACCTTTACTTTGATTTATTGCTTTATGAGTTAACTCTTATGCAAGACTTATTGATGCTTGTCTTGAAGTACTATTCATGAAAAGTCTTTGCTATGATTCACTTGTTTACTCATGTCATTACCATTGTTTTGATCGCTGCATTCATTACATATGTTTACAAATAGTATGATCAAGATTATGATGGCATGTCACTTCAGAAATTATCTTTGTTATCGTTTTACCTGGGACGAGCAGAACTAAGCTTGGGGATGCTGATACGTCTCCAACGTATCGATAATTTCTTATGTTCCATGCTACTTTATTGATGATACCTACATGTTTTATGCACATTATATGTCGTATTTACGCATTTTCCGGAACTAACCTATTAACAAGATGCCGAAGAGCCGATTGTTTTTTTGTTTTGGTTTTAAATCCTAGTAAGGAAATATTCTTAATTGGACGAAATCAACGCCCAGGTTCCTATTTTGCCCGGAAGCATCCCGAACACCCGAGAGCCGAGAGGGGCCACGTGGGGCCCACACATGGTGGCGGCGCGGCCAGGCCCCGGCCGCGCCGCCCTGGAGTCTGGCCCCGGACCCCTCCGAGGCTGCCCTTCGCCTACTTAAAGCCTCCGTCGCGAAACCCCGATCAGAGCCACGATACGGAAAACCTTCCAGAGACGCCGCCGCGAATCCCATCTCGGGGGATTCAGGAGATCGCCTCGGCACCTGCCGGAGAGGGGATTCATCTCCGGAGGACTCTTCATCGCCATGATCGCCCCCGGAGTGATGAGTGAGTAGTTCACCCTGGACTATGGGTCCATAGCAGTAGGAGCTAGATGGTCGTCTTCTCCTCATGTGCTTCATTGTTGGATCTTGTGAGCTGCCTAACATGATCAAGATCATCTATGTAATACTATATGTTGTGTTTGTCGGGATCCGATGGATAGAGAATACTATGTTATGGTGATTATCAATCTATTACTTATGTGTTGTTTATGATCTTGCATGCTCTCCGTTATTAGTAGAGGCTCTGGCCAAGTTTTTGCTCTTAACTCCAAGAGGGAGTATTTATGCTCGATAGTGGGTTCATGCCTTCATTCCTTGGGACAGTGAGTGAAAGTTCTAAGGTTGTGATGTCGTTGCCACTAGGGATAAAACATTGATTCTATGTCTAAGGATGTAGTTGTCGATTACATTACACACCATACTTAATGCAATTGTCTCTTGATTTGCAACTTAATACTGAATGGGGTTCGGATGATAACCTGAAGGTGGACTTTTTAGGCATAGATGCAGTTGGATGGCGGTCTATGTACTTTGTCGTAATGCCCAATTAAATCTCACTATATTTATCATATCATGTATATGCATTGTTATGCCCTTCTCTATTTTGTCAATTGCCCGACTGTAATTTGTTCACCCAACATGCTTTTATCTTATGGGAGAGACACCTCTAGTGAACTGTGGACCCCGGTCCTATTCTTTACATCGCATACAATCTACTGCAATACTTGTTTTACTGTTTTCTTGCAAACAATCATCTTCCACACAATACGGTTAATCCTTTGTTACAGCAAGCCGGTGAGATTGACAACCTCACTGTTTCGTTGGGGCAAAGTACTTTGGTTGTGTTGTGCAGTTCCACGTTGGCGCCGGAATCCCCTGGTGTTGCGCATCACATTTCGCCACCATCAACCTTCAATGTGCTTCTTGGCTCCTACTGGTTCGATAAACCTTGGTTTCATACTGAGGGAAACTTGCTTCTGTACGCATCATACCTTCCACTTGGGGTTCCCAACGGACGTGTGCATCTACGCGTATCAGTCCTCTCAAGCAACCTTGCAATTAAGATACAAGAAGTCTCTTGTGTCCCCAACACACCAAATACACTTGTCAGATGTATAGGTGCACTAGTTCGGCGAAGAGATAGTAAAACACGGGTGGTATAGATGGTGGTAATATTGCAGAAGTAAAGATGCAGTAAAACAAGAACAAGCGATGTTTGCGAGATTTGGAAACAAGGCCTAGGGATCCAACTTTCACTAGTGGACACTCTCAACATTGATCACATAACAAATAAATAACTTCTCCTCACTTGTGTTACATACATTCTCTTGTTGGATAACAAACACCATTCATTGTGTAGGGCTACAAGAGCTCCCTCAAGCCGGAGTTAACAAGCTCCACAACATTCGGCATTCATATTTAAGTAACCTTTAGAGCATAATAGATCATTGCAATTTAGACCGAGTACTAACATAGCATACACACTGTCACCGTTAAGCTATGAAAGGAGGAATAGATCACATCAATACTATCATAGTAATAGTTAATTCCATAATCTACAAGAGATTACAATCATAACCTACGCCAAGTACTACATGATGCACACACTGTCAACATTACATCATGAAGGAGGAATATACTACTTTAATAACATCACTAGAGTAGCACATAGATTAATAGTGATACAAAGCTCATCATATGGATCTCAATCATGTAAGGCAGCTCATGAGATCATTGTATTGAGGTACATGAGAGAGATTAACCACATAGCTACCGGTAGGAGCCCTCAGCCTCGGGAGAACTACTCCCTCCTCATCATGGGAGACAACAACGGTGATGAAGATGGCGGTGGTGTCGATGGAGATGACTCCGGGGGCAATTCCCCGTCCCGGCGGCGTGCCGGAACAGAGACTTCTTGTCAACACCCGGATTTTTAAGTCCGGATGCCTATTATGTCATACATCGCAATCCCAGGAATATTGTTGTTGCGAGGCATAATAGTTAAGTATCACAATCATCATTCATTACAACTCATAAAGTCTTACAAATTGGAATCACATGATCCATATTACACAAATAGTTGATCTAACGATCAACGAACTGATCAACGAACGAACACAAGTTCATAGCGGAAGCGTAAGATACAAGGACTCTATAGTCCACAGGCCAACGCTTGACGTTAGCAGACTCTAGTTGTTGTAGACTTCGCTGACCGTCCTCCTCGTCTGCTGCTCCTCTTCATAGTCTCGCCATTTGAATAGCCAGGGACACAGCCGTGAGTACTTTATGTACTCGCAAACTAATACTAGTGTAAGTGCTAACATTTCTAGTAGGGGGGGGTACTAAGCTCTAGTTTATTTGCATAAAGCCAATTTTAGTTCGCAAGTATTTGCTAAAGACTTATTCATGTGCTAACTAACTCAAGTGGGAACATTAGTGTCATTCCCACAACTCTGTTGTGTTTTCAATATATTCAAGTCACCATTCACCATTCATATCATCAACATGATCAAATTCTAATACTGGAAACTGTATGGCCTTTCCAACCGTCCGTAACCGTGGACACGGCTATTCGAATAGATTTACACTCTGCAGAGGTTGCACACTTGTGCCACAACATTTGATTTCATCCGTCGGGATTTCCCCGAATCATCGTAACACAGTACGCGGATCATCAACCATAACCTTTCATTTACTAACCCTAGTATGAGCACCTCTCCCCATGAGCTTGGCCTCCCGGTGAAGACCAACTGTCAACCTGGGAACTGCACAGGCTTGGCCGTACAATTCACTTCACATCATTTCTCAATAATGGAGGCAGCCTCGGCATAACCCCTATGATGTGTGTTCAGAGGGAACTCATACTAAGATACATAAACTTCTAGTTAAGCCCTTACCCATAATCAGGTATTTTGGGGGTACTCAATAATTGGAAAGGTATCGCATCCAACCCAATATTAGTTTTTAATCCAAAAATCACCATCTTCTCTTGGTCATATTCACCTTCAAAAGTCATTTCATTATTTCACCACACATGTTCCCATCTAGAGTAGTCATGTTTAATTTAGCACTAGCATCTAAGGATGAGGGGTGCTAAGTAATTTGCTTTGCTCCTAGGCTAACTTTGGTACTCTTGTACTAATCTAACATTAACCCTATTGAATTATGAAACAACAGTACAAAATAACAGTAAGTAAAACTTTAAAAATAAAACTAGGAATTAGGCTCATAATATAAAGTAAATGGGTGGTGCTTGGCTCAGGATGAGCTAGCACTTTGCAAGAGTATTATCTTGCCTTGGTTGGGAAACTGGTCAAAGTGGTCTTCTTCTCCTTGACAGTAGACCTCCTCCTCCTCTGGATACTCCTCGGTACTAGCGTCTAAAATACGAATACGGGGTACACAATCATCATACCAAACCAATTTACTAAACTAAGCACACACATGATTCACACAACTTAAACTAGCATCCCATATCCTTATTATGTTGGTGGATGGGTTTTTCTTATTAATTAGGAAAAATAATTTCCTCTCATACTAAGCTTGAATGTTACTTTGCATTATTCAGAGAAATAATTTCCTCTCATTATCTTATTAAGATTTAATTTCTCTTATGTATAATATGTGACCTAGGTTGACCCAAGTCAACCTCTTCACACTTATCATTTTGAGAAAATGATTTAAATGGGGTGTAGCACCCCATACAATTTAATCTTAGCATGGTAAAGACTTAATATCATCAACAACCCATATGAGATTTTTGTGACCAGAGTCTTTACCTCATATTACATTGTTCATGACAAGATTTAAATGGAAGAAAATACTCCCATATGATTTACTAATATTTTTGGACAATAGTTTGGACTAGAAATAGTCCTATAGTCCTTTAATTTAACTAGGCCATGATCATACACAGTAAGCATGGCATATTTTTGTAGAAACAATTAGTATAAGTGAAATGTGAATTATAGGAGTTGGAATTAACTTAAAAGCATGTTTGGTTGATTTTTAATAATTATTCTAATGCAGAAAAGTCCCTGCCTTGATTATTTTATTATTTAAATTCTATGATAGATCTAGGGTTCAAACCAGTGGCATTGTGTAGATAATTTCATAAGGTTTCCAAATATATAAAGTTTGTAAAATTTGGCTGAGTAGATTTGTCTCTATTAAATTTCAAAGTTAGCATCAGATTGCATATTCTATTTATTCTGGAAATTCAAATTTAAACTGATGGGCTCGCGCGGGAAAACTAGCTGGGCTGAGAGAGAAAAGAGTTGGGCCGGCCCACTTCGCGTCCAGCGCGAGCAGGCTCTGACCACGGGGGCCACACGTCGGTGAGGGGACTCACCGAATCGGTACGGGGAAGGAGAGCGTTGGATCAGGCGATGATCTAACGGCCAGGGGTTGTCGTCGTCGACGGCGAGAAGCAGCGGCGAGCACGGCGGCAGTAGGGGGTCGGAGGGCGCGTCAGGGCTCCGGCGAGCGTCTGGAGGATGCGCCGCGACGTTGTTGAGGACGGTGAAGCCGATGGAAGCAGCGGCGTGTCCTGGGGCGGCCTCCTTCTCCGGCGAGCTCGGCGGCGGCGGCGGCGAGCTAGCAATTGCGGCGTGGGGTGGCTCTCTGGTGAAATTGAGGGGACGAGGAGTGTTGTGAGGATGAGGGGGTGAGTGGCGTGCTCGAGATCGGTGGGAGGGGGCTGCTTTTATTGGGGAGGTGGCCGTGGAGCGGCGGCAGTCGTCGACGGCGTCGTCGTTCCAGGGCTCCAAGGGGCAAGTGATGGGCGCAGCGGGTCGCTGGTGCTCTGGCGAAGATGACGCGCGTGATGGCGGGGAAAATGAGGCACTACAGCGGCGGCAATCGTGATGGACTTGCAGGTCATGGCGGAAGGGCGCGGATGCTCACGTCGTCTGCGGCGTTCCCGCGGGCCAGCGAGCGTGTCCAGGCGGCGAGGCTGTCGTGCGTCGACTGGCGGTGAGCGTGAGGGCGGAGGCGACGTGAGGGCACGGGGGACGTCACGCTCTGGCGCGTCCAGGGCTCGCCATGCGCGCTCTGGCGCGGCACGCCTGGGCGTGTCTGGCCACGTCGATGCTGGCGTGTGCACACACGGTCTCGGTCCAGGGAGGGCACGAGCAGGTTCAGGGAGGTGAGAGGGGTCTGCTAGACATGGCAGGGCTTGGCTGGGGTGAGAGGTGAGAGGAGTGGCATGGTGTGGCCATGCCATGCCACGGCATGGTCGTGTCATGGTCATTTGACCAAGCAGGGGTCAGGGCAAGTGGTGCTACTGGTGCTGAGGGGTGAGAGGGGGTGCCAGGGCATCTGAGGAGGTCAGGTTGGACCAAGTCCAAGCCAAAATATTCAGTATGGGCTCAATTATAAACACTGCCTGCAAGGTGTTCGACCAAATGGCCGAAAGAAATAAATTTTTGAATTTTGAATTTCTTTTTGGTGGGTTGCAAACATATATTAAATGTAGCATTTTGGTGGTGGTGGTGATCAAAATGGAATTGAGATGCAAAATCACATTTTGCATATGATCTTACATATGTGAAAAAGTTCCAACTTTGCTTGCTTCTCATTTGAAATTGGTGATGAATTTGGGGTGGTGTCTTTGGGCAAAGTTGGAGTGCTTGATGTTGTCTTGGATGAGGTGCAAAGAAATAGCCAGGTGTAGAAGTGAAAAGTAAAAATCCAGGGGCTCAAAGTGGGCATCAGGGTAAAAATGGCACATATGACCATAATCATATGTGAGCTCATATTTGCTTCAATTTCGATTTGAAATGTGTTTGATGGTTTCCAAAGTGGTTAATATATGTTTAGTATCCATTTACACCCAATGGTGCAAATCAAATTGGCCTAGATCAAAGATTTGTAAAAATGGCCTAAGCCTTATGTGTATGTGAAGTTGATTTTTAACATTTCTTTTCTATTTCACTTTTATTTGAATTTGGGTGATCAAGTGATCATTGCTAGGGTTTTAGAGTGAGAGAGAACACATAAGCAAGCATCATGGCAATTGCACACTCAAAATAATCCATAAGGTGAGCTATATGCATAAACCTATATGATGAGAAAAAGTTTTTGTTAACTCTGATTTTTGGGATTCTTGAATTTCTCTCTTGTTCATTTGATTGAAATTTGGGATGTTACAAACCCTTCCCCCTTACAAAAGATCTCGTCCCGAGATCGAGAGAAAACTAGGTACTAAAGAGATCGGGGTATTCTTTCTTCATGTCTTCTTCGCGTTCCCAAGTGGCTTCGTCTTCAGTGTGATTGCTCCACTGAATCTTCAAGAACTTGATACTCCTGGTGCGGGTGGTTCTGTATGCTTCTTCCAGGATGCGAATAGGTACTTCGCGGTATGTCAAGTCTGTGTTGATATCCACCGAACGATGATCTATATTCTTGAATACTTCGGTCTTCTCCGGTACTTCAAGGCACTTCCGGAGCAGTGAGATGTGAAACACATTGTGCACAGCTGCCATTTCTTCAGGTAGTTCCAGTTGATAGGACACTTCGCCTCGGCGACTTAGAACTTTGAAGGGTCCGACATATCGGGGTGCGAGTTTTCCTTTCAGCTGGAATCTCTGCATTCCCTTGAGGGTGACACCTTGAGGTAGACAAAATCTCCAATCTCAAAGGTCATCTCTCGGCGTCTTTTGTCGGCGTAGCTCTTCTGTCGGGATTGTGTAGTCTTGAGGTACTCGCGGATCTTGTGCACCTTCTCTTCGGCTTCTCGAAGAACATCTGGTCCAAAGACTTGGCTTTCTCCGACTTGACCAGTTCAGAGGGTACGGCATTTCCTTGTACGGGGCTTCAAGGGGGCCATTTGCGGTGGCTTGATAACTGTTGTTGTACGAGTGCATAGGGCAAGCGCTTCCCACTTGGATCCATATTCCGGTACACAGGCTCTCAACATATCTTCTAGTATCGATTGACTCTCTCGGTCGTGTCGTCTGCGGGTGATAAGCTGTGCTGAAGTTCAGACGGGTTCCTAGTCCTTCATGCACTTTCTGCCAGAATCTTGAGGTGTGTGATCCTCTATCTGACACAATTGACTTTGGGGTTCCGTGCAGGGCAACTATCCTTGAGATGTATAACTCAGCTAACTTTGGGCCTTGGTAGGTGGTCTTGACGGATGAAGTGTGCAACCTTGGTCAACCTATCAATGACAACCCAAATGGAGTCATTTCCTCTGCTAGATTTGGGCAATCCTGTGATAAAGTCCATACCGACAGAATCCCATTTCCACTCAGGAATCTGTAAAGGTTGCAACAGTCCTGCGGGTCGTTGATGTTCTGCCTTGACTCGCTGACATATATCACACTTGGCGATATAACTTCCTATCTCTCGCTTCATTCCGTGCCACCAGAATTGTTCCTTCAGGTCTTGGTACATCTTGGTTCCTCCGGGATGAATGGAATACAGGGTGTCGTGAGCTTCCTTCAGTATGACTTGCTTCAATTCTGAATCTGACGGTACACACAGGCGACCGTTGTACCAAAGTACTCCTTCTTCATCGATGGTGAATCCTGGTGCCTTTCCTGCAGCTATCGACTCTTGATTCCGTCAATGCTGGCATTTCCCTTCTTTGATCTGTCCAATCAAAGTAGGCTGCAGCTCTATGCTGGCTAGGTATCCTTCACTAACTAGCTCCATTCTGAAATGCTCAAACTCTTGGTGTAGGCTAGGCTGTTCCTTTGCTATCATGGAGTTTAACTGACAAGGCAGTCTACTCAGGGCATCTGCTACTACATTGGCCTTGCCGGGGTGATAGTGGATTTCCATATCATAATCCTTGATTAGCTCTAACCATCTGCGTTGCCTCATGTTCAGCTCTTTCTGGGTGAAGATATACTTCAGGCTCTTGTGATCGAATAGATCTCGCATCGATTACCCATGAGGTAATGACGCCAAACTTTCAGGGCTAACACTACGGCTGCGAGTTCGAGGTCATGGGTTGGGTAGTTCTGCTCATGCTGTTTCAGTTGCCGGGACAGGTATGATATCACTTTGCCTTCTTGCATCAACACACATCCAAGACCAATCTTGGACGCATCACAGTAGACATCAAATGGCTTGGTGATATCCGGCATGATCAGGATTGGGGTCAATCTGCTCTTGAGTTGTTGGAAACTTTCTTCACATTTGGCAGTCCATTCAAACTTCTTGTCCTTCTTCAGCAGTTGAGTCATGGGTCGGGCTATGCTGGAAAATCCTTCAACGAATCGGCGGTAATATCCCGCTAATCCGAGAAATGCGCGGACCTCGGTCTGAGTGGTTGGGGCTTTCCATTCGTGACGGTCTTGATCTTGGCGGGATCTACCGCAATTCCTCCGGACAAGATATGTCCCAGGAATCCTACCTCCTTCAACCAAAACTCACACTTACTGAACTTGGCATATAACTTGTGCTGCCTCAGGGTTTCTAGGATTATTTCCAAGTGTTGTTCATGTTCCTCTTCGGTTTTGGAGTAGATAAGAATGTCATCGATGAAAACAACGACAAACTTATCCAAAAAGTTCATGAAGACCTTGTTCATGAGGTTCATGAAATAGGCGGGGGCATTGGTTAATCCAAATGACATGACATTGTACTCATACAGTCCATATCTGGTGGTGAAGGCAGTCTTTGGGATATCCGTTGCACGGATCTTCGTTGATGGTAGCCAGTCCTAAGGTCAATCTTGGAGAATACTGTGGCACCGGCTAGCTGGTCAAACAGATCTTCTATCTTTGGCAAGGGGTATTTGTTTTTGATGGTGACATCGTTAAGTTTACGATAATCCGTACATAACCGATTGGCACCATCTTTCTTATCCACAAATAAAACTGGTGATCTCCAAGGCGACGAACTTGGTCGAATAGACCTTTGTGCAACATATCATCCGGTTGCTTCTTCACTCTATTAGTCTCCGGGTTCATGCTATAGGCTCTCTGGGCTATAGGTCCTGTTCCAGGAATTAACTCGATGATAAACTCGATATCCCGATCCGGGGGCATACCGGGTAGATCATCCGGAAACACATCGAGCGTATCGACAAACGACAGAGATCTGATCCAGAGTTGGTTGGCTACTCCTTGGTTGCAAGTGAAATTTCTGGGGAGTTTTCAGACACATGTTCTATTGTTATTCCGGTGCTACTAGTCATGGTGATGGCCTTCTTGGCGCAGTCTATCAATCCATGATGTTTCCCATCCAATCCATTCCTAGTACTACTTCCAATCCTTTTGTTCCCAGAACAATTAAATTTGCAAAAAACATTATTTCTTGAATTCTGATGGGTACTTCTTTGCAAAATTTTCTAGCTTTAGTTGTTGATCCCAGTATTTGAACTATCATGACATGTTTCAAGCTGATTGGTTGAATCTTACTAGTGCTCACAAAATCTTCGGTAACAAATGAATGTGATGCTCCGAATCAAACAACACTCTTGTTGGTATTGAGTTAACGAGAGAACATACCCGGCACCACATCTGGGCTTCCTGGGCTTCCTCGGCGTTCATGTGGTAGAGGCGACCTCCGCGGTTGTGCGGGTTGTTGGGGGCGAACTTCTTGCCGGTGGAGACACGGCGTTGCTGCTGGCAGGTGCGGCGGTGTTGCCGGCGAGCTTGGCCAGCCTTTTGGGGCACTCATTGGAGAAGTGTCCCACAACTCCACATTCATAGCAGGTGATTGTGGACTTGTCTTTGGTTCCAACCGGAATAGCATTGCTTCCGGTCCTTGGTGCAGTGTTGGTGTTGGTGTTGTTGGGGTTGGGGGCTCGCGGCGGAGCGCGGTTGAAGTTGCTGTTGTGGTGCACATAGGAGTTGGGGTTGTTGCTGTTGTGGTGGGGGCCTCCGGGCCTTGGGTTTCCTCCGCTCCGGTTCTGAAAACCGGGGCGCGACACTTGGTTCTGGGGCTTGTTGTTTCTGGGGGGAAACCACTGCTTGAGCTAGGGCGGTATCTCGGGGCATTGCTGGGCCCACTCTGATTCATCATGCGGCGCTTGCGGTTTTCATTGGCCTGGTGCAACTTGCCTTCCATTTGGATGGAAGAATCCACTAAGGCTTCAAGGTCAGCAAAGGGAATGTTGACCAGTACTGTCTGCATCTCGTCATGCAGGCCGTTCAGGAATCTCTCCTTCCTTTTCTCATTGGTGTCAGTTTCATCGGGGGCGTATCTTGACAGTGAGGAACCTGTCGCGGTATTCTACCACCGACATCCGGCCTTGCTTCAGTTCCCGGAATTCATCCCTCATCTTCTTGATCAAACCTGGTGGTACATGGTACTTGCTAAACTTGAGCTTAAAGTCAGCCCAAGTCATCATCTGTCCGGCATTTAATGCACGGGCGCTAGTCCACCAAGCTCTTGCTGGTCCTGCTAGGTAGTGCGTAGCAAACAGCACTTTCTCATTCTCATCCACTCCAGCTACTTCCAGGTTATTTTCCATTGTTTGCAGCCAATCATCTGCATCTAAGGGCTCTTCAGTCTTGCTGAAAACAGGTGGGTTGGTGTTTTGGAAATTCTTGAGTTTGGATCCTGGATGGTCATGGTGTCCATGGCCTTGCTGGTTGTTGGCTAACTGTTGCAGTGCTGCGAGGCTGGCTTGACGTTCAGCTCGGTCTGTCTCCCTGTCTGCCATCAGGGTCTGCAGCAGTTGCATCATTGCATCTGAGTTCGCGTTGCGGTTAGCCATCTGAACAGGTAGATAGATCATGAGATAAGAGGGAATTTTCTATGGCTTATTTTGGGTAAATTTTAAACTTAAAGACTTTTGATGATGCACATAACACACAAACATTCATTCATTCATAACAAGCATCACATATTACAAGCTAACACACTAAGGGTTTTAAGAACCCTTCTTCTCCAAGCTACGATACATGGTGCGGGATACAACTCACACCTACTTAAGTGAAGCTAGTGCAGCTACTACTCATCATCTTCATCCACATCAATGGGAATGATCCCATCTTCCTCGGGCTCCAGAAACGCGTAGTCCTCCTCATCAGTGAACTCATCATCCTCAAAGTCGTTGTCGTCACTCAGGAAGTCATCGCCTCCCTGAATGTCATCTCCATCCTCCTCCATCTCCGGATCTGGTCCTGCTGAGTACGGACAGTCACCTCCAAAGTGCGGATCTTCTCGCGAAGGCGGCGGATAGTGGCATCCTTCTTGGCGCGCTGCAGGCGGAGTGACTTGCGGTCTTTGGCGAGCATCCGGATAGCTTCGGCATGGTGAGCCACGGTCATCTGGGCACGGTGGTTGTGAACCCGCGTCGGTTCAGTTCCTTCCGGGTCTCATGGAGCATGAAGTCCAAATGCTGCACATGGATCTTGAGCACCGGGTGCGAAGAGTGCCATGGGTTCTCCCATGGTGTCGTGCACAGGCGAAGTAGGCGAAGCGGCTTCCCCGGAGTGCGGCGATGTTCGTCCGCACACCCGAGCAAGTCCCTCCTGAAGAGCGTGAGCAAGCCCGTCCGGCCAGTTGCATGCCTTGAAGGAGAAAGGATCCTCTCCGAGATGGGAGGCTCCAACTTCCCTTCAAGTCGGGTGATCATCCACTGCTGTTCCCCGGTGGGGGTGTCGTGGATCCGGACTCCATGGAACCGGGGAGGTGGACGTTCGAGCCTCTCGGACACAAGGTACAAGTCGCGCTCGAACACCAGACTTCCTCCGTTCTCCAGATCGTAGGTCTCCGTCTGGACGTAGGGCTCCATCTGAAAGTGAAATGGATGAGTAAGTTAGGGATGTGACTAAGTGTGGCAATATTTTAGATGAATTTAAAAGGAAGAGCATGGTCATCATTTTTGAAAAGATCCGGTAGAAAAGAGAATGAGTAAGTTTTTCCCAAGTATTCACTCAATTTGTTTTAGAAACTAAATTTTTCGAACGTCCATTCTAAACTAGGGTCTCCTAAGGTCAAACAATGGCTCGATACCAACTTGTCAACACCCGGATTTTAAGTCCGGATGCCTATTATGTCATACATCGCAATCCAGGAATATTGTTGTTGCGAGGCATAATAGTTAAGTATCACAGTCATCATTCATTACAACTCATAAAGTCTTACAATTGGAATCACATGATCCATATTACACAAATAGTTGATCTAACGATCAACGACTGATCAACGAACAAACACAAGTTCATAGCGGAAGCGTAAGATACAAGGACTCTATAGTCCACAGGCCAACGCTTGACGTTAGCAGACTCCTAGTTGTTGTAGACTTCCTGCTGACCGTCCTCCTCGTACTGCTGCTCCTCTTCATGGTCTGGCCATTTGAATAGCCAGGGACACAGCCGTGAGTACTTTATGTACTCGCAAACTAATACTAGTGTAAGTGCTAACATTTCTAGTAGGGGGGGTACTAAGCTCTAGTTTATTTGCATAAAGCCAATTTTAGTTCACAAGTATTTCTTAAAGACTTATTCATGTGCTAACTAACTCAAGTGGGAACATTAGTGTCATTCCCACAACTCGTTGTGTTTTCAATATATTCAAGTCACCATTCACCATTCATATCATCAACATGATCAAATTCTAATACTGGAAACTGTATGGCCTTTCCAATCGTGTAGTGGACACGGCTATTCGAATAGATTTACACTCTGCAGAGGTTGCACACTTGTACCACAACATTTGATTTCATCCGTCAGGATTTCCCGAATCATCGTAACACAGCGCGGATCATCAACCATAACCTTTCATTTACTAACCCTAGTATGAGCACCTCTCCCCATGAGCTTGGCCTCCCGGTGAAGACCAACTGTCAACCTGGGAACTGCACAGGGCTTGGCCGTACAATTCACTTCACATCATTTCTCAATAACGGAGGCAGCCTCGGCATAACCCCTATGATGTGTGTTCAGAGGGAACTCATACTAAGATACATAAACTTCTAGTTAAGCCCTTACCCATAATCAGGTATTGTGGGGGTACTCAATAATTGGAAAGGTATCGCATCCAACCCAATATTAGTTTTTAATCAAAAATCACCATCTTCTCTTGGTCATATTCACCTTCAAAAGTCATTTCATTATTTCACCACATGTTCCCATCTAGAGTAGTCATGTTTAATTTAGCACTAGCATCTAAGGATGAGGGGTGCTAAATAGTTTGCTTTGCTCCTAGGCTAACTTTGGTACTCTTGTACTAATCTAACATTAACCCTATTGAATTATGAAACAACAGTACAAAATAACAGTAAGTAAAACTTAAAAATAAAACTGGGAATTAGGCTCATAATATAAAGTAAATGGGTGGTGCTTGGCTCAGGATGAGCTAGCACTTTGCAAGAGTATTATCTTGCCTTGGTTGGGAAACTGGTCAAAGTGGTCTTCTTCTCCTTGACAAGACCTCCTCCTCCTCTGGATACTCCTCGGTACTAGCGTCTAAAATACGAATACGGGGTACACAATCATCATACCAAACCAATTTACTAAACTAAGCACACACATGATTCACACAACTTAAACTAGCATCCATATCCTTATTATGTTGGTGGATGGGTTTTTCTTATTAATTAGGAAAAATAATTTCCTCTCATACTAAGCTTGAATGTTACTTTGCATTATTCAGAGAAATAATTTCCTCTCATTATCTTATTAAGATTTAATTTCTCTTATGTATAATATGTGACCTAGGTTGACCCAAGTCAACCTCTTCACACTATCATTTTGAGAAAATGATTTAAATGGGGTGTAGCACCCCATACAATTTAATCTTAGCATGGTAAAGACTTAATATCATCAACAACCATATGAGATTTTTATGACCAGAGTCTTTACCTCATATTACATTGTTCATGACAAGATTTAAATGGAAGAAAATACTCCCATATGATTTACTAATATTTTTGGACAATAGTTTGGACTAGAAATAGTCCTATAGTCCTTTAATTTAACTAGGCCATGATCATACACAGTAAGCATGGCATATTTTTGTAGAAACAATTAGTATAAGTGAAATGTGAATTATAGGAGTTGGAATTAACTTAAAAGCATGTTTGGTTGATTTTTAATAATTATTCTAATGCAGAAAAGTCCCTGCCTTGATTATTTTCTTATTTAAATTCTATGATAGATCTAGGGTTCAAACCAGTGGCATTGTGTAGATAATTTCATAAGGTTTCCAAATATATAAAGTTTGTAAAATTTGGCTGAGTAGATTTGTCTCTATTAAATTTCAAAGTTAGCATCAGATTGCATATTCTATTTATTCTGGAAAATTCAAATTTAAACCGGTGGGCTCGCGCGGGAAAACTAGCTGGGCTGCAGAGAGAAAAAGAGTTGGGCCGCCCACTTCGCGTCCAGCGCGAGCAGTGTCTGACGGCGGAGGCCACGCGTCAGCGAGGGGGACTCACCGAATCGGTACGGGGAAGGAGAGGCGTTGGATCAGGCGATGATCTAACGACCAGGGGTTGTCGTCGTCGCCGGCGAGAAGCAGCGACGAGCGCGGCGGCAGTAGGGGGTCGGAGGGCGCGTCAGGGCTCCGGCGACGTGGAGGGTGCGCCGCGACGTTGTCGAGACGGTGAAGCGATGGAAGCAGCGGCGCGTCCTGGGGTGCCTCCTGCTCGGCGAGCTTCGGCTGGCGGCGGCGGCGAGCTGGCAATTGCGGCGGTGGGGTGGCTCTGGTGAAGTGGGGACGAGGTGTTGAGGATGAGGAGTGATGGCGTGCTCAGATCAGTGGGAGGGGCGCTGCTTTTATAGCTGGGGGAGGTGGCCGTGGAGCGGCGCGGCAGTCGTCGACGGCGTCGTCGTTCCAGGGGCTCCAAGGGGCAAGTGATGGGCGCGGCGGTGCTGGTGCTCAGGCGAAGATGACGCGTGATGGCGGAAATGAGGCACTACAGCGGCGATCGTGATGGGAAGCTTGCAGGTCATGGCGGAAGGGCGCGGATGCTCACGTCGTCTGCGGCGTTCCCGCGGGCCAGCGAGCGTGTCCGGGCGGCGAGGTGCTCGTGCGTCGACTGACGGTGAGGCGTGAGGGCGGAGCGACGTGAGGGCACGGGGCGTCACGCTCTGGCGCGTCCAGGACGCTCGCCATGCGCGCCCTGGCGCGCGTGTCTCACGGGCGTGTCTGGGCAATGTCGATGCACGCGTGGGTCTGGTCCAGGGGAGGGCACGGCGTGTTCAGGGAGGTGGAGAAGGCGCCAGACATGGTGGGGCTTGCCTGGGGTGAGAGGTGAGAGGAGTGGCATGGTGTGGCCATGCCATGCCACGGCATGGTCGTGCCAAGGTCATTCGACCAAGCAGTGGTCAGGGCAAGTGGTGGAAATGATGTTGTGAAGTGAGAGGAGGGGTCAGGGGTGCAGATAGGGTCAGGTTGGACCAAGTCCATGGTAAAAAATTCAGTATGGGCTCAATTTGTCACTGCCTGCAAGGTGTTCGACCAAATGGCCGAAAGAAATAAATTTTTGAATTTTGAATTTCTTTTTGGTGGGTTGCAAACATATATTAAATGTAGCATTTTGGTGGTGGTGGTGATCAAAATGGAATTGAGATGCAAAATCACATTTTGCATATGATCTTACATATGTGAAAAAGTTCCAACTTTGCTTGCTTCTCATTTGAAATTGGTGATGAATTTGGGGTGGTGTCTTTGGGCAAAGTTGGAGTGCTTGATGTTGTCTTGGATGAGGTGCAAAGAAATAGCCAGTGTAGAAGTGAAAAGTAAAAATCCAGGGGCTCAAAGTGGGCATCAGGGTAAAAATGGCACATATGACCATAATCATATGTGAGCTCATATTTGCTTCAATTTCGATTTGAAATGTGTTTGATGGTTTCCAAAGTTGTTAATATATGTTTAGTATCCATTTACACCCAATGGTGCAAATCAAATTGGCCTAGATCAAAGATTTGTAAAAATGGCCTAAGCCTTATGTGTATGTGAAGTTGATTTTTAACATTTCTTTTCTATTTCACTTTTATTTGAATTTGGGTGATCAAGTGATCATTGCTAGGGTTTTAGAGTGAGAGAGAACACATAAGCAAGCATCATGGCAATTGCACACTCAAAATAATCCATAAGGTGATCTATATGCATAAACCTATATGATGAGAAAAAGTTTTTGTTAACTCTGATTTTTGGGATTCTTGAATTTCTCTCTTGTTCATTTGATTGAAATTTCTGATCCCGAATTGGGTTTCGCGAGGCGGCGGCGCCTCGTCCCTAGAGTTTCGTCAACCGTATCGGTTTTAGGTGAAGGGCTTATATAGGCGAAGAGGCGCGCGGAGGGCGCCGGGGGCCCACCCATAGGGCGGCGCGCCCCCCTCCAGGCCGCGCCGGCCTATGGTCTGGGGCCCAGGCCTCCCCTCCGACTCTCATTCGGTGTCCTGGTCCGTCTCGGTGAATTATGATGTTTGCTCTTTGTTTCGTCGAATTCCGAGAATATTGCCCGAACGACCTTTCTGGAACCAAAAACAACGAAACAGGAACTTACTGTGGCATCTTGTTAATAGGTTAGTTCCGGAAAATGCATGAAATCATTATAAAGTGTGAGCAAAACATGTAGGTATTGTCATAAAACTAGCATGGAACATCAAAAATTATAGATACGTTGGAGACGTATCACCTGACATCTCCTTTGCTGTAAGTAAACTCAGCCGTTTTGTGTCTAGACCTGGAGATGTTCATTGGCATGCTCTTGAGAGAGTTTTGCGCTATCTGAAAGGCACTGCGAGTTATGGCATTCACTATACTGGGTATCCAAGGGTACTTGAGGGTTATAGTGATGCAAATTGGATATCTGATGCTGATGAGACTAAGGCCACAAGTGGTTATTTGTTTACACTTGGAGGTGGCGCTGTTTCCTGGAAGTCTTGCAAGCAGACCATCATTACGAGGTCAACTATGAAAGCAGAACTCACAGCATTAGACACACCATTGTTGAAGCAGAGTGGCTTCATGAGCTCTTGATGGACTTACATGGTTGAGAAACCAATATGCTATTCCTATTGTGATAATCAAACGTGATCGTCAAAGTAAACAAGGATAATATGAAGTCATCAAGGCATGTGAAGAGGAGACTGAAAACTGTCAGGAAAATGAGAAACTCCGGAGTTATAGCATTGGATTATATCCATACGTCTAGAAACCTGGCCCCCTTCACAAAGGGACTATCACGAAATGTGATAGAAAATGCATCGAGGGAGATGGGTATGAGACCCACACTATGAGCTGTCCACGGTGGTAACCCACTCTATGTGATCGGAGATCCCGTGAATTAGAACTGGGAGACAAGCTGTTGGTCAGCTGGGAGGAGAGTATATATCCCTATAGCAATTTTACCACTCCATAAGATGCAATACTCTCCTAATCTGCATGGCAGGTTGATAATTATCTTAATGTGTTCTAAGTGGCTTATTTTAGCAGAGATGTTGTCCTGCAGAACATCTTTTGAAGAACACACCTATATGAGTCTGATTGTTAAACGTCGCAATCTATGAGAGTTGGGTGCTCTCTAGTAAACTCATGAAAGGCCCTGGAGTATGACGTATAAGCTCCAAACCGCGAGGAAGCCTCGCGGCAGCCTAGTATCGGTCTAGGTTTTGTATGAAGCTAGTGCGCAGAAAACTTGTAGTTCAAGGCATAGTCCACTATCCAAGTTGCAATCTAGTGTAATATGAAGCTTTAAGTGGAAGTTCAACTTAACAGTCTCCACGACATACCGGTATATAAAACAATGTTCTGGAAACTTATTGATGAGATGTGCCAATGAGAGTTTGTGGGGGATTGCTGGAATTTGTGGGCATTTGGCCTTTGGCCCATGGTCCATTATCAAATTCTGAAACTCACATGGCCCATTCCAATAATCAGTGGCAGCACTTGGGGGACTAAAGTTTAGTCCCACATTGCTAGTTGGGAGAGAGTTGGAGTGGTATATAAGGTGGGCTGTTCTAGTTCTAGTAAGTGAGTGAGAAGAGAGAGAGCTCCTCCTCCTCCTCCTCCGCCGCTCGCCTCGCCACGCCTCGCCTCGAGTCACGAACGCACGGGGGATGCTGATACGTCTCCGACGTATCGATAATTTCTTATGTTCCATGCTACATTATTGATGATATCTACATGTTTTATACACATTATATGTCGTATTTACGCATTTTCCGGCACTAACCTATTAACAAGATGCCGAAGAGCCAGTTGCTGTTTTCTGTTGTTTTTGGTTTCGAAATCCTAGTAAGGAAATATTCGGGGTTGGACGAAATCAACGCCCGAGGTCCTATTTTTGCACGAAGCTTCTAGAAGACCGAAGGGGAAAGGAAGTGGGGCCACGAGGCGCCGCCACACTAGGCCGGCGCGGCCTGGGCTGGCCCGCGCCGCCCTGGTGTGTGGGGCCCTCGTGTGGCCCCCGCGTTACCCTTCCGCCTACTTAAAGTCTTCGGTGAGCCCTCGCGAGGCCACGATACGGAAAACCTTCCCGACAGCGCCGCCGCCAATCCCATCTCGGGGGATTCAGGAGATCGCCTCCGGCACCCTGCGGAGAGGGGAATCATCTCGGGAGACTCTTCATCGCCATGATCGCCTCGGAGTGATGAGTGAGTAGTTCACCACTGGACTATGGGTCCATAGCAGTAGCTAGATGGTCGTCTTCTCCTAATTGTGCTTCATTGTTGGATCTTGTGAGCTGCCTAACATGATCAAGATCATCTATCTGTAATACTATATGTTGTGTTTGTCGGGATCCGATGGATAGAGAATACTATGTTATGGTGATTATCAATCTATTACCTATGTGTTGTTTATGATCTTGCATGCTCTCCGTTATTAGTAGAGGCTCTGGCCAAGTTTTTGCTCTTAACTCCAAGAAGGAGTATTTATGCTCGATAGTGGGTTCATGCCTCCATTGATACAGGACAGTGACAGAAAGTTCTAAGGTTGTGATGTGTTGTTGCCACTAGGGATAAAACATTGATTGTATGTCTAAGGATGTAGTTGTTGATTACATTACGCACCATACTTAATGCAATTTTCTGTTGCTTGCAACTTAATACTGGAAGGGGTTCGGATGATAACCTGAAGGTGGACTTTTTAGGCATAGATGCATGCTGGGATGGTGGTCTATGTACTTTGTCGTAATGCCCAATTAAATCTCACTATATTTATCATATCATGTATATGCATTGTTATGCCCTTTTCTATTTGTCAATTGCCCAATTGTAATTTGTTCACCCAACATGCTTTTTATCTTATGGGAGAGACACCTCTAGTGAACTGACCCCGGTCCTATTCTTTACATCGCATACAATCTTGCAATACTTGTTAGTCTTTTCTTCGCAAACAATCTTTTTCGACAATACAGTTACACAAGTGCAAATCAACCACGGCGGAACACCTATTGATTCCTGCAAACTACTTTATGTTTCATCACTCACTGGCACATTATCTTGGGCCGCACACAATTACTATACACAACGAGCATCTTGGCTCCTAATGGTTCGATTAAACCTTGGTTTCTTTTGAGGGAAAATTGCCACTGCGCATCATACCTTCCTCTTGGGGTTCCCAAGGGACGTGTACATCTACGCGCATCAAGCTTGTTCGGCGCCGGGGAACGAAGAAAGTTGCACCCCAAGATTTCTAACTCCACGTCAACTACGCGACAAGCTGTTTCTGGCTTTGCCGTAGATCAAGACACGTTGCAAGGGTCTCCACTTCCCAATCTCTTTACTTTGTTTTTGTCTTGCTTTATTTTATTTACTACTTTGTTTGTTGCACCTAAACAAAACAAAAAAATTAGTTGCTAGTTCTACTTTATTTACTGTCTTTCTATATCAAAAACACAAAAAAATTAGTTACCTGCATTTAGTTTACTTTTGTTATCATGTCTAGCTCTGTACCTTTTACTTCTTCACCTGAGGAATTAGTTTTTACTTTTAAACAAGGGGATGAGGAAAGTTTTAAAGATGCTTGGTCCAGATTTTTACTTCTTATCGTAAAGCTGAACCTCAAATGACTCCTAAGTTTGCTCCTTAGTAATTTTTATTTTGGTCTTATGATTCGCTATAGATATGCCTTGGATGCTGTAGTGGGGAGGAGATTTCCTTCATTGTAATGGGGATCAAGCTTTTAATGCCATAAAGAAGTTGGTTGCATCACATGATTCAGCTAATAACTTTAATCTCCTTATTAGCATTTATAATAGATTAAACACTCTTGAGACAAGTGCATCTTGCTTGAATGAAAATTATAGATATGTTCGTAACCGTCTTGATCAAGTTTTAGTGAACTCTGAACCTTCATTATGGGATCCTACTATTAAAATTGTTATCGGTGACCAAACTCTTCATGCCAATTGTGATATTATGTCTGAATTTTGCTTAATGCCTAAGAGTATTCATGAATCTTTGCAACTTTGGGGATTCATTGAAGGGGGAGAAGGAATAACTCTTATTGATAACTCTGTTATAATCCCTAAAGGAATAGCTGCGGGTGTGCATACAACCATTCTTGGTAGAACAATATCCATTGATTATCTTGTTATTGAATGTGCAGGAACAGGACAAATCACACTCGGAAGATCCTTGCTGAAACTATTGGGGGCAGTCATAGATATGGGAGAAGGCACCCTAAGGTTCACCTCTACACCTGGGGGTAGACATGTATTCCCTAAACCAAAGAGTAAGAAAAAGAACAAGAAAGGTAAGGGTAAGGCCCAAGGTAATGTTGATGCTTCATCTCTCGATAATACTTGATTTGCACTTTCTGCGCCTAGCTGAGCGTTAAAAAAGCGCTTATGGGAGACAACCCATGTTTTTACTACAGTACTTTGTTTTATATTTGAGTCTTGGAAGTTGTTTACTACTGTAGCAACCTC